>SIJG01000166.1:0-218432 GCA_023374025.1 Heterodera schachtii
AAATATTAGCGTAGCAATTCAGGGTAGAGAAAGACAAAACAACTTTTTCTTAAGAAAAATTGTTTCATCGGAAACCAACATTTAAGTTGTTAATTTTTGAAAATTTATTTCAGCGGGAAATACCAATTGGGAGAGAGATAACGCAAAAAGAGAGCTAAAAAATTCAGCATTGGTCAGACAAAAGCATCTTGATGAAGAAAGTTAGAGAAAAACTTATTCAATCATAGTGACAATAGAAACATAATGATAATTCTCCGTCTATGACCAAAGGAATCAGCGAAGAAGGGAACTAACTTTATTCCCATTTCACTATCTATTAAATCATTTTCTCTACCCTCCTTAATCAAAAATGTTTTGTATGACTGGGACTGAAAGTTCAGCACTCTCTCATTTTGCGTTATCTCTCTCCATAAAATTATTACCCGCTAAAACAAATTTTCAAAAATTGAGCGAAATTTTAAAAATAAGTTATTATACGTTGTTGGCATCAGGCCTGGGACCTGCCGCGATGCGCGATGTGCGATGCGCGATGTGCGGCGTTTTTTTTTTGCGCGATCCGCGGTCGCGGCAATTTGAATGCGCGGTGCGCGGCCGAGGGATTTTTTTTTTAGCGCGGCGTGCCGCGCATTTTTTGGTTGCAAAATTTTTATAAAGAAAATTTTTTGAAGCGATGTCTTTTGAATATTCAAAATTCAAAGAAATTTTTTTGAAAACTTGTATTATTTTCTCAAAAATTTCAAAATTCCAATTTTTCCCCCGTCAGAGCTGACAAAATCTTTAATTTTTCTTTAAAAAAAATTGGCTCTAAATCACAAAATAGGTCATTTTTTATTTACAAAACTTTAACCAAATCGCACTCAAATTTTCAAAATTTTTCCCGGCGGCGCCTATCGGCACCGCAGGGTCCACCCCCCTCCCATCAGTACCCAAAAGTTTTTAGAAAATCGCGCCAAAAAAAGCTGTGAAAAACAAAACATCATAGGGTTTCCATGAGTGGAACTCCTTCGCAAATTTGAACACTGACTCACCCCTTCCCCCATCAGTCCCTTCACAAATTTTATATGCATCGGGATTTTAATTAATTTTTATATAAGAAAATTTAAAAAAATGTTTTAAAAAATGCTTAAAAAATTAGAAAATTTTGAGTTTTTAAATGCGCGATCCGCGGCCGCGGCAATTTGAATGCGCGATGCGCGGCCGCGGTTTTTTTCTGTGCTCGCCCCACCCCTGGTTGGCATGCACAGTATTAATAATTAAATAACAACGTGAAGGTTGTTCGCCCGACGTAATAAATAAGTTGTTTTGCCTTTCTCTAATTCAGCAGGGTGGGAAAAGTCGGAGTCGGCGTTTGTCGGGTATAAAAGGAATGGGCCGTTTGACGCGAATGCTATTTTATGTAATCTTCTGTATCAAAAAACCTTCTTAAGGCCTTTATTAACCATTAAGAATTTAAAAAAAAAATTTTTTTTTTTTTTGTGTGTGAATTTTTTGCATCAATTTTTCATGTTTTTTCCAATTGTTGAATATTCAAAAACTTTAAATTTAAAGGCCCTTCCAATATTAAAAAACGAAAATTAAATTCGTAAATACAAAGGGTAGGGGTGGGACACGATCGCAATTTTTTGCATGCAAAATTTCAAAAATTTCTGTCATTACAAAAAGTTTTGGTCAAAAAAACCTCAAAAATTTGCTAACTTTAACTGACTAAGAAAAAGTAACAACATTTCAAAATTGGCAGTGCCGAAACAGTCCGTGCCGAACTGCCCCAGACCCTTCTCTACCGCGTTTTCGTTGAAATATTCTTGATGAACTCGAAGGTAATTCCGTTTGACTAAAAAGTTTACAGCTTAAAGTCAGCAGAAAATTGTTGTGCCATGGCATTTATTGTGTTGCGTCTCGAATATCCCGCAGCTTTTTTACCGTTTTATCATCAGCCATTTTACCAACAAATTAATTAATTAATTAATTACATGCACATAAAATACAAAGGAAATGGACGATTTGCGGGGTGCAAGAAAAGTCAAATACAAACAAACAATACATACCTAATTAGGTATCGTGAATGTTTTCCAATTTTCATAAATTCACATTTTTTCAAAAATTTTTCAATAATTTCCGTTTTTTTTCTGATTAATTTTTTGATTTTTTACTGAATTTCCATTTTTTTAATCGTTTCTTCCATTTATAAAGGGTTTTGATATTTATTCCCAAATGTTTTGCTATTATTTTTCTGCATTTTTTTCCTTTAATTGTTTTATTTTTTCATCATAAAATTTTCTTAAGCATGTTTTTTTATTATCATCCGTTTTATAATGATGGCGTGTGAGCCTTATCCTTTCAAGAAATATTTCAACCAATTTTAGTTTCAAGTATTAAATTTAAAAAAAAACTCTAAATATGTAATATTATCTAAATTTAATATTTCATTGGAAATCCAAATTAGAAACCGGTCGGGATCGGGATCTCGCGGATTTTTTCGGGATCCCGACCTCGGTATCCGTCCCGATCGTTTTTCAAAAAATTTGTCTAGACCGCAAAATCCACCATAACATCATTATTTAAATTTTTTCCCTTTCATAAATGACATACAAAATTAAAAAACAACCGAAAAAAATTGAAATTAAAAATTTCGTATAGTAAATTTATTGCAATAAACAATTTATAAATTCAATGGGGTAATAAAAAAATAGAAGTTCATTTTTGTAATTAGTAAAATTTTAATTTTGATTTAATCGAGAATTGTTTTTATTTACATATAATTAATTGCGATCAATCAGTAGAGAGAAATTGTTGGATTTTTATTATTAAAATTCTGTCAATAACTAACTTAAACGTGGAGAATTTAGTAGCGCAAAAAATTAATTTTTTTATTTCTATCAAAAATAATTTACATACAAACTTAAAGCTTTAGAAAAAATTGTCCAAAATGAAATTTTGGCTATTTCCCATTTTAATTGCATTTTTAATTGTGCAAATTGAAATTGAAAAGGTTGGAGCCGAAAAGAATAAATTGGAACAAAAAACATTTGAAGAAATATTTAGAGAAAAATGGGAAAAAAAAAGATGAAGAAAAAGGAAATTTGGAAGAAAAAGGAAATGAACAGAGAAAGAGAGAAACTGTTGAGAAATTCCATAAAATCAAAGAAAAAATTAAGCAAAAAGGAAAAGGACATTCAACAAAAGAATGGAGTAAAATTAACTCGAAAATTGCGAAAAAATTGGGAACAAATCGCAAATATATTTATGAATGGATCAAAGAATTAGGACTTAATCAACGAATAAATAAAAGCCACAAAACTAAAACGGATGAAGAAAAAATTGAAATTGTTAAACAATTTATTGAACTTAAAAATGAATATAAACAAAAAAGAAGAAATTATTCGGCAAAAGAATGGCACAAAATTATGCCGAAATTTGTAAGAAAATTGGAGTAAGTTATGGAACAATTCGAAAATGGAAGAAACAATTTGGAATGAATGGAGAAAGAAAAAAAATGGAGAAAATGAAAATGTATTGGCAAATAAAGCGAAAAAATCAAAAAAAGAGTGATGAAAAAATAGCGGAATTTTTGCAAATTAGTGATGCAAGTATCCGCAGATGGAAGAATCAATTTGGAGAAGAAAATGATATGTTATAATTGGAATTGGATGATTATCACAAACTTTTTTTGACAAAAATCTGTTAACAAATCTTTTTTCTGTCCATATACCTAATTCAGGTTCCTAATTTTTTCCAGGTCCTATTTAACTCTCTTAGAAGTAAGAAATGAAAAAAAGTTTAAAAAAGCTGACTTTTTTTTATTACAATTGGAATTATGCTTAATTTTGTAATTTTTTACTTACTTATTCTAAATTATTAATTTTGTTAATATGATCAATAATTAGAGGAATTTGCTCATTCTTTATGAATAATAAAATAATAAGCCTGTCAATAATTCACTTAAAGATTAAACAATTTTAAAGAATTTCAATTATTATTTTATATTTCTGCTAGATTTCATTTAATTTCTAATTTTTTGAAGAAAATTGTCAAAATGAACTTGTGCCTATTTCCTATTTTAATTGCATTTTTATTTATTCAAATTGAAATTGGAGCAGAAAAGAGAAAATTGGAACAAAAAATTTTTGTGACTAGTAAAATATTGGTATGATTTAATCTTTTGGGGACCCGACATTTGGGGACCCGAAATTATTTTGTTGCTGTACGCATAGACATTAAACTCGCCTTTAACTTTTTGAATGTCCTTGACGAATTTCTGTTCCAGTTGGCCCTTGGAAAAGGCGTTTTAAAAAAATTGGAAAGGGGGGTACTGTACATAAAAAATATATTGTGATTAGTCTATTATGTTGTGGTTAGTATGGGCTCAAAAGGACAAACACCGCACACTCGAGATGAAAATCATATAGATAAATTATAAAATCATAAAACAAATTCAGACTTATTTTTTCTTAGTCCATAAAAACTTTATTTGATTATAAATTAAAAAAATTAAAAAGATTACTATAATCCAACGATTTTTTTTCATAAATATTTGGCTTTATGTATATATTGCCGGGTACCTGGAAAATTTTTGTCCATTCCCTGCTCAGAGTAAGAAATGAGAAAAATAATATTTTTGTGATTAGTAAAATATATTTTGATTTAATTGAAATTATTTTTATTTACATATAATTTAATTGCGATCAATCAGTAGAGAGAAATTATAAAATATTTATATTAAAATTTTGTCAATAACACATTTAAACGTGGAGAATTTAGTAGCGCAAAAAATTCATATTTACAAACTTAAAGCTTTATAAATATTGTCAAAATGAAACTATGCCTATTTTTATCCATTTTAATTGCATTTTTAATTGTGCAAATTGAAATTGGAGCAGAAAAGAAAAAATTGGAACAAAAAACATTTGACGAAATATTTGGAAAAAAATGGGAAGAAAAAGTAGAAGAAAAAAGAAATGAACAGAGAAAGAGAGAAATTATTCACAAATTCTACAGAATTAAAGAGAAAATCAAGCAAATGGGGAGAAAATATTCAGCAAAAGAATGGAATAAAATGGAAGAGAAAATGGGAAAAAAATTGGCAACAAATCGCAATATATTTATAAATGGATTAAAGAATTGGGCATATATAAAAGACACAACAAATCAAAAACGGATGAACAAAAAATTGAAATTGTTCAACAATTTATTGCACTGAAAAATGAATATAAGCAAAAAAGAAGAAAATATTCGGCAAAAGAATGGGAAAAAAATTATAAAGAAATTGGTAAGAAAATGGGAATTAGCAAAAGACCAATTAATAAATGGATGAAGCAATTTGAAATGAACACTAAAATAACGGAAAAAGAAAAAATAGAGAAAATGAAAACGTATTGGCAAATAAAGATAGAAAATCCAAAAATTTGTGATCAAAAAATAGCGGAAATTCTGAAAATTTCTCGGGAGAGCATTCGCAAATGGAAAAAGCATTTTGGAGATAAAAATATTAATCTTATATAGTGGGAAATTGAAATTTCACTGAATTATTTGCTTGATACTTTTGACAAAATCTTTTTATTTTATTTTATTTTTTGTTCCTTATAAATAGAATTGGATTTTTGTGCTAAAAACCAAAAAAGTGCCAAAAGATGTGTTCAAAATTGCAAAAAGTTAAAACTTTAATTTTTTACAATTTTATTTCACCAAAAGGTCCTCTATCATTTAATCAACAGTCTTTTTTTACGTCGCCCTTTTTCCAAATAATTTTTAGGAAGGAGGAGGGGGGGGGGGGGGGGAGTCCGGCGGCGCCGACAGGCACAGCCGGAAATTTTTTTGTAATTTTTAATGCGTTTTGTTTACGATTTTTGTTCAAAAAATGACAAATATTTTCGATTTGAATCAATTTTTAAAAAGAATTAGGATTTTGGTGCTGACGGAAAAATTCTGGGTCGCTGAAGTTGATGTAAATTTCGACTAGAGAAAAACTGGGTAAGTGGGCTCTTAGGCAGTAAATTTTCGGTTTTTGAGTCCATGTAAATCCTTTTTTTGAAAAATACCATAGAATTGTCCCTGCGTTATTCATTTGTATCAAATTTGTCACATTTTCGATTAACAATTTGAATGTCTTCGAAAGATTTATTAATAAGAATGATTAAATATATAACGGAATTTAATTTCAAGAATTTTCCAAAGATTGTTCATTCGGTCAATTTGACGCTTTATGACTGGGTCACTTCGTTTTCAGGGGCTTTTGTGCGTGCCATTGTTTGTCAAAGGGGAAGTCGTTGTTTCGGACGTAGGCGTTGAAAAACAATTGGGCATTACAAGGTGCTGAAAGAATTTGATTATGATGCTAAATTATTTTTTTGGTGTTTTTAATTGAAGCAGGACAAAAAATCGCCGGGATTTTCCATGGAACATATTCGGCAAATTTACAAAGTGCGTGTTTTTGAATTTTATTAAAAACCAAAGTGGGACCCTTGGAAAATTTCTACCCTTGAAAATTTGTTCCCGGTATTTTTGGAATCCCTGACCAAGAATCTGGCATCTATTTTGACTAAATCATAATCGCTTAGAACGAACTCGAACAAAAAACGAAAATTTAAATTTCGATTTTTTAACTTTTGGTTTGAGTTCGGGTTCGAGATTAGTAATTGGTCAAAATAGATGTCAGAATCGTGATCAAAGACCACAAAAAACGCTGGAAATGCGTTTTCACAAATTATTATTACTTTAAATAATTTACAAACTAAATGGGTCCCTCCCCCTTTCGTTTTTATAAAAATTCAAAAACACGAACTTTGCATGTTGCGCCAAATATTCTATGATAAAAAAAAAATTAAAAACCATTTTTGCCACCCAGCCTACGCCCACTCCTCAGGGAAAAGATTAATGATAAAACAACAAATTTCCGATGACCATTCCCCCAGACTTTCGCCACCTTGACCCCGTCGCCGTTGAGTTCCATGTCGCGCACAATCTCCTCAATTTTTCTTTCGTACTTCTGCCTCGAATTTGCCATGTCCAAAATGTTCGTTGACCAAATAGGCCATAAATGCAGTCCGAGTCACAAAGCCCTTCCTGAAAATGAAAAAGGGATGTAAAGAGAAGAAAGAAAACGACAGGGAGAGAGAGAAGTGTGTTGAAACTAGGGATAGATACATGGCAAGCCAATAGCCAGAAAAAAAATTCCAGCAGAGAAAATATTGTTTTTTTGTTGCTTTTCGGAGCAAAACTGTTCTCTTCGAACTCCGACTACGGATCCGAATTTGAACAAAAGTAGAAAATTAATTTTTCACCAAAACTCTCCTTTATTGTCCAAAATCAATTCAAATACACTAAATTAAATAGAAAAAAAGTCCATGCAATTCCAAGCATTGGAATCGATTTTGGACACAAAGGTCGATTTTGGTGAAAAATTAATTTTCGCCTTGTTTGAATTCTCGGACACGGAGTTCAAAATTAGTTGAAATGTATATCATATTCGTGATCATAGACCCCGAATACAAACAGATTTTTATCATGAGAACATTTTTTATGTGTATTTTTGCCATTTTGTGCCAAAATATAAAAAAAATAATAAGGTAAAAAAGGTAATATGTTCAGTTTGCCCTCCCCCCCTTTTTCGAAAATTTTTTATGTTTTCAAAAGATAAAAACACTTTTTATGGGGTTTCGGGGTCGCTGATCACGAATCCGGCATACATTTAGACCAATTCCTAATCCCGGACCGGAACTCGAACAAAATGTCGAAAAATTCAAATTTTCGATTTTCACAAATATTTTTAAAAAGTAAATACGATTTTGTTGATAAAATATTTTCGTAATTTGCCTATTATATAAAAATGCTTTTCACATTTACTGCTGCTTCTCCCCCACCAGTGTTTTTGCTTTTATTAGCATTTTTCGCTTAAATCCATCACCTCCCCGACTCCCCCCCCCCCCCTCTCCGTCATCTTTCAGCAATTGTGAGACCAATACCCTACTAAAGCATTTATTATAATCATTCCAAATCATCGAATTTACTCTTCGCATTTGGCTTATTGGGAGAGGGTGGGGGGAGATGAGAATAAAAAATGAAAATGATGAGCGATGATTAAGAGAAGGTACTAGGTCGTTGCGCGAAAACCGCAAAAATGATGACGTCACAAAAAGGGCGTTGCGCGAAAACCGCAAAAATTTTATAATTAATTTATTTAAAATGTTTTTAAGCAAATTAATTAAATAAAATTATTTTATAATTAATTTATTAAAAAATATTATTAAGTAATTGAATAAAAATTTTATGATTAATTTTTAAAGTAAATCTCTAATAAATATAATTAGAGATCGGACTTTTAGGCATAAAAATTTCTTAAATAGGCACCTAAAATAGGCACAAAAAAAGTTCAAGCTAGAAGCTTTAAACAAGTTAAAAACTCGTTTTTCGAGCATATTAGGCCGTAAAGTTAGCAAAAAAAGGCATATGCCTCAAAAGCCGGTCTATAAATATAATCAAACATTCAGTCCCCATTTATTTAAAGAGTATAAGCCATATTTTATTCATTCACTAGGATTAACGACCTACCATTTGGACTTCGGCTTTATGCCACGCCAAAGAATTTCTTCTGAGTAAATTTTTTGGCGAGTTTGACCTCTTGGGCCCTCAAAAAACTATGAATTTTGAACAATCGTCATAAATTTTTTAATAAAAAATTTTTAAATAGTTTAAATCATATCAGAAAGAGCAAATTCTGTCTCTGCAAAAGATTTTACACAATTATAAATATTAATTTGATTACATTTTAAATAAATTAATTATAAAATTTTTGCGGTTTTCGCGCAACGCCCTTTTTTTGCGGTTTTCGCGCAACGCCCTTTTTGCGGTTTCGCGCAACGCCCTTTTTTGCGGGTTTCGCGCAACGACGCGGCACCTAAGAGAAGTGGAGGATGACGGAGGGAGGGGGGGGGAGACAAAAATCGTTTCAATTTTCCATTAATTTATCTAAGAAATCCTAAAAATTGTCATTTTGCGAAAACATTTGAAATTAATTCAAAAAACAATTTTATGAGAAATAATTCAAAAGAATATTTTTTTTTTAAAGTTCCGATTGATGCAAATCGCGATCAATTTGGTTCATTGATTTTAATTATTTTTTAATAAAATTGTCATATTTCATGGGTTTATGCCAAACCCTTTTAAAAATGGCAAATTTCGCAGATTTCCAATTTATTTGTTAAATATTCATTCCAATTCATTGAATTTCCCTTACCATTTGGCTTACAAATTAGTGGGCGGGGGGAGAGAAGTGAATAAAATTAAAATGATGAGCGATGTGTAAAATAAGTAGAGAATAACATAGGGGGGGGGGGTGGGGAGCAGGGATGGGCCAAATCGAAAAATAAAAAGCGAAATGCGAAAAGCGAAATTTGCGAAACTAAAAAATGCGAAATGAAAAAAAAAGCGAAATGCGAAAAGCCAAAATATGCGAAAATGCGAAAAGCGAAATTTTTTTTCAAAAATTTTACCAATAATTTTTGAGGTTGAGATGCAAAAAAAAAAAAAAATCTCTGCATTTTCCGGTTCAATCTTTTTCTCAGAACAAAAATGACAAATTCTACCCATTTTGTGGTTAAAATTTCAAAAATTAAGGTAAAATGAGGGTCCGGCGGTGCCGATAGACGCCGCTGGGAAAATTTTGGAAATTGTAATAAATATTAGGGTTACACGGGTCCGGGTATTTGGGCAAAAATCGGGTCCGGGTATTGCCGGGTCCTGAAAAGCCGGGTCCGGGTCCGGGTCCAAGATTTTAAACCGGGTCCGGGTCCGGGTATCGGGTCCAACCGGGTCCTGAAAAAAATCCAAAAAATATTTATTTTTTTCAAATTAGGTAATTTTTTCTTAAAAATAAAAGCTTATACTTAGGGGCGACTTTTTTTGTAATTCTTAATGCGATTTGTAACAAATTTTGTCCAAAAAATAACTAAATTTTGAGCCAATTTTTTTTTATGAAAAATAAGATTTTCTAGTCTGGCGGTGCCGACAGGCGCCGCCGGGGGGAAAAAATTGGGAATTTTGGCCATATTCTTAGCAGATTTTCAGCAAAAAATTAGTAGTTTTGTGGACTTTCGAAAAAATTTAGCGAAGCAAAATTTTTTTGAAAATTTGGATAATGTAGGTTTTGGAGGGGAACCAACAAGGAAAATCGAAAATTTATGCAAAAATGCTATTTTTCCCTCAAAATTTATTATTTTGATATTGTATAAAAATTATATCAACATTTTTTAAAATGTTTTATTAAGCAGAAAGTAATTTTATTTAAAATTTTGATTTATGAAATGCAAAAATCTTAAAAAAATGTTTAAAAGAAATCGCTATGAGAAAGAAGTGAACCTGAGAAACAGGAAAAAGAATCCAAAAGATTAACCACTAAGCCACAGGAGCAATAAATAAATAGATTTTAAAATAAATCTTAATTTAATTAAAAAAAATGTTTCCTTTCCTCCAACTTTGGTCAACAATTTGATCCAGACCCCCATTCTTACCAGTGTACTTTTGGACCCGGTTGGACCCGGACCTACCGGGTCGGGTACCGGGTATTGGATTTTCAAAAAACCGAGTCCGGGTCCGGGTCCGGGTAGTGAAAAAACCGGGTATCCGGGTCTAGGACCCGGTCGGGTACCCGGACCCGTGTAACCCTAATAAATATGATAGGAAAAGTTGCAAAATTTTCAAAAAATTTACTATTTTTTCAAAAAAATAAATCGCAAAAGGTAAAAAAAATGCACCAAAAAGTTCAAGATAGAAGTTTCAAACCAAGTTAAAAACTCGTTTTCGTGCATATTAGGCTATAGCAAGTTAGCAAAAAAAGGTAATTATTAGAGTTTCACGGGACCGGGAATTTTGACAAAAACCGGATATTCAAAAATGTACCCATAAATTTTTTAATTTTTGTTTGTAGGGAGAAACTCGAAGAATTTTTCCATTATTCGTTGAAAATTTTTAAAAATTTTCATTTCGGCGGGGGGGGGGGGGGAGCCTGGAATTTCTGAGTCTCAAAATTCTGGATTTTTTTAAATAAATTAACAATCTCTTACATTTTTGCTTTTAAATCGCTAATCACTATTTTTGTGGCGCTATTTTTTCAAAACTCTTTAGGACATTGTGGTTGGTGGGGTCCGGCGGTGCCGATAGGCGCCGCCGGAAAAATTTTGCAATTTTGAGTGTAATATATTAGCAGAAAATAATAAACTGAAGCATTCGTTTTAAAAATTTAAATTTTCAAATATATTCATTTTAGGGGTGGAAATTTCGCATTTCGCGCCAAAAAGCGAAATGCGAAAAGCGAAATGCGAAACGCCAAAAAATGCGAATAATGCGAAAGGCGAAATGCGAAAAGCGAAACCTCGGCCCATCCCTGGTACACAGAGGTAAGTTAGTAAAATTTTCAAAAACCTTGAAAAATTAATGAGTAAAATTAAAAAAGAAATGATATAATATGACATGTGACACCTGTCGATGATATGAATGACGATGTTTCGTCACAGCACTGTGAGCAATGCTCCCCGTCACATGATGAACAGCACGAGCCAGAAGAAGAACCTGTTGAAGACCGGGTGGACCTGAAAAAAATTTAGTTGGGAAATTTGTTGAAACAAATTTTTCAAATAACGACAGGTCCAACCCATTTATTGATGCACAAATTACCCGCCTTCCTATAAAAATTTAAAAAAAAATAAAAATTTTAATTTTGAAATTCCTATTTTTAAAGTTTTTCAATTTAATTTTTTTTTGATTTCTAAATAAATTTATTAAATAAAATTTACAATGTAAATTATTTTATTTATGAAATCAAACAAATTTTCATTTATTAATATAATTAATTTTACCTTGAACTGGCACTTGTCACCGTTGACGTTCCGCCATCCTCCATAAGTGCCGTCGGTGCCATTCGCTGTTGCTGTTTTAGCTGATGAAATTAAAATCTTTTATGTTTCCATTTTACCCCGAAAATGTAATAAATATGTACAAAAAGCTCCAATATGTACCAAAATATACAATAAATTTTTTTTTTATTATTATTATTATTATGATATGAGTAAAAAATTCTTAGAAAAGCGTGATTACGCCCAAAATGCCATAAAAATTACCTAATTAACTTGGAATAAAGTTTTAGGTAATTTAAAAATTTATTTGATATCTCTTTTTGAAAAAACAATTTTTAGGAGTACAATTTCAAAAAAAAATGGAATTTTCCATAAGAAATCATAAATTCTAAAATCTTAAAATATGAGAAACCATAAATTTTAAATCTTAAAATACGGTATGTAAAAAAATAAATATGTATGAAAAAATTGTGATAATTTTTTTTGGACATTTAAGAAAATTTATGTAAAAAATATTTGAATAAAAATCCCATCCCAATTTTTTTTTAAATCTTAAAAATTGTTAATTCAAATAGTTACTGGGCCCATTTTCACCTTATAAGAGTGGGATGGAGAAGACCGACGATTATTACGCGATGCCACCTGCCGATAATTGTGCGCAAATTGGTATTGGTCGCCCGGTTCATTGCCAATGATTGTCGGACGATGTTGTTCTGCCAAGATTGAATGTTTTTAAAAGAATACATTTGTGAGGCACCGAATTTTAACCACAAATCATCTCATTTGTCCTTTTTCATTATTTTTTGAAAATGTGACCCAAAAATGACAAAATTTGGGACAAAAAACCTCTACAAATTCCTTTTAATCTTCTCCAACGTCGGAAATTTGTTTGTTAATTTTTCCAAAACCCACCAAATTATTTTTTGTGTAAATCTTTATAAATGTGGCCAAAATTCTCATTTTTCCCCTGGCGGCGTCTGTCAGCACCGCGGGGAAAAAGAGAAGAGATATTCATTTCATTTTTTTTAATAACTCAATGCTTCTTTTACAAAATATACAAATTTCTTTTTTATTAAAAAAATTTATAATTTTAGAATTTGTGTTGAATACAATTCCACGAATCCCCCCACATAAACGCACTCACCAAATGTTCTTTCCTGCTGATGCTGTTGCGGCTGTTTACGGTTCCCCCCACTGTTCAGTCCAAATGGATGGGGGCGCCTCTGCTGGGGATGATGGTAGTCGACACCAGCAGCAGCAGCAGGTGATGGTGTTCGGGATGATTGGTGTTGGTGATTATTGTATTTCTGCTAGTTTTTGGGAAGAAAAAAAATTTCTCGCGAGAAACCAGAGGAAAAAGCAGGAAATTTTCCTCGAGAAATTTGGAAAAATGATCGGAAGGGATCCCGAGTCAGAATTCCGTCAAAATACCGATCCCGATCAGTCCCGAGGCATTTTTCGGGATTCCACGGGATTATCGGGATTTTCTTAAACTTATTATTTTTTTTTTGCCAACATTTATTTAAATGCTTAATTGGGAACTAATTCTAAGATACAATTCAGACCATTGTTCGTCATGGCCAGAACTGTCGATAAAAATTCAAATATCTGGCTTTTGGCATTTAATTGTCAAATATTCAATTTAACAAATTACCGGGCTTTTGGCATTTGAGTTGTGATTGTTTCGACGTTGTTGCTGCTGCATTTGATGATGATGATCATCATTTTCATAACCAATTGCTTCTTCCTCCCCGTCTTCCTCTCCTCCTTCTTCGTCTTCGTTTTCTTCATTTGGCTTTGTTGCCCGATGAATTGTGTCCACGAGAGTGGAGAAAATTGAGTAATTTGGACGCTTAAATATATATTTTAAATTATTTTAATTTTAGAATTTTTCCGCTTTATCTTTTGTGTAATGTTTGCTGTTCGAAAGTTGGTTTCAAACAAGAAAGTCCTTTTTTTGGAAGTTCAATTAAAACTGGGCAAAATTTTAATTATGTTTTTTTTTATAAATTAAAAAAAAACAATCATTAGATTGAATTTGGAGCAGTTCGTCCCCCCCCCCCCCCCGCCCGGCCGAAATTAAAAAATTTCCAAACTGAAATATTTCAAAAAAAATGTAGAAAATTCTTTATAAGAAAATTTGAAGAAGAAAATTTGAAAATTTTTTAGCGATTTTTGCAAAAAATCGCAAAATTTTTCAAAAAATCTTTTCTTAAATTTTTTCAAGAAAAATTTCTGTATTTTTTTTTTGACAAAAATTAGTTTCTGACCCCCGTTGCGCCCGGCGACAATTTTGCTGGCGCAGCAGCATTACTCAGTTGATCATTAGAAATCGCCGGCAAAATGTTCTGTGCACCGGAGGATGCCTGCTTAAAATGTTTATTACTGAATTCACATCTTTTTATTTCAGCATTTAATTAAATAATATTAATACTATAATAGTAATGTTTTTCTTATTCACTTTGTTTGTATTTAAAATAAATCATTTAATTTTAAAATTAAAATTTTTAGTCTTTAATTATTCATTCTTATTTTAAATTTTTTATTATAATTACATTTTAAATTTAAAATTATTATTTTATTCTTCACTTTTGCAGCCGCGACTAAACCACGTAATCCCCCGCCAAAGAGACCTCCACCACCAATCTATAAAATGACAAAAAGTTGCTTAATTTGTACAAAAAAAAATGAAAAAAAATGCCAAAACGGGTAAAAATAGGTGGCAAACCAAATTAATTAATTTGAAGCATAAAACGGGGAAAAGAAGGGAAAATTTGAAAATAATTGGGGAAATTTGGGGTCAGGCACATTCAAGAGAAGTTTTTTAAAAAATTTCGACGGGGGGACCTCGCCAATAAGGCCGCCAAATCGGGTGGTAAGTTGGCGCGCCGGGCGCAACAGCAAATTGGCTGCATAGCGGCGCCTTACCATTTCCAACTGTGCACAAAATTTGGGAAAATAAAAAATTGAAAAAATGATTTTAAAAAGGAAAAAATTCAAAATTATTTCAAAATTTTGAATTTTTAGTCAAATGACTTTTTTCTGTTGATTTTGGGAAATTAATTAATTTGCATGAAAAAAGTATTTAAACAAATTTGCTTCAAAGCTTCTGGGCCCCATTTTTTCACGCCATTTAGCACAATTGTTATATCATTGCATTTGATTTCTTTTTTTTTTGGAAATCTTTAACTTTTTGTGACCTTTCCGCTCCGAAAAATGCAAAACATTCATCCTCATCCCCCTTTTTTCGTTCGAAACTCGCAAAATTATGTTCATTTTTTTTTCTATAATATTTAATAGATAGGAGATTATTTTTGACAGAATTAATCTTTGGAGATCGTAATCAGCAGAAGATCTGTAGAAACAATTATTTCCCTATTATTTAAAAGATCATGTAAATGTAAAGACCGACACAACATACTTAAGCGGAACCGCTCAGTTGGGCGCCGGCACGTTTGGGCGCCAGCATGTTTTTGCTATAACTTTTTTCTTTGTCAACCAAATCTAACATTGTTGATATCATTCGAAAGCCCTAAGTATCCTCTATTAGTCTGCAAAAATCTGAAAAATTTTGTTGAGGTTCAAAAAAGTTATGGCCAGAAGAATTCAAAAAAATCAAATTTTCCAACTTTTTTGGCCATAAATTTGTTCAAAATTAACAAACATTTTTGGAATTTTGCAGGCTAATAGAGCATCTGAAGGGTTCTCGAATGATACCAAGATCGTTGGATTTGGATGACAAAGAAAAAAGTTATAGTGGAAAAACATGTGCTGGCGCCCAACCGTGCGCGCCCAACTGAGGTAGACCGTACTTAAGAACTTAAAAATTTTAGCAATTGCCTGCCGTTGGGAGGGGAGGGAGGGCACTTTTTGGTATTTCCAGTGTACGGTAGAAGAAAATTATTACTGTATGTTAAGTCCAAAAAAAAAAAAAAACTCCAACACCACCTCAACGCCCGACTTTCGTGCTCGCCAATTCTCCAAAATCAGAAGGCCTGCATAAACTTTGCCAACCGTCAATTTTTGGAAGCAAAGATCTGAAAAAAAAATGAAATTTGTTTTTATTTTTTAATTATTTTTTTGATACCCCCATTTGGCGGCACCACCAAATCGATCATATTTTTCTTTGCTTTCAATGGCCAAATTTTGCGCAATGTCTGTCGCAATTCTTCATCCGCTTCGTCCATTTCTTCGACTATAAAAAAAGGTAAATCCTTCCAAATTCTTTGCTTTATCCACCTGGCCTCATTTTGATGCTCAATGATTCACGGATAAGCGCAAAAAGTGTGGTGCTGAAATGGACAGTGCCATCATCAGAAACCGGCCTAAAATGAATAATCAATTTTTTCTATAATATAAAATGGGGATTTATTTACTCATCAGGGTGGCGATTTTGCCCCCGTTTTGGAGGACATTTGTCCCAATTTTGGCCCATCTTTTTTAAACATTTGAAAATTTATAAAGTGCCTATTTTTGTGCATTGTAAGCGAATTTGTCTATAAAAAATATAATATTTGATCAATCCTATGCATTAATGATTGATTTAGATGACAAAAAAAAATGTGAAAAATTATATGGCCGCTTTTGTCCCCATTTAAAAATTTTTTGCCCATTCTGAAGCCCGTGGCACCTCCTATTTAGGATTTTTGAGATCTTCCACGATGGATTTATTAAAAAAAAACACATAAAAATTATATTAATTCTAATGCAATATAAAGGCTTTACATGTTCATACGAATCAGATGCTTGTAAGCAAGACGATATGGACATTTTCGGCCAAATCCCACGGGTGGGGCGATGTTGCGCAGCATTTCGTACATATCCGTGTAATGAATGCGACCACTGTTGAAAAATTATTTCTTTAGATAAGCATAAAAAACAATTAATTTTATCAAAATTAAATTTTTCGTTGATTTTATGATTAGGACATTTTTGAAAAGCAAAATTTTTTTTTGTTTGAAAATGAATTTTTGAGAAAATGTGCCTATGTTCTTGGTATCAGACGAAAGCTTAAAGTCTATAGAAGCTTTGTATAACTTTATTTTTAGCTAAAGGCAATAGACAAAAAATAATTCTCGAATATACTCGAAAAAGTTGAATTTCGTGTTTTCTCATTGTAATTTCTTTTTTAATACCAAATTTGCTCTTTTCTTGCATTTAGAAAATCTCGAGACTTAAGCTTTCGTTTGATACCAAGAATATAAGCATTGACCAAGTTAGGAAAAAGTTATGTCCTAAGATGATGTTCAGCAGAAGTTTTAGGCATTTGCCAGAAAATGCCAACCCAATTGATCAGAGAAACTTAACACATGGCATTTTGAATGCCAATTTTTAAAAGCACAGTTATTCCGTTCGCTGCTTACGTGGCGGCCGGGTCAAAGTCGGCCCACACGCGGATGAACTCGTCAAGATGATGAGGCCCAAGAATGGACGAATCCCTTGTCAGATAGTCAAAGTTGTCCATGATCACAGCCACGAACAAATTTAACATCTCAAAAAATAATAATAATGGGTTAGAAAAAAAAATGTGGCGCAATTTGAAAAGTATAAAGCTTTTTGAAAATTTTTAAAAGCCAAAGGATAGACCATTTTACATGTAAATTTATTTTTTTCTCATAAAAATCGAGTAAATTGTTCTCGTAGGTTTAGAGGATCACTATCACGGTGACCAATCCCGAATAAAACTCGAACAAAAGTCGAAATTTGAAGGGTTCGGGGTTAGTAATTAGCTTCAAACTCAGGAAATCCCGCGGGAATAAGTAAGTTTTCATGACTAGACATCACCCTAAGAAAATTTAGCAAACCAATTGGGTATCCTACCCACCCACTCTCTGGTTTTTAAATTTTGAAAAAATAATACTTTAGTACCAAAATCTTACATAAAAATGTTTGGAAAAATAAAATGTTGGAATTGTAGAAAAAAGTTAGTTCGAAATTTCAAACATTGAAAAAAATTTTTGAGAAAAAAAGAACCAAATTCAGAAACTGTAGAAATGCATTAATCATACCGTAAATTTTTAGAATACGGTATCACCAACAAATACTTTCCGTTATTTATAAATCATAGAAATGTAAAATTTCCCACCAAAAATGAGGAGAGGAACACAAAAGTGACAAAGTAGGCGTAGCTCATGTTGGTGCCGCATGGTTGTGGACCAACGCCGGACGATTTGTCCAACATTTGGAGTGCCATCGACGCATTCGTTTTGGCACAAGGCTTTCCAGCTAAAAATTAATTTGAATGTATAAATTTAGGTTTTTCTCAAAATGTATTATTTATTTTTGGATATGTTGCTCGAGCGAGTCTATTTTCGGTCTCGACATCGATTCTCGAGACTCAGAAATTTCGATTCTCGAGAACCCTAATAATTAAACATCATTTTTAGGTAGAATTTTATTTGATTGCCCATAAAAAGTTTTTGATTTAATTGCAGGAAATAACAAAAATTATGAATACCATTATATAATAAAATTTTTAAAATGATTTTCTCACCAGTTGAGCTCAACATAATTTCTTGCCAGGCCTCGCCCGTTGCACAACTTTAAAAAAACAAACAAAATAAAATGAGGTATAATTTCAAAAAAAAAAAAATATTACCGAAATAAAAGGATGACAGCATTGAAAAATGATTGAAAATTGTTGTGCCGATTAATTTCACTGGTTGGATCCTTAATATAAACCATTTTTGTCGGATTTTTTTTTTGTCTTTTGGCATTTTGTCTCTGCTCACCAATTGAATGTTGCCAAACACTTGCATGCCAACAATGGCATAGATGAAAAAAAGCATGCCAATCAGTAGACAAACATATGGAAGAGCCTTCAATTTACGAAATTTGATTTAATTTTAAAATAATTATCACTCCCGCTAATCATTAAATTTAATAACAAATGCCCGGAGGGTAAAAGAGCGCTAAAGGTAAAATTACCACACCAAAATTCAATTTTTTTAGTACGATTTTTTACAAAAATCTGTATAAATGTCAAAATCTTACAGTCTCATCTGCAATTTTTTCAACTCACTTTAAATGATTGGACAAATGTCCATAACAAAATGCGAATTGTGTAGCCTTGTTGGAGAAGACGGATGAGCCGCGCAGCACGGAACAGTCGAAGAAAGCCAAGCGAAACGAAATGACCCCCAAATTCGGTGACCAACTTGAGAAAATTGAATTAAAATTTTTTTTAATCCCGTGATCGCAAATATTCAGCGCGGATTAAAATTGATTTTGAGCCATTTAAAAATAAAATTTAGGAATTTTCGGGTTCAGAGGTAGGCTCGAATTTAGGAAGGAATTTGCTGAGCAAAATATGATACCAAATCAAAATAAAATTTTCAAAAATTGGACCCAATTTTGGCGAAAATCTGTTAAAAATCTGCCAAAAATTCCAACATTCCGAATATCAGTTACGGCATTTATTCCTAATCTCATAACCAACCCCTGAAAATTTTTCATCCCAACACTTTTTTTTTGGTTCATTTTACCGCATCAGTAATGGACCCAACAACAGTGATGAAGTCAAAACGATTCCACCCGTCCTTGAAATAGTTCTGAAAAAAAAAACAATTAAATTATTAAATAAACAATAATTTTAATTAAAATTATTTTTTTATTTGGCATTTTTACCCGAACACCAAATGCCAAAATTTTTAGAATTGATTCCACAGTGAATACAGCTGTCAACGCGGTGTTAAACATTCCTAAAAATAATTGATTGATTTGAATTTTATTAAAAAATAAATACTAAAAATTTACTTAAAACTTTTTCATATTCCGGCGAATTTCCGTGGAATTTCATCATCAAAATGATTGTATTTCAATACAATCTAAAAATATTTTTTTTTTAATTTTAATAAAACAAATCTAAGAAATTCAGGTATTTCACGCCTGTCCACCAGATTTTCTTTAAAAAAAATCAAGGGCAAATATATGTCCTCCAGGAGGCCTGGACAGGTTTACCCAGGAAAAAACCCAGGCCTCTGGTAACCTTTGATTTTTTAAAAATCTTTCTTTAATAATAATAAAAAAATAAATTAATTGAAAATTTCTGAACATTTTATTTAAAAAAAATCTTATTTTTTTACAACAACGAACTGTCTACCCATCTGCCCCAACTTGATGGTATTACAAAATAGGTTGAAAAACGATTAAAAAAAATACAATCCATATGACTGAGACTGACCATGGCCATGATGAAATATTCAAATGGTGTTGATGTGACAAGACGCCAAATACGGTACTTCATCGAATTTTTATCTTCCGGCATGAACAACGAACGGGGACGTGCATTCAACGCGAAGTCAATGCATTGTTTCTGAAATATACACCATTTTGGAAAGTGTTTTTTTTTTGATTTATAATAAATTTTGGTTACTTTCAGCAGGGTTTGCTTAACGCCCTCCATGCGAATTTTTTTTTAGCAATTTTTAATTAAAGGTTTTCTGGTCGTTGAGCTGATCAGGCTATAAAGTTGTTTTTACCCTTGGTGTTTCGTAGATTTAACTTAATGTTTATGGATTTTCTAAAATGTTTTAATTAAAATAAATAATGAAATAATTCAGACAGGGGGCATAAAGGCAACTGAATATTGATCAAATATTGCAAAAAATCAATCTATATTTCATCGAATCTATATGATCATAGATTTAAAAACAAATAACATATTCGTGATCACTGATCAGCGACCTTAAAAATCTGAAAAAATTGAGGGAGGGGGGTAGCATAACTCGGGAGTACCTTAATTTTTGTATACTGTAAAAGAGATTTTTTGGAAACACCATAAATAAGTGTTAAAATATTTTTAAATTTGCTTTGCCTGATTTTTGTCCAGGTCACCCTCGGACAGTTCAGCTTCGCCCTGTTCTTGGAATGTGATGATGATGATCAGGGCGACAAAAATGTTGACGAAGAAGAACGGGAACACGATGAAAAACAGTACATAAAACAGTGCAACCTCGACACGATAATACGGCGATGGGCCTTAAAAGAGTGAAAATGGGAATTTGTGATTGATTATCGGTTAGTCTGATCACTTCCATGATTGGCTCTGATCACCCCTCCCTCCCTCCCCCCTCTACCCCAGGAGATCACTTTCTGGCAATTTCTTAATTGTGTAAATGGTACTGGATATCCAGGCCTGTCTTTGTAAATCAAATCCCACCTTGGTCCTCATACGTCGTGTCCATCGAATTTTGCCGAATGCCTGGCCAACCTGTATAATTTTTAGATCTGTTTTTTTTATTCACTATTAATAGGCATTATTGTATTTACTGAATTAGAGAGCCGCCGGGGGCTCTATTTTTCAATCACCTAGAAAAAAGAGCTTTACATTTTTTACAATATTAAGTAGGTGCTGCTCTCGAGATTCTCGGCGCCCCAATTCTCGAGTTGAGAAATTCTCTAGAAATTTGGGTCTCGGTTTTGGCACCGACTCTCAGTTTTCAATGTTCGGTCTCTCCCCCTCCCCGAGTAAATGAAAATTTATTTTTGACTCTCGAGCGGATTGCGAGCCCTAATATTTAGACCATAAATTTTTTGCTCGCCAAAATTTCTATGTTCCACGCCCACCTTCGCTTGTTGTGACCACAAACAGTGTCAGCATGGCGTTAATTGTGTTGTCGTAGTTGAACGGACGTAAACGCCATTCTCGTTGCTCAACACGAGGGAAAAATAACTCTTTAAAAATGAATAAAATAATTAAATTATTTTTGAAAAAATCACATTGCTTTTATTGTTGAATATTATTGAGAATTATTTTATTTTTACATTAATAAAAACAGGGCAAAAAGTTTTAAAAAATTTAGTTTTTTGAATTCTGTTTTGCTATAATTTTTTAAAAATAAAGAATTTTTTTGAAAATTTGGCAGATTACTAATAAAAACACATGGAACTATGGAATAACGAGAGCAGGACAAAACGTCGCCGGCCGAAACGTCGCCGGGACATAACGTCGCCGCAAAAAAAATTTTTTTTTTAAATTTTCAAACCTAGAAATTTTTCATAAAAAAATTCTTAGGAAATTTCATAATAAGAAAATTTCATGAAAAAAGTTTTTGAAAAAATTTTCAGCGATTTTTTCGAAGTTTTTTGATGAACTACTAAGTTTTTTCGAAAAAATCGCCGAAAATTTTTTCAAAAAATTTTTTTTCTTGAAATTTTCTTACTATGAAATTTCTTAAGAATTTTTTTATGAAAAATTTCTAGGTTTGAAAATTTAAAAAAAAATTTTTTTGCGGCGACGTTATGTCCCGGCGACGTTTCGGCCGGCGACGTTTTGGGGTGTACCCGGAATAACACACCCAGAATGTTTAACTTTATTAACAATGAAAAAGTTTTGGGCCCAAAATTGCCGGTAATATTTTGGGGCACACCAAAATATTCGACCTCATCTGCGGCAGTCAACTCTTGCGCATTGGCCAAATTACCCACCGCAATGGCCAAGAACAACACGTTGAGCAAAGTGTCTTAATGTTTAAAAATAAATAAAAAAATTTTAATTATATTTTTTAAATTATAGCAAAAAATAAGTTTAAATGATTTTAAAATTATCACATTTCTTAATTTGGAAATATTCAATAAATTAAAAAATTTTATCCTAGATTTTGGAACCAAAGTTCACATGATTAATCCAATTCTTGGTTACATAATATGTATTAAAAATAAATATAATAATAATAAATTTTTACAATTGCCGAACACCACGAGCACAATAAAGTACACACAGTAAACCATTCCTCCAATGTCAAGGCAAAAATCCCGAGTCTAGAGTGAAACGCTTGGATTTCGCGGATTTATTATTTCAATGAACCAAGATTTTATTTCAAGCTATCAAAATCATTAGAAAATACCAATTATGACAAATTTTATTTAAAAATTATGTAATAATTAAAGATATATTTTACTTGAAATACAGTAAGCAAAGCGATTGGAAAAAAAAGATTTTTTATAAATTTAATATTATAATATTTATATTTTTTTTTACTTGAAAATTGAATTTTCCACCAAACAATTGCATGCCGAGCAGTGCGAAAATAACAATGAACAAAAACAACAGAAACAGCACTGAAATAATTGAACGCATTGAATGGAGATGTCAGTGATCGGACGGACCAAATTTCGCAAACTTAAAAATAGTCAATTAATAATCAAATTTATATAAACAATTTAATAAAAATAAAAATTAATTGGATAAGGGAGAGGCAAAATGGTAAGATTAATTTAATTAACCAAAATTTTAAAATAAAATTCTGCAAATAAAATTAATAAATAGAGACCATCCATACTTACCTTAACCAGTAAGAAGTGAGCTTGAAAAATTCGGAGAAGTCTAAGTGCTCGGAGAACAGAAATTCTAAAAAAAAAATTGAATTTAAAAACCAAAATTTTAATTATTATTATTTTTGCACCCAAATGATCCGCCTTTAAGTTCCGTGCAAATAACTTCAATGGCACTTCCAACAATCACAATGCAATCAAAACGATTAAATCTAGAAAAATACAAAAAATATAAAATAAAGAAAACATTAAATTTAAGAGAATATTAATACAGTACTTCGATGTAAAATATGCCTACAGTAACCCATGGAAAAAATTTTGATAAGCATTTCACTGATGAAATGGCAAGAAATGTGAACTCGGCATATTCTACAACGAGTTTCGAAGTTTTAATAAAATGGAAAGAAATAATATTAAAAAATTACTTAAAAATTCCGTGAACCATTCGAGCTTAAAAAAATAAATTATTATTTAAAAAATTTTAAACTAAATTTCACCTGTCCATGATGTTCACTGGCCACACAAACAGTATTCAGGAACACCAAGGTTATCACACTCCAGTAAAAAATCTACAAATATTTTTAGGATTTGGAAAAAAAATTGTGACCAGAAAAAATGGCTAGTGAAAAATGCGTCAGTGAATCAGAATTTCTTAAAAACGAAATACAGTCTTAAGCATTACTTGACATGGAAAAACAAACTTACAATAATCCAATTACAGTAGTTAGTGCCTTTGTCTTTAATGGATTTTGGTAATTTTAAAAAAATTACCAATTTTTTAAATTTTTCAAAAACGAATTGACGTATTTAGAATTGTGGATTCTCCATTCTCTAAAACACATAAAAACATATGTATTCTATTTTGTATTTCAGTTCAAAATTGGGACTTTCTTAGAATACACTTTTCATATTTAAAAAATAATTTTTAATATTTCTTTTTTGAAAAAATCAATTTTAGGGGATAAATTTTCAAAATTAAAAAAAAAATATTTTTAATTTTTATAGCATGGAAAATACATGGAAAACAAAAATTATATTTACATGAAAGTTGCATTCCTAATTATTAGGGTCGCTACTTTTAGTGAAGAAAAACTTGCACAAATCACCAAGCGGAATTTTCTAACACAGCTCATTGTTTTCAGAAGAGCTTGAAATTTTGCATGAAAATACTTTGGTATAAGGCCTAGCACCTTGCCAAATTTTAGAATTTTTTATGCACTCAGAGATTTTTAAGGAAATCCGCTTTTTCCAGCCTGAACGCCAACTTTGTGGTCAAGTTTTGAAAACAGGCGTTTTTTTGTAAAAAAGTTTTACCAATATGAAAAATTCTTAAATTTGGCAGGGTGCTAGGTCTCATGCCAAAGTATTTTCATGCAAAATTTCAAGCAATTCTGATAACTCCGAACCGAATTACAAAAATCAACTTGAGCAAAATTCAAACTTATTTTCACTAAAAGTAGCGACCCTACTAATTATGATTGTTTACCCGGCCTCTGACGAATTTCTGTGAAAAGGAAGGCCACGTGAATTGAGAAATCTGAAAGCATTTTTCTAATGTAAAATATTTAAAATGGTTTAAAAAATAAAAGATATTTTTTTTACATATTTTCAACAGCTTCATCATCATCCTCGTCAATGCCTTCGTCTTCTTCTTCCTCTTCAGTTTCAATGGAATGTTGTTTAACGCCATCTTTTTGAATCATTTTGTTGGCACGACGACGCGCTTAAATTCCAATTATTGTAAAATTCTTCTTTTTTTTTTTTTGTTAAACCAGGAATGGAAATTTTAGGTTCTTAAAATTGCAAAATTTGTATTTATGTACCCAAATAATAAGAGCTAAAATCTCTTTTTTTTCTCGAAATTTTCTTTAAAATTTAATTTAAATTTTTTTGGGAAAATGAGTTGCTCCTATTTATTACAAAATTATTTTCTTTTTATGCTAATTATACAAAAAAAGCAGATAAAAATGATTATAATCCATTTAATTTACCTTCCATAATAGTCACCCGTTCTTCATCGGTCGTTCTTTAAGAAAAATATATATATTAAAATAAAATAATTTTAATAGAATTCGCGCCGATTTTCAACGCGTTTTCTGCAAATTTAAATTTTTAAATTTTGCTAATTTTAAATTAATTGGACATCACCAGAGAGCACACCAAGCACCAAATTCAGCATAAAAAATGAGCCAAGCACAATGAAAGGGATAAAGTAAGCCCAACAATTGTAAGTGCTGCCCAATGAGTCATTCGTCTGACAATTTAATGAAAAAATATATATAAATTAGTATTAAAAATATAAATCTAAAAAGTCACGCACATAATACATGATTGTTGTCCAACCCTCCATGGTAATGCATTGGAACACCGTGATCATGGCAAATGCAATGTTGTCAAAGGAGATGATGCCGTAGTTTGGTCCAATCCATTGGGCTAAGCAAATGGCACCCGGCTAAACAAGAGGATTCTAGGGTGTTTTCGGGGTCGCTGATCACGAATCTGACATCCATTTTGACCAAATTCGAACTCCGAACCAGCATTCGAGTTATTTTCGAACCATAAAATGATTTTTTGAAAAGTTGAATTTCAAATTTTTGTTCGAAATACGGGTTCGGGGTTCGAATTTGGTCGAAATGGATGCCAGATTCGTGATCAGTGACCCCGAAAAGACTTTAGAATTTTTTTTTATATGATTTTAAAAAATAATTATTTTTTATGGTCTGTAAAGTACATAAGTGTACCTTAAATAATTTAGTTTTCTCAAATAAAAAAACGCACTCGGAATGCCGCTGACCAACTGCAGCGGGCGTAGCACACGCACCGCGCGCAGTGTGCGCAGGTCGACCCCCTTCCTTCTTGACCAGAGGGCGAAAATGGCAGCATGGAAATGACACTGTGCCAAACAAATTAGTTTAATTCAATTAATTTTTTTTTTTTACAACTTTATTTCATTTTTATTGCTCTTTACAAAAAAGAGAAACAATTCAAAAATTTGAAGCAATTAAAGAAAAGTTGCAGCAAAAAGGAATAGAAAAAAAGGAAAAATTGAGACTATTTATTGATGGGGTGAGGATGAATTTTTAAAATGAATGTATCAATAAATTATAAAAATTTAGGCGCTAATTAAAAAGTGGCGCCCATTCAGAATTCTCCAGGGGGGGGGGGGGGGGGGTCCTATTATTTTGAAAAATAAGTTCACAAGTTTTCGGGTACGTTTATCACGAATTTGACATCAATTTGAGCAATTCCTAATACCGAACCCGAATTTGACAAAAAAGCGAAATTCAAATTTTCCGAGTTTTGGGTTTTATTTGAGTAACGCCAAAATTTATATTTATTTTATATAAAACAATTTTAAAAAGAATTTGATTGAATATGTATATAATTTAAATTGTTTAAATAAAATAGATTAAAATATAAAATAACAATGAATTTAAATATGGTTTTACCCGGTTACAACAACAATGAAGTCCATAATATTCCATCCCGAACGTAAGTAAGACCCTGCAAAAATAAAAAATAAATGTTTGAATTAAATAATGGCTCAAAATAAATTTAAAAAAAAAGAATAATTAAATTTTAATGAATCTCATTATGTTTTTATTTGTTGTACACATACACACCAGGGATGGCATTCCGAGGCCCCAAAAATTTTCGGAAATCGGAATTCCGGTGGTCAAAAAATTTTCGGAAATCGGAATTCCGAGGCCCAAAAATTTTTCGGAAGTCGGAATTCCGACCCATCCCTGATACACACCTTTGTGAAGAATGAAACCGAAAGCGATGACTTTTAAAATGCATTCAATGCAAAAAATGACCATAAAAATGGGTTCAGTTTTCTCCTGTAAATTAAAAAAAAAAGAATTATATTTTTAAAACATTTTCTTTATTTATTTTTTACCAATTTTTCTGACAAAGGCTTCTTATCATTTCTGAATTTTATTTTTTTTATAATAATTTTTTTTTTGTTTCCAGCCTTGGTAAATGTTGTTCCATGGCAAGCACCACACAGTTCAAAATGATTGTGAGCAAAATGAAAAATTCAAAAGGTCCCCCCCCCATTCGATGATGGCACGACTGAAATTAAATTTATTTTTTTAATTAAAAATTAATTTTTTAATTTATTATTAAATTACGCATTTTTCCGTATCACATTGTCTTCACTGAATATGTATAACGAGGAAGGGCCCTGAATTATATGTCAATAACAAAAGAACCATAATAGGTAAATTAAATTAAAAATTAATAAATAGTTTTCAAAAAAAAAGGTTTTTTTTTTTTGAAAAAATCGTGAAAATTTTACCCAAAATGGTCAATTTATAAGTTTAAAAGAGAAGTTTAGACGAGGATTCCCGATTTATTTACGATCGGAATCTCGATTTTTTGACCCAACTTATTTTAATTTTCCAGTTTTTTTCCACCTTTTCCCTGACAGCCCCACCAAGGGTGGTTTTCCGCCCGATAAGCCCCTCCTGGGCCTGTCGTTGCTGTTCCTTTCGCGCTTCTTCTGCTGCTAGCCTAAAAGACAAATTGGGAAATTAAAAATTTTTTTTTGTCAATCTATAACAATAATTATTTCTAAAGAAAATTTTTTTTTATTGATTTAAAAATATAAATTTTTATTCCTGATGAGTCGAATTTCATAATTTCTCTTGAATCTGATTATGAGCACAACTCTACTCGAGATTTATCTAAATTATCTCGAGGATTGTTATTAATTTACCGAGATCAGTCGCAATACTACACATAATACAGAAGAGAAGAGAAACTGATTATAAAAATTCTCGAGACCCTAAGAAAATTATTACCAGGCATTTTTCAAAAATTTGTCTTTTCAAAAAATCCGAGTTTAAAAAAAATAATAAACTTTTTGGCCTATAAGAAATCTAAAAAAAATTTTTGGGAGAGTGGAACGATACGGAAAAAATGGCGGGAGTGCCCCGTAGTGCACCCGTAACGTATTGTCAAGAGTGTTCGAGAGATTGATCATGTTTCGACAACGGCATTGTAAATCACATAATTTCCCCCCCCCCCCAAAAAAAAACATTTTTCCATTACACACTATAAGCTTTTTAAATTTTTCGTTTTGCGCGCAATCTTCACACGCCAAACACCTGGCGATCTGGTCAATGCCAATGTGCATTTTGTTGGTGCCGGTGGTGGCGGTGGATGGTCGATTCCGAATAGGCAGATGATAATTATAATTATTGTTATGATTATGATCATGGCAGCAAGCCATTCGCTGCTGAAGCTGTCCGCGCCGGCGGGGGGTAATTAGCAAAAATTTGATGCAAGAAATTAAAAAAATGATTGAAAACAATTGTTAGTAAAAACCAAGGTTTTTCATTTTTTCCTTATTTCTAAAGAAATTACCTATCATTATTCCAGCACTTATGGATTAAAAAAAACATTTAAAAATTCAACACTAAGTTAAATAGTTACTAAGTTTGCGATTGAAAAAAAAAATCTTTCTTGTCAATGTTCATAGCGATTCTTACAGCAAAAAGCAAGGCAAAAGATGAGGAAAAAAGATTGTTGAAACTTTTTGGAAACAATTTTTTTGGCATTTTGTCTGAAGAGATTTTGACAAAAAGGGAAAATGTAGGCACAATAAAATGCCTTTTGTCGGCAGAAAACAGCCCCGGAAGCGGATAAAATGTGCCACTGCTGCGAGGCAAAAAAGAACATGCGCCCCCCAATGGCATTGCGGCGGTTTTTCCAAAAAAACTTTTTTGGGAAAAGGGGGTCCGGCGGTGCCGATAGGCGCCGCCGGGAAAATTTCATTTTTTATGCAATTTGTTAACGAAATTTGTCCAAAAAAGTGATGAATTTTGCGATTTTGAACCATTTTTAGTAGATTTTCGTCAAAAAATGTCGATTTTTTGAAAATTTTTTTGGAAAATTTGGGTGATGAGAGGCTAGGTCTGGGGGGGGGGGGGGGTATCACCAAGGAAAATCTAAAATTTTCAGCAAAAGCACTATTTTTTCCTTAAAAATTTCGAGTGCGGAGGGGCCTTGGGGGGGGGGGGGGTACGTACCCCGCGTACCCCCCCCCCCCCCCCCCCCCTGGGACCGTCCCTGGGGGGGGGGGGGGGGGGGAAGCGATAAGAGTAATTAATACATTTGTGACTCTCCCGCCCGCCCCACAGGGCACAAGGCTTCGTGGGAACCTCATCTGCTGCTGCTGCTGAACTGCCTCACCCACCCATTTGCTCGTACACCCACCTCATCAGTGCCGCTGCCCCCGCTCCCTTTGGCCCGGTCCGGAAAATTTTTTTGTAAATTACCCAATTTCCTAAAAAGATTTTTAATTTCAACAATTTCCCTGGTGGCTTATGTCGATGCATTATTTATACTGTTTTTTTTTATACTGTACCTAATTCAAAAGTTGTATTTTGTTTCCTCTCATTTTATCGTACTATTTTTTTATATCTCTAACCTTGAAAACGCTTTGTTTTATTTTTGAATGCTTTGGCATTTCGTTTTTTACGCCAACGGTCTTTTTCTGCTTTTTTCTTTTTTTTCATCCGTAAATTGACCAACAAATCACTTTCATTGACGAAACATTCGGCCACCTCATTTCCCGTTTGTAATTTTACCAATTTAACATTTGTTTCCAAAATGACAAATTCTGTCCAAATGCTCAAGGATTAGAGAGCAGTAAACCCACTTCCTGGTACATTTACAAAAAATGTTTTTTTTTTTTTGGCTAAATTAAAAAATGTTTATTATTCAGTTGAAAATCCAGAATTCGGTGTATATGGATGTCAAAATTATGTTCAGCGATCCCGAAAAGCATCCAAAATCAAAATTTTCATGCCTAAACAGCAACTAAAAATTTGCAAACCCAAAGCGCCCCCCTCTGGTTTTTAAAAAACTCAAAAAACAAACAGTTCACCTTACCTAGGTATTTTTCCCGAATTTCTCTTCCTTAAATGAAAACCGTTTTTTTTTGTATTAACATTTGTTGCATTAATTTAACCGAATTTTCCTATTTTTTTTTTTTGTCTTGGCCACCAATTTATTTTTTTTTGAAAAAAATTATGGCAAATAACGCCAACGAGGAGGAGGAAAGCGAAATGGACAAACACATTGACACACCGCAGCAACCGATGGGCGGCGATGCAAATGTCATGGAGGACAATGGGGACGTGTCGGAGCAGCACGAAACGGCGGAAGCAAAATCATGGTGAGACATTGGATCTAGGCGCTATGGACAAAAATTAGTTTACCTTTTTGCAATTTTTCGCCAAAAAAAGATCATAAGTAATCTGTTTCTTCCAGGTGGCTGGGGTTCAGCGAACTTTGGTCAAACGAAAAGGAGCGCGTTTTCGGCGAAGACTACTGGATTCCGAGGTTTGGAAATAGTTTTTTTTTTGTGAAAATAAGGGCGGTAAATTTCGAATTTTATGCTAATTGTAAGCCTCGCCACATCAAGCCGTGATTTCGTTCGGCGGTGTTTTTTTTGACGGCGAAAAATTTTTCTGTCGTTTTTTTTTGGTCGATGCCCCTGAAAATTTCTGACATTGCATGCCGTGGATTTATTTATTAACTGATTGGCCTCACAAATAAATAATTGAAATTTGGGTAGTTTTTTTCCAAAAATTATAAACTTTTTTGGGGTGGTGCGGGAGGTCCGAACCGAAATATTTTAAATTCCAAAAAAAATTCACTTCTGTTTTTCATTAAATTCCTTACGATTTCTCCCTCTATCAGTTTATGCCCATAATTTTGCATAACTTTACCAAAGAAAACAAAAAAATTTTTTTTTTTTTGCGTAATTTTCTATTGCATTTTTTCCCCTCCTAAGCGACCACTTCGAAGTGGTGGACTTCCGCTCCGATTTGCTCGCCTCCTATTCCGTTGTGTTCCCCACGGAGGAGGACACCGCTGCCGCCAATGGGGGCAACTCAACGCTGATGGTCGTCCAGGGGTCCGTCAACGACAACATGATGAACCACGTGGTGTACACAGTAGAGGAGAGCGGCAGAAGGACGCGAACATTCACCATTTTTCGGTTTCAATTTTTTTTTTTTTTGACTAATCCCCCAAATTACGAAAAAAACAACAATTTTTTCTGTGGACCCCTCAAAAATATATATATTTTTTTTTTCAATAAATTTTGTACTTTTATGAAAATGGCACTTCAAATTTGTGCCAGTAAATTTTCGGTTTTCCACTTTGATGGAATTTCAATTTTTTTTTTCATTCGAATTCTCAAAAAACAAACTTTCGTCACTGAATTAAAAAAAATTTTCCGTTTCTGTGTAGGTCGAACATTGTCGATGAGGCATTGGATTTTTGTCGTCGCTACGAGGAGTGCTTTGTGCTGTTTCGGACTTCAGGTGGCAGAGGATTTTTCAAAAATTCAAAAAAAAATTTTCTTTGTAGACCCGGAAAAGGATTTGCGCAAACTGATCTGGGACGTCACATTTATGGTATGTATAAAAAATAAATTTAACTAAAAGTAGGGATCAGTTTAACAAATCCGGCTTTACTGGCGGAATTGTTTTAAAATTTTTAAAAACTGGGCTTAAGCCTCGAAACCCTCTGGGAGCAAATTCTCTGACAAAATTTGTCGGAGATAGCATGAGAAAATTTTTAAAAATGTCGAGTAAATTTTTTTAAAAATTCAAAAAAAAGTTCAGCAAAAAAAGTCTTAGAAACTCAATAACTTTTTTAGGCAACGATAAACTAAATTTTCGGGTTAGACCTTCCCAAAAACTTGTTAGTCCTTCCCAAAAATTTTTTTTTTTTTTTTTTTTTTTTTTTGCGCGCGCGGGACAATGCCTTAAATTTTTTTCCCACAATTTTTTTCAGCTGAAGGAGCATCCGCTGTGGCGCATGGCGCACATTGCAATTTTGTGCCAACGCGTGGACATTTTCACGGACGACGGGCTAGCCTACCTGCAACGGTGTAAATACTCCGTCACCGACTTGATCCAAGTGGCCTGCTCCCCGGAGGGCCTCTTCCCGCTGATGTTGGCCGTCCAGACCAACCAGGATTCCATTGTCCGCTTTTTGCTCAAGCATGGCGCTGACCTGAATGCGTGTGACACCGATGGGAACAATGCGGTGCGTCGGACAAAAAAAATTTTTTTTTTTTTTTTTGCAATATAAAAGGATGTTTGTTTTGGAGAAAAACACTGCCCCCTGTCCAATGCCGTTTCTCCTCCATAAATTCTTTTCAAATTTTAATATTTTACATAGAAATTTTTTTAAATTTTTTCGGTTTTTTTTTTGTAAAATCGAATTTTTGATTTACTTTTTGAATTTGGTAACTTCGATGGGAATGGCACATCCTCAAAATTTTATTGTTTTTCACATTTTCAGCTTCATCATGCTGCCGTGGTGTCCACCCAAATGTTGAAGACACTGCTTGAACAGGAGGCGGGCAAGGCGTTGATCAACTCGTTGAACAATGCGGGCCAAACGCCGTCAATGGTCGCACTGCGGGCGATCAACCCGTGGTGCATGAACACGCTGTTCAACCACGGGGGCATGCTGTCGAACGAATCGACGGACACAAAACCACTCATCGAACTCATCCAGTCCAGCAATCGCAACACGCCGGAGTATGTGGGGTTTTTTGGGGATTTGCATAGGCTGAATTCAGAGACGGTCGTAGGATTTTTCGAATTTTTTTTTTTTTTGTAAGTATGGCTAAATTTTAGACCGTTGGGAATTGGGTACATACTCCGTGAAAAAATTCTGTATCGATTTATATATGTTATTTTTTGAATTGTTCTGTTAGTTTTATGCGTTTATTAAAAAAGAATTTTTGAAGCCTCAAAAATAACTTTCAAAAATAGTCAGTTTTTAATTTGTTTTTTTCCCCAAAAAATTTATAAAAATATTAATTACATGGAGCGGACTCGAACCTCCGCAGTTTGTTCCTTTACCGTCTTACAAAAACCACTTCGCCATACATGCAAAATTATGAAAACGGGATTCCCAAATCCGAGTCCAAAAATTAAGGAATATCGAAATAAAACTTTTAATAAAAAAGGTTTTCCACGAATTTGAAATCCCTTGAACTTTTTACAGTGCAATTCGTGTGCTTCTGGAAAAGTCGCCCGGCTTGCTGCTTGAACGGGATGCGACAAACGGAAACACGGTAAATCGCAAAAATTTTTAGCTTTGCCTTAAAATGTGTCAATTTTTGATACCGAACATTTTTGGGTTAATGTACAAAATTTTGAGAATTTGTGGGATGACAAAACCGAAAAAACTCACCAAATTCATTCCACCCGCCTAATTTTTTCAATTTTTCACCCCCAAACAGTGTTTGCATGCCGCCAACCAGAAGGCCTCGTTGATGAACCTGCTCCAGCTGAAGCACAAAGAGTTGGACCTTAACGTCAGGAACAAGGCCGGCTTCACCCCGTTGCATCAGTTCGTGATGCGTGGAGACCTCGGTAAAAGCGGAATAATGTGCTCTTTGAAATTTGCATTCAAAAAAAAATTTTTTTTGGAATTTACTTTAATCGTTGAGAAAAAATTCTAGGTATTTTTTTCGATAGCGTGGTGAAGAATGAACAATTTCTTACCCCTTCCTAACTTTCAAAACATTTCTAAAAAAATTTTTTTTTTCGCAAAATCTTCCAGAGTTTTTGAATTCCGGGAGCAAAGCTAATTAAAATGAAAACGTTTTCCCCGCTTTCCAGGGATGGTGATGTGCCTGCTCTCCTACGGTGCCGGCCTCGACCAGCAGGCGGACAGTGGCAAAATGACGGCACTGCATTATGCGGTGTCGAAGCGCAACCTGCAGATCACGCGCTTGCTGCTCTGTCTGGGCGCCGACCCGAACGTGAACAATGCGCACGGGGACTCGCCACGGCATTTGGCCGCCAAATTGAACGAGTAAATTTGTTTGTTTTTTTTTGGGCGCGGAGGTTAATAATTCATTTTTGTACCTAAATTTTCGGTACTTCAGTGTTTTTCTACCCCCCCCCCCCTCGAAAAAAAAAAAATTTTTTTTAGGTGTTTTCAAGGCCACTGATCACAAATATGTATTGGTTTTGACGCCTGGTCATGATTTAACCATATATTTATTGAAATTTAAAATTTTTCGGGGGGGGGGGGCGGGTAGTAAACAAATGAGTATCAAATTTTTATTATTCTTCACTCAAATAAAGGACCCCAAAAAGTCCAACTCTTGTTTTTATCCGCTTAAGCATGTCAAAAAATTTCAGTGTTGATTTGCTGAAGAGTCTGATCATATGCGGTGCTCGGCGTTGTCCACTCAACAAGGTACAAAAAAAAATATTTTTTTAAATTTTTCCATTGCCTTCCAATTTTTTTTGTGGCAAAAACCTAGTCTATAACTTTTGGGTTGAATTTTGAATTTTCCATTTGGGCACCCATATATATCCTTCATGTTTCACCAATCCATAAAATATGCTGCAGTTTTTTTGTATTACAAAAATCTGTTTTTCCATATTTTAGGTCGGCTGTGTGTCCGGTTGTGTCAACGAGAAGCAGTTGAACAAGCGGAAGAGGCCGTCTACCAGTCCAATGCCATCATTCCCGAAGAAGCCGTCCACCAGTTCAAAGCCATCATTCACCACCGGCAACACCACTTCAACATCGACGGCGGCATCGTCAACGGCATCGTCCTCGCCAAGCATGGAGGACTTTGAGAACCGTGCATTTGCCAAGGATGAGAACCGTGCATTTGCCAAGGACAAGTTCCGCTTCGACAAACTGTCGGACTTTCAGCACAATGTAAAGTTAAAAACTTACTTTCGGGGGGCGGGGGGGGGGAGGAAGTTAATGGAATTTGTCTTTTGTAATGTAAGAAAAAAGTCCTATGCCTCCCCCCCCGCTCTCGAAAAAAAATTCTCGGAGAAAAGACCATGAAATTTTTTTAGGGCTTTTCGAGAAAAAATTCTTTAAATTCATTTTTTTTTTGCAATTTACTGCTAACAAATAAGTTTCAAGGCATTCTGAATTGGAGTCAATTATTTGGCCTGAAAAAAATCGAAAATTTCAATTTTTTTCATTTTTTTTAAGGACAGCTATGACGAGGTGTTGAAGCAGTTGCCCAAAGTGACCTCGGATGGGGACAGTCCGCCCGACCACAATTTCATCAATGTCCTTTCGTTGGATGGCGGTGGCATCCGTGGGCTGGTCATCATTCAAGTGAGTGGGTGTGAACAGTGCCGATCCGATTCGCCAGGCCATTCAAAAGTCTAAAGCAAACTCCCACCCTCCCCCCCCCCCCCCCCCCCTCCGGAAAAAAAATTTTTTTTTTTTGATTAATATGTTTTTTTTCAAATTTGCAAAAAAAGTTTTATTTTCGGGGGGGGGGGGGGACGATCTGCTCACGTTGTGGTATACCCACTACTAACACTGGGAACTTCAATGAATTTAGAGCTTCTGATCTATGTTGAGCGCATCATGGGCAAGCCGATTTTCCCTTATTTTGACTGGGTTGGCGGCACTTCCACCGGTGCCATGGTCGCTGCCGGGCTCGCACAGGGCCAAACACTGCGCCAAATTCAGCGGGTATTTATGTTTAGAAATTTTGGCCTATTTTTATTTTTTCAAGATAATACATTTCCAGGATTTTTCGACTTGAGTGGGACGGATTAGCCACAAAATTGCAATTTAAAATTTTTTTTACATATTTTTGCAGTGAAAAATACAAATTTTGGAATTTTTAAAACGAATTTTTAAAAAATTTTGGTTTTTATTTTATTAATTTTTGCATACATAATTTGCAGCTGTATTTGCGCTTCAAAGACATGGTGTTCGACTACCGAAGGCCGCACAACACGCCGGTGCTGGAGAAGTTCATTCGCCAGGAGATGGGCGCCGAGACAATGTTCAGCGATCTCAAGTGGCCAAGGTTGTTTCGGTGTTCCCCAAAATTCCAAAAAAAAGATTCAAAAGTTTTTTTGGAAAACTATCGGGAAAAACAGATAATTGCATCAAATTTTTTTTTGTTTCTTTAAAACGATTTTTTTTGATTTTTTTTTTTCATACCAAATGTACCCCGAAGCTGTGAGGGGGTTAAAAAATGTTTGATGAGAAGGAAAAACCCAAAAAAATTGGCAGAATTCGATTTTAGAAAATTTGAAATTATTTCTTCATTTAAAAAAAATGTTTCCAGGCTCATGTTCACCACCACGCGGGCCGATTTCTCCCCGCTTCAGCTGGAGCTGATGCGCAACTACAAACTGCCGACAAATGACGAGGAGAATGAGGAACTTGGCTACTGGACGCCCGACGATTTGTTGCTGTGGAAAGTGTTGAGGCGTTCTTCGGCGGGTAAAAAAATTTTTTTTTTTTTTTAAAATAAATTTACAAAAAAATTCAGCCCCGACCTATTTTGATTTAATGGAGAACAAATTCCTTGATGGAGGTGGGTGATTTTGTGAAGAATTTCTTTTTTGAAAATTTAAAAAAAAATCGTGCGGGAAGGGGGGGGGGACGTAGTGCACCAATAAGTGCCAATGTTCATTTTTCGGAATTTTATATGTGTTTTTCTTTTCCATAAACCTCATTTTTTCAGGCATCATTGCGAACAACCCGTCATTGGAACTGCTCCAGGACATCCAGTCTTGGAACGGCTTCAACAAACTCAAGGTAAAACACCAATGACAACAGCAAAATATATATTTTTTAAATTGCTTTTCAGAAATTGCCAAATTCCGTGAAAGTTGGATGCTTTCTCAGCATTGGCACCGGTGTCATTCCGCCCACTCCATTGGAGGTTTTTTTTTTACCATTTTCTATTTTATCGGTTTTTCACCCGGAATTTTGAATGTGGGCTTCAACCCCCCCTCCCCCGAGAAAATTTCAAAAAATTAGAAAAATTTTAAATCGTTTTTTTGGAAGAAATTGAAAAAACTTAATTTCTAATCCTATTTTTCAGCCCACTTATCTCGAAGTTGCGCAACAGTGGGCCGCCCCCACCCGAGTGTACACGTCGATAAAGGCCTTTTGGACCATCGGTGAAATGATGGCCGACCAGGTATTGTATTGTATTGCATCAGCAATAAAAAAAATTCATTTTTTCCCAATTAAAAATGGGAAATAATTTTTTAGTTTTTTTTTTTTTAAATATTTGCCATTTTCCCTCAATTTTGTTAATTTTCCTTGAAAAATGACTTTCCCCAATCCTTAACTTTTCCAAAACTAAAATTGAATTTTCATAAATTTTTTTCTAAAAAAATCCTCCCATTTTCCCCCAAAAGGCCACTGCGGCTGATGGGGTGCCGGTGGCTCGAGCAAGTACACTGTGCATCCAGCAACGGGCGCCGTTCTTTCGGCTCAGCGCGCCGCTGTTTTGCAAAGTCCGTTTGGACGAGAAAAGGGACGCGGAAATTGCACGAATGATGTGGGATTGTATGGTGGGAATTTTTTTTTTTTTTTTGCAAAAATTATAATTATTAATAATTTTTTTTTGAAAACGCTATGAGAAAAAAAATTTTCAAGAAATTTACAGCGATTTTTTTGAAAATTTTTTTGAAAAAATTCAGTAAATTTTGAAAAATCACCTGAAATTTTTCTTGAAAAATTTTAAGTTTGAAAACTTTTTTGAAAATTTATTCACGGCTGAATTATGTCTCGGCTGAGTTTTGGGGTGCACCGTGTTTTATACGTCATGAAAATATTATCTCCAATCCCCCCCTCCCCCCGTGTTTTCAAGGAGTACATGTACAAGCACCAAGGACTATGTGAAACGGTTGTGCACGCTGCTGCGACGGGTTGGCCATGCGGAGAATCGGCGCCGTCTGTTCCAGTGTCCGGCCAATATCGATCTTCTCATGCAGCAGTTGGACGAAGCGATTGAGGAGGAGACCAACAAACGCGACGATGTTGCTGATGATGAAGATGAAATGGTGGAGGAGCATGATGATGGTGATAATGATGATGGAAAATAGTGAAAATTTGAGTCTCATGTGTTCATGTGGATGATTTCGCTTCTCTTTTGTCCATGTTTTGACTATTTTTTGTTGCAATGTTCAAAATATATATGTATAATCATGTCTGCCTCAGTTTTGAATCGAGTTTTTTCCTTTGGAAATTGTATGGGCTTTTCTTGGACCTACAAAAGTTCAGGGGGCGACAATTTTTTCGATTTTTTTTCTTTTTCTTGAGACGAGATTTTTTGATTCTTTTGCCAAAATCTTGGTTCTCTCCCATGTGTACATATTGCTCATTGTGCTCTTTCTTGGTAAAGATTTAAATTTTAAATCTCCCTCTCCTGAACATCCCTTCTTCTCGTGTGTTGCTTGTGCCTTTGATGAGTGTTGTACTTTTCATTCTTCTGTGTCTTTATGGGGACCGTGCGTAATATTTGTTTTATATCATTTAATCATTATCAAAGTGTATTTCCTCTGTCGGACTCATTAATCGTTCTGGAAAATCAATCAAATTTTTCCATTTCCCTCGGCCTCTCTCTATATGTCTGGGTAATACTGTAGCTTGTCCTCCCATTTTTCGAAAAATGGGAAGGGGGGGGGGGACCAGGTACAGTATCTGTTACTGTGCGCATCTCAATAAATGTTCTCCTTCTCTGATTGATTCCGCTTTAATAATTTATCATAAAATTTCATTTTTAATTTTTCCTTGTTAAAAATTTTCTAAGAATTTTTTCCTTGAAAAATTTCTAATTTTGAATAAAAAAATTTTTTGAAATTTCTGCTGCGAGATTTTGTCCCGGCGAGATTTCGGGCAGCGATAATTAGCTCAATTTAAATTTTCTAAAAATCAGGCATTTGCTAATGCTTCTTCTCCTGCTAGTTTGATTGCTGTCATTTCGTTTCCACCACGTTCTGCTGCTTACTCCGTTGTGCCATTTGTTCAAACCAACGAAGCGACTCGTGAACAATGACAATACCGGCGTTTTCTGTTGTGCCGTTGTCCAATTGTGCGAGACGCGAGCAAATGGACGAGATGGGAAATGGAGGCGAGCCTATCGAGCTTTTGACCAATGGAACTACATTGACATTGGAACTGTTTATGAGTATCAGATCGGGGATGGGTCCGACGTAACTTCCGGTCCAAGTGATCGGCAGAACGACGAAATTGCCGGCACAAGTGATCAGCAGAACGACGAAACTCCCGGCCCAAGTGATCAGCAGAAGGACGGAACTCCGGCTGTAAAGGAGGGGGGTCGTCGTGGGGTGGGTCGTACCGAAGGGGAAAAAAGTTAAAATTTGTACAATTTCCTTAGCAAAACGCATACAAAATTCAAAAAATTTTTCCGGCGGCGCCTATCGGCACCGCCGGACCGCCCCACCCCTTCCAAAAAAGTTTTTTGGAAAAAACGCGCCGAAAAAAGGTGATCTGAATAGCAAAAAAAAAAAAGGTCGCCGGGGAAAAATAGGGGCCGACGTAAGAAAAATAGGTCCTGGCGCACCCCCCCTGCGTCAAACGTCCGACGTATGGGGGTCTGACTGGCGCACCCCTTGTTCATGTATGAATGAATGCTTTTCATGTTTGATCTGCCCGCTAACTTCCTCTACTTTAAAATTTAAAGTTACGCATTATTTACTTCATTCCATCATTTTTTAATGAGCCTTCAATCCATTTTCATAACCATTGCTACTATATGGATCCCACCATAAACCAATGTTTCGCAAATTTTTAAAAAGTCCCGGTCCTGTCAGGGCCCCGGCCAAAAAATCTGGCGACGCAGCTTGGTCTCGAAAAAAAGTCGGGATTCCGGAAAAATCCGCTTGGACCCCGATTCCGTCCAAATTATTTTATTTTTTGCCATTTTCTTCCTAAATTCAAAAAATTCATAAAAGCGCAAGAGAAAATGGCACTCATTTGGCCATGCAATTCAAAAAATTCATATTAAGCCGTTTTTGAACCAAAAATACAAAAGTCGAAAAGTTTAATTTTCGACTTTTTGTTCAAATTTGGGTCCGGGTTTAGGGATTGGTCGAAATGGACGCAAGATTCGTATTCAGCAACCCTGAAAACTCCTTAAAATATGTGTTCATTGATTTTGAAATCACAAAATTTTTTTTTTCAAAAAAGGGGGACTACCATCGGCGGGTACTATTACCAAATTTTTTGCCCGAATTAATAATTTATTTTCTTTTTCACCGCTCGGACTGTTTATTTTTTTTTTTGACTTTTTCTTCCTTAAATTCAAAAAAGTCATAAAAGCGCAACGCAAAAGTAAAATGGCACACATTTGGCCATGCAATCAACAATTCATCAAAGTTTTTTGGCACTTTTTTTTGGCGTCCCCCATTTAAACAAATAACAACCACACTTTGCCCCAATTTTTCAGAGATATAACAAACATTTTTTTTGTCAAAAAATGAGTCAAGCATTTGGCCACCAATTGCTGTTCCGTTTTCCTCGTCCAGCATTGTTTTCATTATTTGCATCATCATCGTCAAAGTTTTGTCCATTGTTTCGTGCCACCGCCGCATTCGCAACGGATGGAGCAGCAACAAAACAACAATCAACCGCGACTGCTGCACAACACCAACATCAGCAACACGTTCAAAAAGTTGAACAGCAACAGCAACAACCGTCGACGACAAAGACGGAATGGCACCTGGGCAACCGGGTGGCACGGCTGGTCAGTAGTCTCAATAATGCGGGGGTTTATTTTTTTCTGTCCGGCGCCGTCGATGAGTCAGTCAATGGCAACTCGTACAATTAATATATAAAAAAAGCCTGAGCCTAAAGCTTAGGCCTAGCCTAAACCTCTGCGTGTTTCCCATCGCCGGCTCTCTAAAAAATAATTGAATTTTACGAAAAATGGCACTCAACTTTCAAAATTTTCCTTGCCGACTCTCTAAAAATTATTGAATTTTACGAAAAATGGCACTCAAATCAAAATTTTCCTCGGCGGCACTCACTCCCTGTTCATCAGTTTTCGCCGCCCCAATATCCCCTCCGAACTAAAAAAAAAAATTTTTTTTTTTAAGTTTTTTTATCTTTAAACTAGGGGGTAGGCTGTCTCGGCTCGGTATGAAGCGCATGTTTTTCATTTTTGGCAGGTTATGGACGACAAGCGGGTCAATTCGCTGTCCTTGTCCGCCATGGAAATGTTGCACGACACACTGCGCGAGTTGGACGCCCGGCCGGAGGTCCGGGCGGTGATCCTCGCCGCCTCGGGGCCTGCCTACTCCGGTGGACACCATCTACCGGAATTGGCACGGTTTTCATTCAAATTTTAATTGATGGCGAGGGAAAAGTTGGCACTGACGAGGGGGGGGGGGGTCAACTGGGTGCCGGCCCCGGTTTTTGGGGTATAAATCCGTTAATAATTGTCCAAATTGAACGAATTTGATGGCATTCGACAGGCTTTTAGGACTATCGAATGATTATTAAATTCATTCAATTTGTTATGCCATAAAAACTCACCCTGGTGCCTTTGTTGATTGTTCCCAGCCGTGCCAATATTCGAAGTTGGCAAAATTACGGACCGAACATTCAATTTTTATTTATCCCTTTTTAAATTTTACTTTTAATTTCATTTTAGACGGCCGAATCCGGCACAGAAATGCACCAAAAAGTGTTCAACAAATGCTTGGAACTGATGACATTCATCCGACAAATGCAATTGCCCGTCATCGGTTTGTGATTTTTTGTTAGAATTTTTTGATTTTGTAGAAATCGGTGCTCAAAATTCGGTCCTTCCCTGCTGCCAAAAAAAAACATCAGAATCGAGCCCAATACTCATTGTTAAATTGTGAAAATCAGGGTTATTCAAAAAGAATTCTTTTTTTTTAATGGAATTTCGTTTTGGACCCATAAACTTTGACACTCAGATGTTTTTTTCTAATTTTAATTGTTTTTTTTTCACGTTTGACTTTTAATAGAGTTATACGGGACCTGGACACGGACAACTGAGTACCAAGGTCCCGGTTTTGACCGGGACCGGACCAGTCCCGGTTTTCCCTGCCAAAAATTCCCGGTTTTTCAACCCAAAAAGTCCCGGTCCCGGTTTTGCCCAAAATTCCCGGCCCCGTACAACCCTACTTTTCAATCGGAGAAAATCCCCCCCCCCCCCTCGAAAATTTTTAAAAAAAAATTTTCAAAAAAATTCTTAGGAATTTTTCACCTTCAAATGGTACTAAGATTGTTAGATTTGATCATCAAAGAAAAAAAAAGTTAGAGTCCAAAAACGTCGGGCTGACGCGAAACCGGTGATGGCTCCGTTCACATTTTGACCCGCCCCCCGAGTTCATGGTTCGAGGCCCACCCGAGGGTCCGCAATTTTTTTTCTCATTTTTTTTTTCTTAAGCCGAGGTTGATGGCATCGTCGCTGCGGCCGGCACTCAACTGGTGGCCGCCTGTGACATTGTCATTGCGTCCGGTCGTGCCAGCTTTAACGTCGCCGGGTGAGTGACCCCCAGGGGAAATGGAGGGGGGGGGGGGAGAAATTCATTAAATTCCAAAAAAAAATTTTTCTTGACGGTGCCTAGTGAATGGCATGGCACAGTCGGACGGACCATCATTGGACCATATTTTTTGAAAATTTTGCCCCATAAAATGGCAAAGTGGGTTACACTTTTTGGCTTTTTTGGTTCAAAAACGGCTATAAAATTTCTTATTTTTCTCCCAGGGCTCTAAAATTTCGAAAAATAATACTGGAGAATAACTGTTTTTGGCACGAAGAGCAAAAAAATAAAATCTTTGGATTCCCCATACAAAAATTTTTTCAATTAAAATGGTTAAATTTTCAAAAAATCTGTCATTTTTCTTAATTAATTTCGTTGAAAATCTCAAAAATTTACATACTGCGCCTGTTGGCACCGTTTGACCACAAAATATTTTTTTTTGTTCAGCCCAATTCTACAAAATGGCCCCGTTTTTTTAAGTCAAAATCAGTCCAGAGATGGGACTTAATCCCCCAAAAATGTGCCCAATTTTCTAAGAAAAATGGAAAAAAAAAATTTTGGGAACCAAATTTTGTTCAAAATTTAGCAATTTTTTTTTGTTTTTGTTTAAATCGCTTTGCCTCACAATTATTTTATTCATTTTTCATATTTGTTTTGCAGCGTTAAGCTGGGCCTGTTTTGTGCCACCCCGGCGGTGCCGTTGTCGCGCAATTTGCCACCAAAAATTGCGCTCGACATGCTGCTGACGGGACGTTGTTTGGAAGCTAACAGTTGAGTTATTTATGGTTAATTTTTGCATTTATTAGAATTTTTTGCTCCATTTTTGTTTATTTTTCTTTTTTTTTTTGCCAAATTTTAATTGCATATATTTCACGCGAGGTTAAGTTATTCTAAAAAGTGCTCTAAACTTGCTTTTTGAGCCAAATTAAATGCTTTTATTTTAGATTTTTTACTTTATTTTTATTTGAATTTTTTTTTTTATGTTTATGTCCACTTTCATTTTCCTTGGCTTCGATCTTCATTAATTTTGGAATTTTTTAATATTTTTTAAAAATCATTCTTCCACAATTAAGAAAATGGGTTTTTTTTCTTGAAATTATTTTTTATTATTATTTTAACATTTTTCCTAAAAAAAACTTTGCCGCAAAAAAAAAAAATTTTTTCAAAAAATTCAGGAAAAATTTGCGGAGTCTGCAGAAAAAAACCAAAAATTAAAAAAAAAATTCTCTTTCGTGAATTTTATTTTACCTGATTTTTATTTATTTTTTAAGATTTAACTTTTTTCTAAAAAAATTTTTTCAAAAAATTCAGGAAAATTTTTTTTTTTTTTTTGGCATTTTTTGCCCTGGCTCCGCCTTTCTCCGTTCAAATGTAATATATATATATTTTTTTTTTGCACAGTTGCGCACAAATTTGGCCTCGTGTCACGCCTGGTTGGCACCGCGGAACTTCGGCGCGAAACGCTCGCCGCCGCGCAACACATTTGTGACAACAGTCGCGCAGTGGTCGGCATGGGCAAGGCGTTCTTCTACGCACAGCTGGAGCAGAACGAGCACGACGCGTACAGGTGTCGAACGACGAAATTTTTCGAGGGGAAAAAACTTGGAATTTTTAACAATTCATTGAGGGGGTTAAGGGGTGGAAAATTTATGGAAAAAACGGGAGGGTTACAGGGTGGAAGGAAATGAAAACCAAGGTGAAATATGTGAGGAGAATAAGAAAATTTTAAACATTTTTAAATATATGATCATACATAAAAAAAGGGGGTGGGTCGGAAAAATTTTTTGCGAAGACCTTTTTTTTTTTTTGCTTTTCAAAAACCGTCGTTTTCCGTCTTTTTTCGGCGCGCGCTTTTTGCAAAAAAATTTCGGGAACAGGGGGGCCGGCGGTGCCGATAGGCGTCGCCGGGGAAAATTTTTTTAATTTTCGGTGTGCTTTGTTAACAGATTTTCACCAAAAATGGCTGGCCAATTTTTTGCGATTTTGAGCCAATTTTAAAGAAAAATTGGGATTTTTGGGGTCCGGCGGTGCCGATAGGCGCCGCCGGGAAAAATTTTTGGATTTCTTAATGAATTAAAAATTTCCAAAATTTGCTGCCCCCAACTCGCCGCGAACCCCCTCCCCCACCTCTTTTACACCGGCCCCCCCTTCGCTGCGACCCCCCCCCCCCTAAAAAATGTATGTATATGATGTTCAACAAACTTAATAATTACAAAAAAAAGAAAACTGCGTGCGTCCGAGCGGACTCGAACTTTGGGTAAAAAATTCTGTGCTTTTGCTATAACAACTGCGCCATATTTGCATTGCAATAGCCCTAGCAGCGCCAAAAAAAAAATTCAGAAGGATGAAATTTTTTCTCCAAGTGATATTTAATAATATTTTAGTGCCATGGGAGCAAAAACACATTTTAGGGTAAAATTTTCAAAAAAAAAAAGCGTAAATTTGGTGTCGGAAAAATTCACAAAAATTTAGGAACATAAGGGTGAAGAAATCGTCACCACCGAAAAAAACTTTTTTTTTTTTTTTTTTTTTTGCAAAAATTTATCTGTTTTTTAAATATTAAATCAAATATTAATACAAAAAAATAGCCGTGCGTCCGAGCGGACTCGAACTTACGCCTATTTTATATAGGGGTGAACAATCCAACGCTTTTTTTTAACGACTGCGCCATTTGCACGACTGGCATTGCCCATCTTCCAATCTCCAAAATGGCACATGAATTCTTTAAAAAAAAAAAAAATTTTTTTTAATGAAATTTTCAATTATGCCTGTTTTTTGGCTTAATTTTTAAAAAGTTTTATCGAACGTAACCCACCCCCTTCTATAATTAATAAAATCGCAGCATAGGCCAACTCCCGGTACAGGACTAACTTAACCTGAAAGTATTTCAGCCCTTATTGTTTAAAAAAAAATTTTTTTTTTTTCAAATTCTGAGTTTTCCATTATATTTATTCAAAAAAAAAAATCGGTCTATTTAAATCGTAAAAAAAAACTGCCTCCGCGTTTCCTTGCCATCAGCTAAAGTTCGAGACCGTCTGCATGTGGGGTATTTATTTCAAGAAAAAAAAAATCATTTTTATAATGATCTGAACGCAACTGACCTTTTTTTGCTACTCATTTCATAAATCAATTTTTTTTATTTTAAGCAAACTTTTATTAAAATTAATATAAAATTTTCACAAATTTTTTACAAATATTTTTTTCCCATTTTAAGGCAGGCGACGGCGACAATGTGCGACAATTTGAAGTGGCGCGACGCGCAGGAGGGCATTTCGGCATTCTTCACACGACCAAGACGGCAGCCACAGTGGACGCACACTGATCAGAAAGTGATCAAGGACTGACTGATCAGAGAGAAAGTGAGAGAGAGAGAGAGTTATACTGATTTGGAAATTTTCATTGATTGATCGACCGGGGGTGATTTTGTTGTGTTTGAGTGATCGGAATTGACGAAAAACCTTATTATACTACGGCTTCTTTATATTATTATACCAATAAATTGAAGACAACAAAAAAATTTACAATTTTTTTCTTCTAATTTTTTATTTTTTTTAAACACCAAATTAAATTCAGAAAACTTTTTACAATTAAATATATGTTTAAAATAAAATATTTAAGTCCTAACTTTTCTAAAAATTTATACAGAATTAAATTAAAATGGGTAAATTTGATAAATAAAAATTTAAGCGATTTCACGGGTTCGGGTCATCTCGGCACGGTCGAATTAAGCCAATTACAAATTTAATTATTTTTTTTTGAACTTTTGTGAGATTAATAATGCCTGATATGGAAAAAAAAAATTAATGGCGCGCCGTGCCGAGTTCAACCCGCGCGGTTCCCATTTCAAATTGTTTTTTTCGACAAAAATAAAATTTTCCGGCATAAAAATTTTTTTTTAGCAAAAATGCCAAAAATTAAATTTTCCGGCATAATATTTTGCCGGGATTGTTCTTGTATGGGGGGCTTCAACTGCTGCCTCTCCCCACTTAAGCGCCCCGCCATTGGCTTATCCTATCATCCGCCCCTTCCGCCCGGATATTGTGCCACAATGGACAGGGGAGGGCAGCAGATGTTTGTGTGTGTGTGACTTCCGTGTGACCCGTCCGGCACAAAATTTCACACAATTTATTATTGGCACCTTTCCGCTCATTGACTTCGGACGGATTGGCGCCGCCGATTAGCGATTAGGTAATCCCACAAAATTTATCGTCCAATTTAAAACCCCAAAACATAATGTGTGGTGACCTTTCAATGTTAAGTGCGGAGCTTTTTTGGTGCCATTTTTGTATACCATTTGTTTTTGAAAATTTTTTCGGTTTAAAGCAAATTATTTTGATGGCATTTTTTGAATTTCCTAAATTCCGAACTCATACATAAGCCGTCCAAATTTTCATACGAACGGACGGTCAAATATTTTTGCCATCGACGACATTTTTTTACGTTTATACACCACTTTTGCGGCGCGTTTTTTTCAAAAAATTTTTTGGGGACACTGGTGGTGGGTGTGGATTTAGGGGTTCGGTCGGGGGTTTTTTTGGTTAAAAACCGATCGAAAAACCGACTGTGCCGGTCTCTAAAAGTTTGCCCAGCCGGAAATCACGGTCTTAATGCCGGATCGAACAGTTGTCAGTTCAGTCCCGAGCCCCTGCATTTTTCTTGCCCCCCTCCAATTCCCAGTTTAAATTCCTGTTCCCGACTTTCCTCAAAATGCCGACTTTCCTCAAAATGCCGGTCCCGAAAATTCTAAAATTTTGCTCTTTTCCCTTACTCCCTCCCCCCTTTTACCTATGCTGTTGTTAGTGGATGTATGGGGTTCACCACCACCAACCACCACCATGGCTAGGAAAGCATTTTTATGACTTTTTCTCCCCTCTTCCCCCAGGGGATGGGGGGGAGGGCATTTTGTTTTGGGAGTCCCAAAAATGGCACGACGACCATTTGTGCCACCACCACCACCATCACCAGCTGTAGAAGCAGCAGCAGCAGTTTCGGCAATAAACTGGCTGCTTACTCTTGCCCAAAAATTTTATGATGGCGCTTTTCGGGGGGCGGGAGGGGGGCAATGGCATGGGGCCAATCGCATGGACCCGCGGGCGACGGACGGACGGACGACAAATTTATACCGCTTTTTACCGCACATATTCTCCTCCCATCAGCACCAGCAGGGGTGAGGGCACACGAGCATATTTATGTGGCACAACGTTTTGCGCTTGGGGCAAATTTCATTTTTTTTTTTTTTAATTTTTTTGCCTATATCTGATTTGGACGAAACCCAACTCGTACTAGGCCAACTCGTTACTGCCCCAAGTCGTACTGTTTTTCGACAAAAAAATCTGTCATAACTTTTGTTAAAGTCAACCAAATTAAACATTCTTGGTGTCATTCAATAGCCCTTAAAATTCTGTATCTAAAAAGCAAAATGCAAGAAAATTTTATTGCTTTTCAAAAAATTTATGACCAAAAATCGTAAAAAGAATTTTTCGTCCATAACTTTTTTCAAACTTGATAAAATTTTTGAGACTTGGTATGTAGATAGAGAATTTTAAGGGCTATTGAATGATACCAAGAATGTTTATTTGGCCGACTTTAACAAAAGTTATGACGGTTTTTTGTCGAAAAACAGTACGAGTTGGGGCAGTACGAGTTGGAAAACAGTACGAGTTGGGGCAGTACGAGTTGGAAAACAGAACGAGTTGGGGCAGTACGAGTTGGAAAACAGTACGATTCGGAGCAGTACGAGTTAGCCTAGTACGAGTTGGGTTTTTCCCATCTGATTTATGGTTTCCAAGATTTTGGGTGTCCAGATAGATCCCAAAGTCTCGAGTTTTTATTTCATGAAATTTTCGGTAAATTTTATCAGGGGATAACAGGAATTTTCCCAAAAAACCTTTGTGCGCATTACTGTAAGCCTTTACCGCTTGGATGCTTGTGCAACGCTCTACCTACTGTCTTTATCAAAGGGTACTGTAATTATTATCATTAAATTTGCTCTACGGTCTTCTTACCAAAGGGTACTGTAATGAATATTTTGTTGAGACCCCCACGCCCCATTTCTGTACAAATCTTGCAACTACTATCTTTACAAAGCGCTACTGTAAATCATTACCAGCAATATTTTTGCCGGTGTCCCTCCCCCCTCCTTCAAACTTTGAAGTATAGCAATTATTATTGGCCTGTCCAGCAGACAGTAGTCATCATCCAAAAGTGTCCCCCTCCCCAGTCGGTCATTTCCTCCCAATTTCCCCGCCGGGGAGGGGGGGGGGGTAATCCGTCAAGATGGCGAATTGCTTGCTTCAAGCCAACCACAACAACAATATAAAGGAGTAGCAATGAATGAACGAATGTCAGGCACGGCACACGAGACAACGATTTCTCGAGGAGAGGAAATAATGGCATCATAATGTACTTCCCCCCCCCCCCTTTCCTGCCCCCAAGGGGATGAAGAAGTTAATTACCCTCCCCCCGAGGGGAAATGGACAACGGACACCGATCCTTCCTCCATTATCCTCCGTTCCGCCGTGCCGGGAATGACCCATGTGCCATGGATGGACGGACATGCGCGGAGAGACAGACAATTCGCGCACTTCCCCTCCCCCCTTTTACCCCCCCGGGGGGCAATGTGTGTGATGATTATTTCACCCAATTTTGGCAATGGGTGTGGCATTGGCATGCCACCTAATAATGAATTTGGGTGGGCGCCAAATGGATGCTTTTACGGCGCGAATTAACGGACGAATGGACGACGGACGACCACGGCACAGTCAATTAAGTAATTAATTATGGTAATGGTAATGTTATTCTTTGGTGCGCCATTGTTGTATCATTGATGAGGGAGGGGGATCCCTAAAGTACCAGAGTTTTTATTTGGAACTTCTTTTTTTTTGTTCACCCATCCTTTTTAATGCGTTTCGAGAGTCTCGACGAAGAAAAACCGAATTTCTCCCGGGCCAAGCCTAGTTCTCGAATTTCGACGAAGAATTTTCTCTAGTTGTTCGGGTCCTAAAGTTAAATCTTTCTCGTAAAATTTCGGTCTGTGGGACGTCAATGACAAACAAATTCGTTTGTATTGCCTTAGGCAAAATACGGCTGGTCAAAATTTATCTAATTCATTTTTTCCTTTCTTTTTTACTTTATTAACTTTAGTTTTTTTCCAAGTTTATTAGTTTTTTAAATTTAATTATTATTTTTTCCTTTTTTAAATGATTTTTAGTTTTTGATAAAAAAAATGGGTACGATAACTCGAAATCAGCTGGTTGGTGTACGATAGCAAGGGCGTAGCCAGACCCTTGGCTTCGGGGGGGAGGGGGGGGGGGGGGGCTGAAGTCAAAACTCGATTTTTAGGGGTGTATTTTTGCTTTTTTGAAATCCCGAATTAGGGGGGGGTGTATTTTGCAAAAATTTCGTCGTTTTTCGCCAAAAAATTACTATTTTTGCCATTTTGGCCTCAATTTTTCAAAAATATGGTAAAATGGGGGTCCCGCGGTGCCGATAGGCGCCGCTCCAGGAAACTTTTTGAGTATTTTAATGCAATTTTGTTAAGGAAATTGCTTAAAATTTCAAAAAAATTACTGAATTTTTTTTTTACTTTTTTGGGTTTCGGGGGGGGGGGGCTTTAGCCCCCTCAGCCCCCCCCCCCCCTGCCTACGCCCTTGTACGATAGGTGACTCGGGGCAGCTCTGGCCCAGTACAAGAACTCGTACAAAAATTTGCATATTAAATTTTCAAGGAAAAACTTTAAGGAGAATTGATAGAATTATGGGTGATCCCAGTGCACATTCAGAGCTTTGTTGGAATGCCGGTTTCCGATATTTTGGGCTTAAAATTCCAGTTTTTCGATTGCCGAAATTTTTTGAAGCCGTCGGAATTCCAATTGCCGGCTGAAAAATTATTCGAACTCGGCTAATCGTCCCATTATACCTTGAACTTGTCCATTTTTGGTCACCTAATTAAGATTAACCCAAAAACCATTCATTCCCTGTTATATGACCATTAAATATTTATATATTCATCTTTCATTTTTAATTTTTGATAAGCAAATAGAGCACACACAGCACGTGTGAACACAGCTGTGCGAGCGCTAAAGTAATAAGAAACGCTAAATTTGTAAGTTTGGTCTTAAATTAAAAAAAGTTTTTGGCACCGAAAAGTAATTGCTGACGCCTAAGTGCTTGTGGCAGGAGGGATGTGTGCCGATGCTCTCAAAAAATGTTTGGCAATTGGAAATCGGCATTCCGACGGCTGAAAAAATTTCGGAAATCGGGTGTCCGAGTCCAAAAATGCCGGAAATCGGGATTCCGAGCCCAAAAATGCCGGAAATCGGGAGTCCGAGTCCAAAAATACCTGAAATAGGAATTCCGTACCCAAAATTGAAAACCGGTATTCCGACACATCCCTGGTGTGGGTTCCCTCTGCTGGTTGGTCCCCAATTCCGCACCCGGAAAAATGCCAAAAAATATTTACCATTTTTAATACAAAACAAACAAACAACGGGGTGTGCTTGATTGCCTGCTTATCTGGCACTTGCTGATTATTTGATGATGACGCATTGCATCCTGCTGCTGCTGCTGTGCCCTCTCCTTAACAGCACATAAACACCTTATTGAAGTGCTGAGGCACTGAATTATTGGCCAAATGCCCCCCCCCCCCCCCGGGGGGATTTGGCAGGCTTAACGCGGGCGCGGATAAGCAACAAACAAAATGTGCCAAATCCCCCCCCCCTCCTAAAGCACCTGTCCACCAAACCATCCCATGCTTATGTGTGTGTGTGCCCACACCACCACCATATTCGTCGTCGTATAAGCAAAAGCTCCACCACAGCAACCGGAGGAGGAAATGCATGCTTAAAGACGCTAATCGTTACCCTTACACTTCCTTCTCGCCCCCCCCCCCCCCCCCCCCACTCCCCCCTCCCCCTCCTCAAAGCACATCCCATTGTGCCCCACCCCCGCCCTTAAGGGTTGGTTGGCAAGCGTCCAATTTTACAACTGTGAAATGTGCCGAGTTTTTGGGGGAGGGCTTGGGATTCTCGGTGGCATGTCCTGCTGGTCCTGGGACTTGAAGGTTTTTTGCACTGCCCAGGTCTTACATGGTGCCCAATTTTACATTGGAACCGTGCCGAGTTTTTGGGAGGGGCCGAATTCACAATGGCGCTCCTACCCTGAGATTTTTAGAATTCTTCGGCATGGTCTGAGTTCGGGCAGGACTCAGGATTCTCGATGGCATGTCCTGAGATTTCGAGGGGTTTTCCACGCCCAGATCAAGGCTTTTTTCAAAATGTAGAGCTCTATTTTAAAATTCAATAAGGCCTTCCCAATTGTTAATTCTTGAATGTGTCCGGCATTCGGAGTCGGCACGAATGTTCGTGCCATGTGCCATCCTTTCAACGAAGCTTCTTTATTCAGTCACGAAAAATTGAATGAATGGTCGTGCGCGAGACCGATGAAGCTGATGGCAATGGCACAACAAATGCCGTTCGTCTCTTGTCAATCACATATGTACCCCAAATTTGTTGGCACGCGGGTGGGGGGGGGGAGTGTCGTTGTCGTCGGTGTGGGTCTTCGGTTCCTTAGGCTGGACGAAAATTCAAAAAATCATTCTATCAAAAGAAAAACGCGGGGTGTTGGGAAAACATAACCCTGGGGGGGGGGCTTCAAAAAAACGAAACCATGGGGGGTTGAAATTTTTTCTTGGAAATAAGGAAACTCCTTTTCAAAAAAGACTACGGATTTTTTTGGACCTGCTGACTATGCGACCCCGTTTGGCTCTGGAATTTTCTCAAAATTTTCGGTCTTGAATGAGGCCCCCTCCGAATTTTCCACTGTGTTAAGACGCGTGTGGAGGCTTAGTGCTGCCGGCAACCCGTATGCTAATTGAAGACTCCCTTGTACGAACCGCTAATTGTACGAAATGCCATTGACCGCCCCCGTTGCCATTATTCCTTCGCACTGTTGGCACTTTCTTCTTCTTCTCTCTGCTTTTCCTCCCCCAATCAGCAGCAGTTGTGCCTGCTGCCCTCCTCCCCTCATCATGCCGTAGGGGGCATTCATTCATTGAATCAGTAATGAACCAAAGAACTGGTGAATAATTTATGTGCCATTTTTTCCGTGCCGTTGCTGTTGTGTTGTGCTGTGGTATTTCAGTGCCATAGCACATGTGTAACTCGCGCAGCAGCACTTCCCCCCCCCCATCCATTCATCCATTTTTACACCAAAATTCCATCTCACTGGAGAATTAGTGCTCCAAGGTTGTGCTGGAACTGTAAAACAAAAATTTTTTTTAGGCCAATTAATTTTTTTCACCGAGGGTTGGCACAAAATTTTTACGAGTGTTTGAATCGAGAGAGTAGTAATAAATTGAGAAATTTATAAAATTTTTTTGTTAGATTGGCGACAAATTACGCCCTCCCTCCCCTACAATTATCTCAGCTTATAAAATCCAAAACGAGAATTGACTGTTCCCGAGAACCAGTTGAAAATCAGAGAATTTTTTTTTGGATTCAGCGCCCGAACTCACAAAATTCACACATAATTTAAAAATTTGGCTAACGGCTAACATAAAGCATAGTTTTCAAAATTGCGCCCACCCCTTCCCCTAACATATGTATTTCAAAATCCACCCCCCTAACACATAGCATAATTTTTAAAATTGCGCCCACTCCCCCCCCCCCCCCCCCCCCCCTCGTAGTTAGTGTTTTTCCGCTCGGGCCTGGAGCCAATCGATCATCTCGGCGCAAATCCCTGTTTTTTCGGTCTAAGCCCAGCAGCAAAATAATACATTCCTCATCTAATCGCAAATCATCTTTGCCCTTCCAACATAATCTCAGATTTTGCTTAGTGGAGGGTAAGCGGATGGCTGAAAGCCGTGGGGGATAAGCAAAAGGCGCGCCCGATTACCGTAGAACAAATCGGATTGGCATTTGTTGCATTGGCACGCACCCCTCCCCTCCCTCTATGCCACCGCTCATCCCCTTCTTAAAGCTTTCAGTGTGCCGTCGCGGTGCCATTGAGCCAACCAACCAACGAATGGCGCCTGGGGGCGCATGCCGTTGGCGGCGGTGCCGGATGGAGATGAGCTGCCTTGGGTTATGGCCATGCCATTACCAACTTAACTCTTTGCTTGGCTTGGCACCACCACCACCACTTTGGCACTCTTCCCCCGGGGGGACGAGCGTTGGTTGGCTCGGCTCATCCTTTTCCGCTATTTATACGTGTGCGGCCAGCCCATGGCACTTTTGACTCGGCTTGGCCCTTGCCGCCGGCGGTGCCATGGATTTTGTCGAATTTTGCCACCCCTCTCCCCGCCCCGGCAAATCCATTAGTCTGATTGGAAATGTGTAGGCGCAAGCCATGGTGCCTCAGGGGCCCCACAAATTCCTTACCACTACATCACCCAAACAAGGCCCAAGGGGTGGGGGGATTTTCTTTTCGGCCAAATGGATGCCATTTTTATCCTCCCCCATCGGCGGCGCAGGGATTTCGAAATAATTTTTGTAAATTTTGGTACCATAATTTTTAAGCATTTGATAAGTTCGCCTCATATTTATGTGCCATTCACTATTTCATTCAGTTTTTACAGGCCCCAAAATTTATAAGTTCAACCACTGTCTCTTCTTTTTTTTTTAATTTTCACGGCTAATTTGCCAATCAAAGGCGGCAACTTCAAAGAGCTCGCTAATACTTATTTGTACCAGTTTAGCAATTCAAATTCCGAAAATTGCCATTTCACCAAATCTAAGTTTTTTCTAAATCCCGAGCTTTCGCCCTCCTCTTCCAAAAAATTCTTTAATTGAGCTAAAAGATTGCCAGGAAAATTTTTTATTTTTTATTGCGCGAATTTTATTTTTTTAGAGTTAAGAAGATCTGGAGACGAGATTGATTTTGTTAGAAAAACAACATTGTTTTCTCTATTTTTTTAAATTTAAATTAAAATACTTTTTAAAATTGAAGCTCGCTATTTTAAATAAAATTTAAATTCAAATTCTTTCTCAAATTCATTGAATTCACTGTTTTTATATTTTTTTTAAAATAAAATTTGAATTAAAATCTTTTCGAAATCGAAGGTAGCTATTTTTTTAATAAAATTTAAATTAAATTCACTAATTGATTGAAAAAGCATATCTGAATGCGCTTATATTAGAGAAGCAACACTATTAGCTCTATTTTTTTAATTTAAATTAAAATTCTTTTTAAAATTGAAGCTCGCTATTTTTGAAATAAATAATAAATTAAAATCCTTTCTCAAATTCATTGAAAGTTCACCGTTTTTATATGTTTTTAAAATAAAATTTAAATTAAATTCACTAATTGATTGAAAAAGCATATGAAGGCGCTTTTATTAGAGAAGGAACACTGCTAATCTCTCTATTTTTAAAATTTAAATTAAAATAAAAATTCATTCAAATTGAATTTGAAATTTGAATTGAGTACGTGCGTCAAAAAATAAATTAAAAAAAAACACCTATTTCCAAATTTGGTCAATTTTTGGGAAAAGTTCGTCCCGAATTTTTTTCGCCATTTTCCCCTCATTTCTGACTCATTTTTGCGGCTTTGCTTTTCCCTTTCATTCGCTGTGCTTTTCCTCTCCCCCCCCCCCACAATTTTACCCTTTAAAAACAGACAAAACTTTTCACACTTTTGTTCCAATTGTTCTGCTGAAGCTGTTTTTGTTCCCCGTCCTCCGCTGCTTTTTTCGCCTTTTATTATTTTTTTTTATTTTTTGACATTTTTATAAATAAATAAAAATATTTTTGTTATTTTATATTTTATTTATTTTTTATTTTTACTTTTATTCTTTCTCTTCGTCCGCTGTGAGGAAAGGTGAAACGCTTTTTTTTCCGAACAAAATGCTATTTCTTCGCTTTCTTTTTTTTTTTAAAATTTATTGCGACAAAAATTAATTTTAATTTTTTTTTGCCAAAAAATTCGAAATTAATTATTTTTACAGCGCAAAATTTGGAAGAATAAATCAAAATGGTTAATTTTAAAAAGTTTGAAATGGTAAAGAAACATTTTTCATTTTTTAAATGTTCGATTTAAATTTTCTGTTTATTTTAAAATTATTTATTTTTTGTTTTTTTGAATTTAAAATTTTCTGGACACTAACCTTTGTAAAGAGTTATATATATTTTTTAATTATTTGTATTTTAAAAGGATATTTTCCATGCTTTGTAATGTTTATTTTTTCATTTCTAAAACTAATTTAAAATTTTCTTCGCTCTTAAAAACTTTTTAATTTAAAAAACCAAAAGAATTTTTCTAACTTTAAAAATTGTCCATTAAATTTGCGCAACAATATTTTTTAAACTAAATTTTCCGATTGACAGAAGAGAGCAGAAAACAGACAATTTTAATTTTTCACAAATATTCAAAACCCAAAATTTCTCTCCGCCAAAAATTATTTTTCAAAAATAAAATTTTTTTTTTCTTCCGCCTTTTTTGAAATTGGGAAAAAGCGCGGTCCGGAAATGCACACATACACACACATAGCCATAGCAGAAAAGGTTGTGAGAAGAGGAGAAAATTCTCTCCCCCCCCCCCCCCCCCGCCGGGGGGACGACCGGCCGCTCATCTGCCCAGCCCCCGGGGGGACGACAGACGGACGGACCACTAACACTTAACGCCCCGCTCGGCGCCCCCAAATAATTACGGTAACTGCGCTGCGCCGCCGGCGTCACCGCCCATTTGCCTCCTCGCCCAGACAGCAGTTCAGCAGCTTCAAGCCCTCCCCCGAAGAGGGGTGGTGGGCGGAGGGGGGAGGGGCGGAACTCCGGAACTCCTCCCACCCCTCGGGGGACGGAGGGGTCTTCCAACCCCCAAAACCGCCCATTTCCCCCCGCCCCCCTGCCCCCCACTACAACTCCGTAGGGATTCGTTGCCGCTTCTCCAAACCCAACCCAACCCCTGAGGCGGCGGTGCCGGAGGGGGGCCGGGGGAGGGACGTCCTCAGCAACAGCAGCAGAAGAGCACCCCAAAAAGATCGCCCAAACCCAACCAACCCATTTCCCCGGAGGGGAGGGCACGCCGTCCCGTCCTTTTAGCTTCCACGCCGCCAGCCAGAACAGTGCATACATAATATAGTTTAATCGGCGTTCCGCTGCTGTTGGTGCCAGCCGGTCCGGCTTGCCCTCCCGCTGCCCTCTCGTTATACGGCACAAAATTTGTGCCATGGCATCATACCACGCCTGACTGGCCTGCTTTAACCCGAGCCCCGCCCCCCTAGGGGATGTGAGGGTGCCTCCTGCCTGTCTGCTGTTTTTTCGGTTTTGTGCCGAAATTCCCCGCCCGTCGGGGTCGGCGCGGGTGACACTGCGCTTTCCTAAATCCCCCCATTTTTCCTTCCTCAAATGTGCCGTCCGCTTGTACCTATTTTTGTCTTCCGCCGGCGGGGGATGTCTGAAATTTGAATAATAAAAACACGGTGGGATTTTCCTTTAAATGCCAACGGCGGCGGCGGAGAAGCCCCCCTGAGGGCACGACGCACAGAATTCACACCAAACACATTCTCTGTAGGATTAATTTTTGTTCTTAGGATGATCATTTCGGTGCAGAGCTTAGGCATTTGAAGAATAATTAATTAGCCAACTGCCCCCGGGGTACGAAAGAATAAAAAAAATTGTTGAAACTTTATGGGGAAAAATTGAGGTTATTTTTCAAAATTTAAATTATGAAGCCGAAAACAAGGCTAATAAAAATCAAAAAAATCCTTCAATTTGTTCTGGATTTTTATGAAAAATTGGGAGGTTTATTTTTGAAAATTTAAATTATGAAGCCGAAATTTTTTGAAGGCTTTTTACTTTCTAAACAATCTTCGCTTGGTCCGCAAATTTCCAAGAAAAATGAAGTTTTGAAAATTTTCAAAAACACCACTTAAATTACATGTAATTTGTTAGCCGCCCAGGGATAAAAATTTAAAAAAAAAACTCCCAATTTGCCAAAAAAATGGCTTTGCCTTTTAGTGGGGCATCTCCAATTTCTTCGGTCTGTCAGTCAATGTGCCGCCCGCTGCAACACGTTGGCACATTTGCGCATAACTCAGCGCCGCAGGGATGGGCACGGCATAAATTCCCAATTGGGCGGGGGAGGGGGGGGAGGGGGGCTTGCGGTTCGTCCGTTTTCACCACTACACCTAGCTTTGTGCCATAAAGCCGCTTACACGGGACGGGAAGCGCCGGGGTCATTCATTGACTGCCCTCCCCCCTCCCCGGCGAGGCGCGGCACCGGCACATCGCTTGGCCAAGCCAATGCCAACACAACCTATGGCCCAACCCCACCCCACCGGAGGGCAGGGCACAAAATTTTAATTTATTCATTCCATGCCCCCCCCGCCCTTCCGCTATGCCGCAAAGCGCTGCGCCAAATTTCACTTTTATAGCCCCCCCCCCCCCTATTCGGCCACCAAAAAGAGCGCATCCCCTCCGGGCTTTTTGGGGGTCGCGGGGTGAAACTCTGCGCCGCCGCGCCGCTTCCTTCTCTATCAATTGTTTGTGGTGCCGTGCCCGCGGGGCAGGGCAGCGCCAACAAGCATAAAATATGCTCTCCTCCCCCAATGTGTCCTGTCCTCTTATATCAGCGCCGACCAAAAGCTCAACAAACCGTCCGTCATCCTTCAAACAATTTAGCTTTATTCGGCACAAAGTGTGTGTGTGCCGTGCCGTCTTCCGTCCGCGTCCCCTGTCGAAAAAGTGATCCCCAGAGACCATCGCCGCCGCCGCCGCCGCTACGCCGAAGGGTACACACCGCTTGCAACACAGACGACGACAACGTCGGCACCGCCCCAAATCCCCGCAGGGCACAGTGGTGGTGCCAAAATTGATTTCACCAACACCCAAAATGGTGGTCACTAGTGGTGCCGAGGCCGAATTGGTGGTGCCGCCACCGCATTCCGCCTCCTCCTCCGTCGGCATTCAATCGGCGACAACGACGGCACCGGCAGCCGCTTCATCCTCCGCTTCATCTTCCCCCTCTACAACAACAGTGGTGGATGGCTTTGCGCAGCAAAGGCACTGTTCAAATTGGCACAAATTGTTTTTACATGCCTCAGGGGTTGTGCCATTTTTTCCCACAAATTGGGCCATTTTTGGCAAATTCGCGCGAGAATTTTTGACCATGATTTTCCTCATCTGGCAATGGTTGCTAAAATGGGTCGAGAATCGCGAATTATGGCACACTTTGTTTGCGCCTCATTAAACTAATGAGGCTGAGTTTTTAAATTTTTTTTCCGTTTGTTTAACGCTTTTGGAATTTATTTAAATATTTTCAACTCTTTGAGAATCGCAAATCTTCAGATATTTTTTTGTCTGACCAGAAATCTTGAAATGATCAGACAAATTCGGCTATGAAATCATGAATGATCCTCCCCACTTTTCAATAAAAATGCCATTTTTCCCCCTAATTTTGCCAAAAAATTCCCAAAAATTCCAAATTTTTGCTTTAGGTCCCTTGACTGCTCCATCTCCTCCACACTGTTCAACAACAACAACATCAACAACAACGAGCCGTGCACGTCCAACTCGCTGTTGTTGAATGGCGGCGGCACAACCACCACCAGCACCAGCACAACAACAACAATGGGCGGCATCTCGGCATTGGCATCATTGGACAATATTGGCACAACAAATGCTGGAGCAACAAATTTGGATGGAAGTTGCCAAATGTTGGGCCAAATTGGTCGGTACAGTTTCCATTCATTTAAATTTTTGCAGAAAAAATTCCGTTTTTTTTTAATTTTTTGGTGCCATTTATCCTCTGGCTCTCTATAATTTTTAAAATTTCTCATTAAATTGATCAATTTCCACATTTTGACCGCAGGGAAAAAATTTTTTTTTCTGAATTTTTCATAATTTTTTAAATACCCAAATTTTTTTCCCCCAAATGTTAACCCTGTCTAAGATGGATTTTTAAAAACGTTTCACACATAATTTACTGCCTTCTCTGCACACATTTTTTCCCATGAATTTTTCCAATTTTCAAAAATTTAACAATTTACCCCTTAACCCCTGCAGGATTTTTGTTTTCCCAAATTTTTTTCATTCATTTTCCCCCAAATGTTATCACCCTATCAAAGGATATTCAGAAATTTTTTTCAGCCAATTATAAAAATTTCACATAGTTTTTTACTGTCACTTCTCTCAACCGTTTTTTTTTAATATGAATTTTTCCAATTTTTACCTCTCCCAGCATTTTTTCTCCAAAAAATCACAACAATTTACCCCTAATCCCCTCCAGAATTTTTTTTCCTGGAAATTTCCCAAATTTGGCACCATTTTAACCCCCCATCGATTCCTCGGCGCTTTTTGTCCATGAAAATGGATATATTTAAAAATGGAAATGCCCGCGCCGGCTTTTCCGTTTCTCCTCCATTCATTCATCCTTCATCCGTCCTCCCCGCAATTGTGAGCCGTTGGATTTGCATAATCTCTTCCCTTTCCGCGCCCCCCCCCCTTTTGTGTGTGCCACAATGGTTGTGCCACAAACACCCATTCATTCATCTTCGGCACACTTTTTGTCTTCGGCACAATTCATGTGCCGCCGATTTTGGCAAAATGCGCGAGCCCTTCGGCACAAAAATTGAATTTCCGTTCCACAAAACGGAACAAACAACAACAAATATGTATTTATAATTGAATTTTCAAAAAAAAAAAAGTTATGCATTAGATCAAAAAAAATTGGGAATATGGGGAAAAATTCAAAATTAATTTAGCGAAAATGCAAATTTCAAAAAGACATCTTTAAATTTTATTGAAACACCCATCGTAAAATGCCGAAAATTTCTCGTAAAATGCCGAAATCTTTCAATAAACAAAAATGGATGGCACTTTGGCGGTACGATGGTAGGCTACGGTAAAAAACAAAAATTTTGTTATGCCAATTTTTTTTTTTTTGAAAATTGTCCCTTTAAAAATTTTCCCGCCAGCGGCGGCCACAAATTTTCGCTTCCCCCTTTTGTGTGGCACCATACAACAGCACATTTTGTACATAGTGTGCCGACGCCGGTAAAAATTTGTTGGAAAAAAATTTCGATTTGTTTTGGCGTTTTGTGCCTTTGCCGCCAAGTGCCGAGCCCCGCGGGGCAAAGGCGGCCGGCGGTGGTGGCACTGGCACAAAGCATGTGAAAGTGTGCGGTGCCGATAAGAGAATTTGTGGTGTGTTGTTTTCCCATGCCATTCACTCATTGTACAAAATTTGTGGGTGGGGTAAGGGTGCCGTGCCCCGAGGGTATAAAATTTGTTAGTGCCGTGCCCTCCGCGCGAGGTGGGGCGGGAAACTTTCTCCACGCAAAGGATACAAAATATGCCGCCACCACCACCGCCGCCGTGAGTGCCATTGGCGGCGGGCACTGGGGTATGCGCGAAAAAGCGCATTTCATTTTTTGTTTGAAATTTGGCGTGGCATAGCGTCTGAGAAAATCTTTTTTTTTTTTTTTTGGGTTTACCGTGGGCATATAATGTGCTGCTGCTGCGCAAATGGTTGACAAATGGTAGTGCCAAAATGCTGCTTTTATTCATATAGGTGTATATTAAAGTACTCTTTTACTTTGTGATATTTATTTAATTCTTTTTAATTAAAATGTGGCTTTTTAATTTGGCATTTTTATTTTTAATTTGGCATTTTATTTTCGCTTTTTTCAAAATTTTAAATAAATTTGCTATCATACAGCAATTTTTTGTGCTTACAATTTATCATTATTTCTTTAAATGCGCGTTTTATAAATTTTTGATTTTTTTTTAAATTTTTGGCACTCAATTCCATTCTATGCCATGGAAATTGGCATAATGTGCTGCCAAAAAACAGCTTCAAAAAAGAATTGGTGAAAAATTGGTTGTTGTCTGGAGAATGCCCATTTTTGTAGAGAAGGAAAAAAAAGGCGGCGGCGGACGAGCCAACCAATTAATCACTTTGGCATTTTCTCCCCGAAATTTACCATAAAAATTTTCAAGGATGAATAAGGAAGGCCCTCAAAAAATGCCTGCTGCTAATCCGTCTGATGTGGCACACAAATTTAAATTGAAAATAATTCTTACAAAAAAGGGCAAAAAAATTTTTTTTACAAATTTAATGGAATTTTTCGTGTTTTTCCAAATTTTTCACACTTAATTTCTGAAAAATCAGTACATTTGCTAGCAATGCTTCACAGATCACTACTCTCCTGTTCAAATTTGTTCCTGCTTCAATTAACGATGAATTATTAATTACAAAGAAATTTCTGCCAATTAATAGGCACCATTAAATTTTTAATTACCTTCTTGTAAGTAAATTTATTAATGATTAGCACCGATAATGAGCATACTTCCTTCTTTAACCATTCATCATTCTTTTTTTTCTCAGTTCATCCTGATCAATTAGCGATTGATCAATCAATAATTTACATTTTTCCATTCTTATCAATTAGTACCACTAAATGCCGTATTGAATCATACAACCTAAAATGTTACAATTTCCAATAGTACTTTTGGCACTTTCAGTTTTTGGCATTTTTGCATCAGTGTTCATGGCACTTTAAATTTTTGGAATTTTTGTTAAAATTATTCCAATTTTGGCATTTTTGCTTGGGTTTTGTGCCACCACTACAACCACCACCACCTCCTCTAGCAGGCACAGCAGCAACCGTAATTCTTCTGAAAAACGCTTGTCGGTTGGTCGGCGCGGCGCGGCGGCGGATGATTAATTAAATTTCGCCCCCAAATTCGTCCCCTCCGGCGTTTTTTAGTTGCCCCCGCTCAAATTGGTTTCTCCTCCGCGCAGCGTGAGTCCCCTCTCCCCCACTCGTCAAACTGTCTTCCATGCCGATGTGTGCCCTTTTCGGGAACACATACCGCCGCTTCCCCCCCCCCCCCCCCCCCCCCCGCCTCCCGCCCGTGTGACACCAAAGGAGGCGCCGATGGCATAAAAAAAAACCAATTTTTCCCAATTCCCCCCCCCCCCCCCCCTCTACAGCCGTTTTTTTTCTTGGTCGGGGTGTAGAAAGGGGTCCGTCCGTCGTTCCGTTTCGGAGAACCGGATCTTCCCCCCCCCCCCCCCCCTCCCCTCAGCAATCTTTCTGTATTTTTCCGACACCAATCGTCGAGGACGACGGGGGGGGGATGACGATTTTTCATTTGTGCACCACCACACTTTCCTTTTCGGGCAAGAAAGTTTCCGATGATGAGATCGGCGGGGACGGGGCGGGGAGAGATTTTTTTTGGGGGGGGGGGAGGCTAAGGAGGAAAAATCGCTTGAAGGCGAAGGGCAAGGGGCGGAAATTTGGGGGATTGGGATTACGGTACCCACCCAGCCCTGAATAATGGGGGCAGGGGCAGGAGGGGTACGTCAGCAAAGCGGGGCGCCTTCGACGGGGACGGCATTTTTGGTTTGGGGGAGACGGGGGAAGGGGGGGGGGGGTAGTGAAAAGGCGTCGGTCGTCGCCGCCGGCGCTGTCCGTGGGAAAGAATGCCAAAAGGCGGCGGCGGTGGAAAAGCGAGGGAAAAGCGGGGGGCCTTTAAAGCACGCAAAATAAAAAAAAATAAAAAATGTTTGTAGCCGCGCCTGTTGCCCCCCCCCCCCTCCCCGCTGGGGCATTTTGTTTTGGGGTGCCCTTTACCCGCCGGCGGCGGAAGAGGGCCAAAAAAACGGACACAAAATTTGGGGACAGCACAAATCGCCAAAAAAGTGACCGTGCCGACAAACAAAGGGGCGGCTGCCATTTTCCGTTTCCGGCCCTTAATTGGACAGTCCAAAAGAAAATTTTGACATTTTTTATTAAAAAGTTGGTTGGGAAATTGTGGAGATGTGAAATGAGCAGAGAGCTTGGGTGTGCGTATTTGTAATGCACTTTGGACATTAATTTTAAATTTGCAAAGACATCCGAATGGAAATTTAAAATCGACGAGAATAAGATCCCGAGATTCGAGACCAAAAATGAACCCGAAACTCAAGACCGAGAACTGATCACGTGAGTAGAGAGACCGAGAATTGATCCTGGAAGTTGAGAAACATCGAGAGCCGAAATGAGAATGATCCCGAGACTTGGGACACTTAAAGTCGAGAACGAGAACTGGTCCCGAGACAGACGGCACACGAGGCCGAGACTTCTTGAGCATTTACTTAAACAAAAGCGGATGAATTCTTTCATTCCCTAGATCATCAAGATTCGGTTTGCAATGGGATTTTCAAAAACCGAAGATTTTTAAGGAATTTCTCTAAATCCCCTCTTTGATGGATAGTGGCTTATTTAATAATTCCAATTAAAAATTCCATTTAAGTAGATTAATTAATTAACATTTTCAATGGCATTTCCACCATTTTTTTACACCCTTCTTCTCACATTAGCGGGCGGCATATCACTATCATCACCACCACCAACACCACTCATTCTTTGGCATAAACATGTCACATAATTCGCATTCCCGCAAAGTACGGCACGGCCGGCGCCGCCGCCGGTTCGGCACGGCACGGATGGATGTCATTTCCTCCTCCCCCCGCCGGGTGTCCTTCCCCCCCCCCCCTTCACCAACCCTTAACCCTTCAAATTTTCCACTTCACCAATTTCCGTCCCCCTTCTCGCCTCGACTCCCCTCTTAACCCATTGAGAAGCCCCTCCGGGGAATTGAATTGTGTGTGTGTGTGCCATGCCATTGGCCATCTCCTGTCGTTGTCCCCCCCCCCCCTGGCCCCTCTGGGGTGGCTTGTGCCGATGCCGACGGGCAAAACACCGATCTTCTTCTAGCGGGAGAGGGGGGGGGGGGAAGAGAGAGGAAATGACAGGCCCCGGGGCGATGCACGACGGGGCGGGGGGGGGGGGCTAAAGAGAAGCCCCTCGGGGGAGGAAAAGCCTCTGAAAGAAAAGCCGGCGGCACCGGCACATTGGGAGGGGGAGCAAGAGGGATTCAATTATGCTAAACGAAGTTTTGTCGGCGGCGCCCGTGGAAATGAGGGAACGTATCACAACAAATACATAATTGAGATAAATTTGGTTTAATGGGAGTGCACAGCAGCAACAGGTTGATGTGATTAAAGTGTGGATTGAATGTTGCAAAATTTTTAAATTGGACTGGAAAATTAGGGAAAAATTTGAGAATTACGTAAATTGTATTTTAAAACTGTAAATTCCTAAATTAAAATCTTTAAAATTGAAAATTTCTTAATTCTATTTTAAAAATTGAAATTTCTTAAATTATATATTAAAATTTCTTTTTTTAATTTTTAAAACATCAAAATTCTTCCCTAGAAACTTTCTTGAAGAGTTTAACTATGAAAATATTTTGGGATTTTGATTTTGATGGATTCTTGCTATTAATCCACTTAATTAGGGGTTTAAAAATTTTAAAACAGGACTTTGGACGAAGTTAACCATATCGAATTTTTAATGAAAATTTTTGTAATTTCAAAATTTTTCACCAAATTCATTTAAAGGGGAATTGAATGTTGCCAAATTTTTAAATTGGACTGGAAAATTAGGGAAAAATTTGAGAATTACGTAAATTATATTTTAAAACTGTAAATTCCTAAATTAAAATTTTAAAGGTTGAAAAATTAAATAATTTATACTTTAAAAAATCCTTTTTTTTTTTTTAAATTTTTAAAACATCACTGAAAAAATATTTTGGGATTTTGATTTTGATGGATTCTTGCTCAAAACTTAATCATTAATCCACCAATTCGAATTTTTTTTTTACTACATATCCATTCCAATTTTTAATAATGGAAATACCGTCTCCCGATTTTTTAATTCCGATGGGCTCCAAGCTTAATTAGTGTTTAAAAATTTTAAAACAGGACTTTGGACGAAGTAACCATATCGAATTTTTAATGAAAATTTTTGTAATTTCAAAATTTTCCACCAAATCACTTTTTTATTAACCTCGACAGCACTTTTTTTAAAAAAAATTATCTCCCTCTACATAATTGGGCTTTTACCCTGGATTTTATCTTGGCCCACTGAGATTTATCCTCTTCCATATCTCCACGCCGGATAATGGCAAAATGTGGATAAAAGTTTTTAACAATTAAGCTTTCTAGAAAAACACGTCATTCACACGGACGAACCCACATGACTCACACCCGTGCCGTGCCGTCCGTCTTCCCCCCCCCCCCCCCTCGCCCACGGCACCCGCCCAACATCCCATTAAGCGGATCCGCAATTTTGGGGGGATGTGCTTACCCACCCCTAGGAGGGCATCTGTCCATGTGCCATCATTCCCCTCGGTCTTGCGCCCCTTTACCCCGGAGGCGGCACACATACACAACAGTCCCAGTCCGCCGGGAAATTAGTGCCAAAATGGCGGAATGGATAAAATGTGTGCCGCCACCCCGTCCGTCCGGGGATAAATTGGGTTTTAAGCCGATGGACGACGACGCGGGGGATGGCCCGGAAGGAATTCGAGCGCGAAAATGGGTTGAGCGGGAGGGGGGGGGGGGGGGGACCACCCCATGATAATGATGATGATGGGGATGGGGATGTACCTGTGGCACCAAACCGGCGGGTTGGCCGAGAGGGGCCAAATTTGGCCAAAATTATTTTTGTCGGTAAACAATGAAAAATGAGCGGGCGGGGGGGGAAGGCCGGATGGATTGGATAAACAATGACAGAGTGTTTGATGGAAATTGAAAAAAAGCAACATAATAATGAGTGGAAGTAAAGAAAAAATTTAAATGGCATTTTAGGGGGGGGGGAGACGTTTTTTGGCATAAAATCTTTAAAATATTTATAAGTTTTTATTTAAACATATCAAAACATTCCCCCCCGGCACCAAAATGAAAAAATATGGCAAAATTTATGAAATTAATTTAAAAAAAGTTAAATGGACAAAATTTTTAAAATTTATAGAAGTAATGAAAAAATTTAAATGGCATTTTAGGGGGAGGGGACGCTTTTTGGCATAAAATTTGAAATTTATTGGGAAAAAAACCAATTATGCCAAAAATAGTAATATTAAATTTTATATGAAAATGCATTTGTTTGAAAAAGAAATGACACAAATCTTTCAAATATTTATGAAATGGCACAAAATCTTTATAATTCTTTAATAAATTCCAAAAATTTCATTTTTTAAATTCTCCTTGGTTTTAAATTTTAAATTTTTTGCTTTTTTAATTATCCCCTCCCTCCACATTTTTTAATCACAATTTTCGCCAATTAGGTACTCTATACTCTTCACAAATCATTGAGGCATAAAAACTTTGTGGTGCTCAACCCGTGCCAAATCTGCTCTTGAACTCAGGGTGCCGTCGTGCCCATGAGAAAGCCAGGGCACAAATGCCTCTTTCCCCGGCACTTTTTGTGGCCCCTCCTCGAGAGTCTCGAGGCGCCAAAAACGCTCTCGAAATCGGCAAATTAAAAAAAAAAATCCCGCCTTTTCGCGAAAAAATGGGCACAGAATGCCAAGAAGTGATCCATTTCTATATAAGTATTTCACTTGGGTGCGGAAGAGTCTACCGTATAATATTTAGAAAAAGCAAAAGCACATTTTTGTCGGGCAATTACAGTATACCTTTTAAATAGAAATCGTAATTGTTTCTTCTTTTTTTTTCCTATGGCATTTTTATGAGGGATTTGTTCTATTAATTTTGAGGGGTTTTTTCTTTGAATTTTTGTCATTTTGTTTAATAAATTTCATTCAAAAATTCTTTAGGGATAAAATTTTGGGTGCACCCCAAAATCATGCCGGCCGAAATCACGCCGGGACAAAATCACGCCGCTAGAAATTTTTATACGAAAATTTCAAGAAAATAAAGATTTGAAAATTTTCAGCAATTTTTTTTTGGAATTTTATGATAAATTACTAAGTTTTTCGAAATTTTTTTTATTTTTCTTGAACTTTCGTATAAAAAACTTTTCTAAGTTTTTTTTCTTGAAAAAATTCTGGGTTTGAAAAAAATTTTTTAAATATCTAGCGGCGTGATTTTGTCCTGTTCCCAAAATTTTGGGTTTTTTGTATCTTTTATCTCTCATCATAGAAGGATCTTACGTAATTTTAAATGCATACCAATGACGGAAAGATAAGCAATAATCTCATTTTAAAAAAATTAATTTTATTTTGGTAATATTTAATTTTTACATTTTTAAAATTTAATTTATTCTCTCATAATTTTTCTAATTGTGATCAGAACAACCGCATCAAAGATTTATAGTGTTAATTCAAATAAGAACGAACTCATCCTACGCTTTTCAACAATTTTAGCTGAATGAAAATAAAAAAGGAATTTTATTTAATTTTAAATATTTTCGCAATTTTATCCCTAATAATTCTTCTAAAATAATAATAAGTGCACCTAATTTTAAATGGATACATACTGATTGATTTATTTTAAAATCACCTTAAATGTGAAATTAACACCCGTTACCGTATACGAAAAACCCACACGGAAATTCTCGATTTTCTTAGCCCCCTTCACGACAAAATTTCGAATTTTCCCATTTTTAAAAAAATAAATAAATTAAAATTTCTTTTTCAAATTTAGATCATTGCGAATTGTCGCTGTGCTGTGCCTGCTCCACGCCCATTCACGACCAATTCCTTTATAAGGTGAGAAAAAAATTTGCAAATTTTTTTTTTGTTTTTTTCGAATTCAAAATTTCATAAATCTCCACTTAATACCCATTAGATTTTTTTTTCTTTAAAACCCTAGCAATTTTCAAGTAAAAAATACTGTCTCTTTCCGTAATGTCAGACCTTAAAAAATATTAAATTTCAAAAATTAATTTATCCCCCCCCCTTGATGAGCAGGCTAACCCAAAAATTTCAACGCCTTCCCCCCCCCCCCCCCCGCCTCCCGCCATGCCAACCTGAATTTTTAAATTTTCAAAAAGGTTCAGCATCCAAAAATTCCCATCCTTCCCCCGCGGAACCAAAGAAAATTTTCAAATTTTCAAAAACCAATACCCTGACGAGCCTGGTTCATCATCCAAAAATTCCCATCCTTCCCCCGCCGTGCCAAAGAAAATTTTTCAAATTTTCATCCCTTCCTTCCAGTGCCAAACAACAATTCTCTAGGGCAAAATTTCCCTTCCTCCCCTCCATGTTTAGCCCCCCCAAAAAAATTCCTGTTTTTAAAATTTTTGAAAAATTCGCCCCTCCCGATATTCCCAAACTGCTTCCAAATTTTTTTTTTTTGTTTTTGTAAATTCATTCCTCCCTCCCCCCGTGCCGTGCCCAAGGTGCTGGACGACCAGTGCTACCACGAGAAGTGCCTGCGCTGTTCCCAATGTGGTGACCCGTTCCGGACACGGACCTGCTTCACCCGGCATCGGCTGTTGTTCTGCCAGCAGCACTTTTTGCAGACGTTCGGCCCACGGTGTGCCCATTGCGCGGCACCAATTGTTGAACAAACCATTGTCCAGCGTGTTGGCCCACAACACATTTACCATTTGGAGTGCTTCCAGTGCCTGGTGTGCAAAGTGAGTTTTTTTGGGGCGAGCGAGCCAGCGGGAACAAATGTCACTGATCAGTCAGCTGATCAGATTGATAAGCGACAAATTAGTATGATCAATTGCCAATAAACGGCTAACGGTCACTCTGATCACTTGATCAATTGGGAATTGATCTGATCATTCTGGTCTGATTGATAAGCGATAAATTAGTATCTGATCACTTTGATCAAACGGGCAACGGTCACTTTACTCAATGTGATCAATTGGGAATTGATCTGATCATTCTGATCTGATTGATAACCGACAAATTAGTATCTGATCACATTGATCAAACGGGCAACGGTCACTCTGATCACTTTGATCAATTGAGAATCAATTGATCATTCTGGTCTGATCGATAAGCGATAAATTAGTATCTGATCACTTTGATCAAACGGGCAACGGACACTCTGATCACTTTGATCAATTGAGAATCAATTGATCATTATGATCAGATCGATAAGAGATAAATTAGTATCTGAGCACTTTGGTCAAACGGGGCAATTTGATCATCCATTGCCGAATGCTCTAATCATTTTTTGGTCCATCGGGAACCGATCACTCTGATAATGATTGATAAGCGACAAATTCTCATCTGATCAATTTGATCAAATGGGCAACTGTCATTCTGATCACTCTGATCAATCGGGCAACCCTCACTTTGAGAAAACATTGATCATTGATTGCCTAATTTGGTCTGATCATTTTTTGGTCTATCGGGAACCGATCATCTGATCTGATAACTTTGACCGATGCCAACTTTTGCCGAATTTCAAATGAAATTTAAAAAAAAACATCTGCAATTTTAAATAACAATTTTTTTTTAAATGCTTGCAGAGAGAGCTGAGCCGGGGTGACCAATTCTACATGAATCCGATCGATGGCAAATTGGTGTGTCGGCACGATTATGAGGCAGGAGGCAAGGGTGAGTATTATAATATTTAAGAAAAATTTTTGGCAATTTTTCCGTAATTTTGAAAAATCGGATAAATTTTTCAATTTTTTAAATTTTAATAATTTACTTTGTATTTTGACTGTTTGTGAGAGCTTATTCAATTCACTTTTTTGTTTATTCATTTTCATTTTTGTGAGATTTATTTGTCAGTTTCCATTTGGTGCCGCCAAATTTATCGAAAATTCATGCAAAATGCCATAATTTTTCACTAAATTTTTCGAAAATTCATGCAAAATGCCACAATTTTTCAAATTTATCGAAAATGCGTGCGAAAAATGCCACAATCTTTCAAATTTATCTAAAATTCATGTGAAAATGCACCAATTTTTCAAATTTATATAAAATTCACGTGAAAAATGCCACAATTTTCCAAATTATCGAAAATTCGTTCGAAAATGGCAAAAAAATTTTCGTAAATTCTGTGGCCATTTGTGAAATTTTGCTGCCCAATCATTATCTCAAAAATTCATTGGTTTATACCATAATTGTACGAAAATTTGTTGTTTGTTTTTCCAAAAAATCCTTGGCAGAATTTTATAAAAAATTTGGTGCCCTTTAAAAATTTGTTTATTAAAATTTATGCCATCTTTTGGGGTTTTTTCAAATAGTGCGCAATTTTGTGCTATTTCGCTGCCAAATTATCTCAAAAATTCGTTACGTCATACCATAATTTTACGGAGATTTATGCTTGTTTTTCCAAAAAATTCTCGGCATAATTTTTTGCAAATAAAAATTGATGCCGCATAAAATTTGTATAATTAATTTTTGCAAATTTTAATTTTTTTTGAAATAATAATTTATTTTTTAATTCCATATTAATCCGCTTTTCCTCTTTTCCATTAAATCATTTTCCCGGAATGCAAATAAAAATTGATGCCGCTTAAAATTTGCTAATTTTAGTTTTCTTTTTTTAAATAATAATTTATTTTTTTAATTCCTTATTAATCCGCTTTTCCTCTTTTCCATTAAATCATTTTCCCGGAATTTGCACACAAATTTAAAGCTGCTAAGCCATCTGCTGATTGCTGCTGCTTTAATCCACCGGATATGTTAAACCATTTTTGGCAACATATTCTTCAATCTTTGACAGCTAAAAATTAATTTTAGATTTTTTAAAAAAATTAATTTTTATCCTTTTTCGTATCATTTCAATAATTTATTCCCGTGATTTATCCCATTTTAATCCATCCAAAATAGCCTAAATCCATTAACTTTGGATAAAAATTATGATAATGGGATCGAAATTTATTTTTAAAATTAATTTTTAACTTTTTTCCAACCTTTTAATTTGTTCCCATGATTTATCCCATTTTAATTCATCCAAGAATAGCCTAAATCCATTAATGTTGGATAAAACGTATGATAATTGTGATCTAAAACGGATTTCATTCATAGAATACATTATCCTCTACCTTATCCCAAATTGGTGCCACCAACCACCACCTAATTAATCCCACTAATGAGCAAAGTTGAGAGATCAAAAAGCGCATGCCGCTCTCACTGTTCATAATAAATACCCATGGTAAAGCCTCCGGCAAATCATTCAAATCATTTTCTCGAGAATTCTTAAATGAGAATCTCGACTCTTTCAATTTTAATGTAGTATTGTATATTTTTTAAAAAAGATTTAAAATTTTTGTGCATTTAGTGGGGCTCGGGCCTAGCGTTTAGTTGATTTTATAAATTTTTATAAATTTCAAATTTTCTAAAAAACTATATAATTTAATACATTTTAGTAGAGCTCGACCTGGACCTGGATCCAGGCCTGGGTTTTTCCTGGATCCAGGTCCAGGCCATTTTTCGCCAACCAATTTTTCCTGGACATGGATTTTCCTGGATTTTTGTCCAGGAAATCCAGGTCCAGCTCCAGGCAAAACACAAAAAAAAACCTGGATTTCTTGGACAAAATTTCAGAATTTGTTTTTTCAAGTGACCGATATTTTTTAGCTTTATCTCTAGTTTCTGCCCAGCGTAAAATTGTGCCAAATTCCAATTTTTGTGCCAAATTCCGATTTTTTGTGTCATTTTCTAATAAACTACTTATTCATTCCACAAAATTTTTTTCTCGCTTCGGGTTTTATCCCAATTTCCCCGGTTTTTTCCCCTTTTTCATCAACCACAATAAGCGGCTTTGTCTGTGTCCCCAACTCCCTCCGCACCCTCCCCCGTCTTTTTGTGTGCCATTTTCTTCCCCCTCATCGCCGGAGGGTGTGCCGTCGCCAACAAATACCGTTTTTTTTTGTTTTGTTAAAAGTGTGCCATTGTGCGCGTTATATTTGTGCCACCAAATAATCCGCAATCATTGGTTTCCGTTCATTTGTTTTACCGGCACACACACACAGACCCATATTTTGCGCACCTCCCATCAGTTTTGTTGGCAAAAGCATTGGTTTGCGTGAAGATGATGGAGGAGCCATTGTATTTTGTGCCATTCGTATCGGCACCATTTATTTTTACGGAATTTTGAGAAATTTTAATTTGCAAAAAGTTTCGAATTTAAGATTTCTCAAATAGTAAGTTTAAACATTTTTTAAATCCATTAGCATTTTTGCGCGAATTTTTTCTAAATTTTCATGCGTTCTCAGAAAGTTCTTATATTCTCTTCCAAATTTCTCAATTTGCTTTTGCCCTCACTTCCGCCTCGAATTATTTTGAACTTTGGGGGGGGGGGGGGAAATGCACGTGGCATTTCGTCAATCGGAATCGTCGATGGCATCGGCATTGGCGTTGTGCCCCCTTCTTCTCGGTTCTTTGCAGAAATTTTACTGGCAAAAAAAGGTCGTCCTTTTGGCAAAAAAAAAAATGAGTGTGTGCCGGAAGGAGTGGCGCGCGGAACGGAGAGGAAGAGAGAGAGAGATTAATGCAAAATGCCCCAGGGGGGTAAGGATTTGTGCTACAAATGCCCCCCGAGGGTATAATCCCCGGGGAGAAGCAACGAAAAAAGTGGAAGCTTCTTGTGTGAGTACTGACTGCTTCACCCCTCTTTTTTTTGTATGGCGTTTCGCCCACGCAAATTTTTTTTTTTTTTGGCCTAAGTCCAACCGCAGCAACAGAGCAGGAAACCCACCAAAGGCTAACAAAGTAATGTTTAAGCTTCCTGCCAAAAAACTAATTGCATAAATGTATTTGTAGGCAAAGGGTGTAAAATTTCAGGGCCTAAAAAAATTTGGAATTCTGAATTTCGAGGCCCCAAAATAATTAGTGAAACTCGAATTTTCGTGGCACTAAAATAATCAGGGAAACTCCGATTTTCAAGGCACTAAAATATTCAGGGAAACTCGGATTTTTTAGGCACTAAAATAATCAGGGAAACTAGGCTTTTTTGAGGTCCTAAACCATAGGAGCGAACTGGAATTTCGAGGCCCTATAATAATCGGGACAACTCATAATTTGGGGCCTAAAATATTCGGAGCAACTCGGAATTCCAAGGCCCTAAATAATCAGATTGGTGCCATTCGATAGCCCTAAAAGTTTTTTTATCAGCCTGAAAAACCTCAGAAAAATTTATTTTTAAAAATTTTGCCATTTTTTAATTAATTTAAGAAAATAGCCAAATTCCGGGCCAAATCGGTATCGGGATCAGGATCCCGACCTCAATTCGCCGCGACCGGAATTCGCGATTGGAATCAGACCTGGACAGGATTACAGGGATGCAAATCCCGGTTTTGCCGGGATAAGAATCTCGACCACGGGGTTGAAATCCCGCTTTTTTGTAGGGCTCCCGATCCCGGCCCCTTTTCAAAAAAGCCGGGATCGGGTTCGGGATCCGGAAAAGCTTTTTTTTTTACGAATTTGAGAAAATTTTAATCAAATTTTCGTAATGAGTGACGCAAATTTTCCAGTAATTTCCCCCTTTTATTTGTACATAAAAATGTTCATTTTTGTCACCCGTGAGAAAAAAATTTTTTGATGGCATCCGAGAAAATTCTGTTTTTTCACAGAGTTTTCAAATGTTTTTCACGTGAAGGGCCAAGCAAAATCATACATATGCTGTTTTAAAATGATGCAATTTCCAAAAAACGTTGAGACTTATTTATTTTCGGAAATGTCAATTTTTTTCATTTTTATTTAATTTTTTCTTCCTCAATTTTAAAATTCCAAATTTAATTTTAATCTTACTAAATGCTTATGATGACAAAATAAATTTAGGCTTACTGTAATTTTCTGTTATGGGTTTAAATGCTCTAGGATTACGGTATTAGGGCCGAAATTTTTTTTTACCCATTTTTTTTTTTTGTATTTTTAAGGGAGGCATAGAAAAAGTTTAAATTTTTTATAAAAATCATATTGCTGTTGTTGATCATAATCACTATTTGTTTTAAATAAGTAAAAAAAAAGCAATTCCCATTTTTTTGTATAATACCGTAGTATTCCCTTCCCCCCAATAATGACCACAAATGATCACTCACTATTTTGTTACGGTAACACCACAAAATCGATAAAAAAAAAAAATTTTCTCCCGCATTTTAATTATTAAAATGTGCGCCCCCTAATTGGTTTTGTTGCCGCAGCGGTTCTCCTCCCTAATGATGATGATTATGATGATGATGGCCACTGTCACATGCATTCATTCATTAATCACTCATCCCGAACACCTTATGGTGTTGTTTACAAACAAAAATGTGGCAGCAGCAGGTGGTTGTTGTGGTGTTTGTGGTGTTAGTGATTAGCACTAATTAATGCGCGTCCGTCTAATTGATGAGGGAACGGAGTGCTAATTGCTTTTTATCGGCGCCGCCACCACCGCCAACGCCGCCCCACGCAAATTTTTTTTTTTTTTTTTTTGGCGCACCGGCGGGGGCGCGGGTGGCGGCATCGGCACACGCATAAACACCACCGCGATTATATCATTAAAATTTTCAATCGCCGCCGGGAATGCCGTGGTGGTGTTTTGTTATTAAAGTGGCGCCAACAAAATTTTTTTAAAGTCTAAAAGGATTAATTAATAGTAAAATACATAAATGAGACACTAACTGTGTGCCCTCGGGGGATAAAGATCTTTTTTTTCGCCCGGGAGCGCGGGAGGGATTTAATATTTTCTTTTTCTGTTAATTCGTTTATGTAATGGCATTTGCCACCGCGCCACAACAACTTTCGCCCCCCCCTCTCTTTTGGCTTCCGACGGGCGCGGCATTTTCGTCAATTTTCAAATGCTTTACTTATTAGAATTTGTTTCATTTAATTTAAAATTATTAATTTAAAATTTTAAAATTTAAAATCTAATTATGGAATTATGAAACATTTTTATTTGCTTGAATTTAATTCATTAAAATAAATGAATAAAGTTAAATTTAATTTTTACTATATTAAGATATTGAAAGCTAATGCTATATAAATATATAATTTTAAATTATTGTTTATATAAAAAAATTAAAAATTTCTTATTTAAAATCAAATTATGGAATTATTTAAATATTTATCTGTTTAAGATTAATATAAGAAAACAAATAAATTTAATCCTTAATTTTTAATATATGAATTATTATATATATATAAATAATTAATATATTTTAATTTAATGCTATATAAATATTTAATTTAATAATATTTTCGATAATTGCATTTTAATATGTAAAAAATGAATATTTTTGTGCCATTTTTTTCTTTGATTAATTTTAGCAAAAAATCATTCAAAAGAAATCTTTTATAAAATTGCCAATTTATTTACTAATAAAAAATTTATTTCAATTTTTTTTTACTGATATTTAAGTAAAAATATAATTAAAATATTAAATAAATTGCATAATAAATTTTATATTTTTGTCACTTTCTTAATATATTTAATTGATTGAATGGCATTCATTCATATTACAATCTATGGCATAAAAATTTATTATTTGATTATTATGCATTTATTTTATTAAAATAGGCATATTAAATAATTCATTAAATAATTTTTAATTAAATTTTTATAATAATTTCAATAAAAATGAATGCTTTATGTAAGTACACTTTTATTAATCACAATTATTTTGCATTCAATTTAATTAAAACAATTAAAATTATATTAATTAACATGGGTTTAATTGCGTTAAATTTTATTCAAAAATATATTTTATCTACACAACTTTGCCCGAGGGGCAATTCAAAAATCGTCATTTTGATCATTGATCACTTGGCGGCTTAGCCCATTCTTATTACCGTATCCGGGCACAGTTTTTGTGCCGTGCCAATGTTTTCTGAGCCCGTCCGTGCCGCGCCATTTTGGCACAAAATCCATTAGGACAACACATACACACACATGCCCTTCACCAGAGCAATTACATCATAATTCCATGCCAATCCCAGCTCTATCTATCATATCATGCCAAAAACTTGAAAAATTTTATCCCAAAATGCCATTTAATCCCTTCCAAAGTCAAAATCCCAGTTGAAGGCGGAGACAATCCCTTCCAAAGTCAAATCCCAGTTGAGAGCGGAGACTTCGGCACTCTGAGAGTGTTTAGTCACGTGCCCCGTTTTAATGAGTGGCTCAATGTTCGGGACGGCACTCAATTAGTCATTTTTTGACTAATTAAATTTTTCATTTAATTTGTGCCATTGGCGGCAATTTGTTGTTGTTGTCACGTGGCGGCACGGATTTTAGTTGATTAATTTTTTCTTCAGCAGAGGATAAAACATTTAAAATTATTAGTCCATTTTTTATTTTTTAGAGGATTCAATTTTTCTATCTTTTTTAAACGGATTTTCGGCACAAAATGCCATCAGTTTTCGTCTAAGTCTAAGTAATTTTCCGGATAAAAAATTCCTGAGAATACTTCTTTTTTTTAAAACACCGTTTATTGTTTTTTCATTATTTCATTTTATCAAATCTATTGAACAGTACAGAGGGACGACATTTTTGAATATCCCTCCGCTGGGAGCCGAACCCAAACCCTTTTTTTTTCTTAAAATGGTCGAACCCACTGAGCCACAGATAAACCCTCTTTTAGATCTTTCGAATCCGATCAAGAGAATTTTGATCATTTTATTCCAAAAAAAATCTACCTGAATTCTAATGAAAATGGCACACATTTTCATCCATTAAACATTTTTTTTCCTGCCAAAGTGTCGGATTATTATTTAGAAAATTCGACGAAAAATTTTTTTCCCTAATAAATGACGTCATCTCATGAACATTTTTATTGATGGCACATTGCTTTTACCACACAATGCCAAATTTTGTTTCTCTGATTTTTCTTTAAATTTTCATGCTTTTCCCCGTGCCAAATTTTGTCTCTGATTTTTTTTTATTTAAATTTTCATGCTTTATCCAAATGCCAAATTTTGTGTCTCTAATTTGTATTTAAATTTTCCATTTTTAAATTTCAGATAATACACTTTTTTTCCCGCCATTCAGACGGTTCAGACATGGATTGTGGCAACAAACGACCAAGGACAACAATTTCGGCAAAAAGCCTGGAGACGCTGAAGCTGGCCTACCAGGACAGCAAGAAGCCGGCACGCCATGTGCGCGAGCAGTTGGCCTCCCAGACCGGGCTGGACATGCGCGTGGTGCAAGTGTGGTTCCAGGTGGGTGGACGGCACGGCACGGCATTGAAAATTAATTTTTTGCGCTTTCTTAAGAATCGACGGGCCAAGGACAAACGCTTAAAGGTAAAAGCAATCCATCCATCAATTCATCAAATTGCCTAATTAATCCAGTTTGGGACTAATTAACAATAATTGGGTGCACGTACTCATTAATTAGTTAATTAATTGGGGCGGTTGGGCGGGTTTTTTGACTTTTGTGCCGCCAACTTTAAAGTTTCGTTGATGACAGCCGAGATTTGAAGAGTTGCGCCCCGATGATTTGTTGAGACATCAATTTTTTAAAAAATCGGCACCAACTCACCCGAATACAAATGATCCAAAATTTTTGGCCATAAAAATCATGCCAAACTTAGTGCCCATAATATTGGCAAGATTATGCCAAAAAAAATGATTGCCTCCGATTGTTTTAACATTTTTTTCCTATCATCGAAGCCCCTTTTTTTGCCTGGAAATCCAAGCATTTGTCGTGTTTTTGGAGTCATCCGTGCCCGGGTTTTTTTCCGGTTTTGAAAAATTTGTGCCGGATTTTTTGGGATTTGGCGATAGAAGCATTTTTTTTTCTATCATCGAGGCTTTTCTTTTTACCCAGACATTTGTCGGGTTTTTGGAGGTTACCGTGCCAGATTTTTGCCAGCTTTTTCCCGATTCTGAAAAATTTGTGCCGGATTTTTTGGGATTTGGCGATAGAAGCATTTTTTTTCTATCATCGAGGCTTTTCTTTTTACCCAGACATTTGTCGGGTTTTTGGAGTTACCGTGCCAGATTTTTGCCAGCTTTTTCTCGATTCTGAAAAATTTGTGCCGCAATTTTTTTTTCGGATTTTAACGATTTTCTATCAGTTTCATTGCCCCCAGAAGGACAACGAGCGTCGGTTGGCTGCCGCCCATCACCAGCACCAACACGGGGGCGGTGGCGCGGGCATCGGTGCCGACCCGCACCACCGGTCCGGCAGCGGTTCGACCGTCAGCAGTTCCGGCGGCGGCGGCTGGGTGGCGGTCCCGGCTCCGTGTCCGGGAGCAGTGGGATGCCAATGGGCGCTGGCGCCATGCTGTTTGGGCGCAGCGGGGGCTCCGGCGGCGGCGCGCTCGGTGACTCTGACTCGGGCGCGTCCAACGAAGCGGAAAGTCCATTTTACGGTACGCGGTAGGCGCGCGCTTTTATAGCATGCATGGATTACTGTAATCGCCCTGTTTGTACCAGAATCCCGAGAATTTTGGCAAAACCCGGTCCTGTGTACCCCAGTACAAATCCCCTCATCAGGGATGCCAATTTAAATTTTTGGCCAGACAGAAACTCTGACAATATTCCCTATCCCGGGTTTTTTTTGGTTCTCATTCACGAACCCATGCCACGGCACCAATTCCCAACCCTGCGGAGTTCTCTGATCCCGGTTTTAATTGCGTGCCACGGCACTTATTCTGATCCTGATCCGACGGGGAGTAAATCCTCCGGTCCCGAGCATCACAAGTGATCTGGGGCGTCTAAATCATCATCTTATTGGGGTGGCCAAAGCTAATTTCTTTTTTTTTTTGACCATGGACCAAAAAGTGATCAGAATTAAAAACAAAATTTGTAACGAATAATTACTTTTCTTTTTAAATTTTATTTTTAATTATTTTTTGTAAGATTTTCGATTTTTTAATTTAAATTTTTTTTACATTTTTTTAGCCTACACAAACCCCGAAGCTTCCTCCGATGTTGATGGTCATTCGATGAGCGAATTTTATGGTAATTAATTAATTAAACATTTAATTTAATGTAATTAATTTAATTTTATCCGCAAAAAATTCCGCATTCTTTTTTTTAAATTTTTCGTTAACATTTTTTTTTCTGGCTTTCCGTTTCCGCCAAAAAAAGGTGGTGACGACGACAACAACGAAATTCAATCTTTTAATTAAATTTGTGGTCCCCCACCGCCTTTTGGTGCTTCTCCGTCGTCCAAGCATAGTGTTATTAATCCCTTTGGCTTAATCTCTTTAAACCATTTATTTTGTATTTTTTTTGGTAATTAATCCCTTTGGCGATATTTTTCTTGGACGAAACGCCACGTAATTGTCAAACGTTGGGCGGTGGCGTAATTTTTAAATTGAAAAACAACGGACATTTTTTCGGTGATAAACCAATCCAATCTGATCAGTGATCTCTAAGCTAAGCCTTTAAAAAAATTTGAATTAAATACAATGCGTCATTTTCTGATTACCCCTAATTAGCGAGGGATGACAAATTGATTAATTATTGAGTGTTAAGTTATCAGGTATATCACTAAATTACTTGAGCAGTGAAATGCGTCATTTTCTGTTTATCCCTAATTTTGCTAGGGAGGATAAATTAGGATTAAGAGATAAACAAATAATTAATGATGAAGTGACAAATTGCTCATCAATTCTCACTTACAAATTAGTGATATTAAAATTAATTTGAAAAATAGATTTGTTAAAATATAATAATTTTAAAATAAAAAACAAAAACAAATTATTGGGCAAAGCACTTTTTTCAACTAAAAAAATTTGTTACAAAAAATTTCAATATTTTTTTTTAAACAAAATTTTAATTGAAAATATAATTCCTTAAATTGATGCTTTTCAGACCCGAGCGGCTTCCACAGTTTGCAAGGGGCGCCGCCCGGCACGGCGGACCCATTGAATGCCATGGCACTGCAACACCAACAACAACAAGCAACATCCCCCCGGGGGCACGCCGACCAGCAGCAGCAACAGCTCACTGCAGCAACTGTCCTCAATGATGGCACCGCTGGTCCACCAGCAGCAGCAGCAGCAACATGCAAAACAGGTAGCACAATGTGATAAGAGTGACAAACATAATGATCAGTAGTGATCATAGTGATCAGTGATCATAGTAATCAGTGATCAGAGTGACAAACATAATGATCAGTAGTGATCATAGTGATCAGTGATCATAGTAATCAGTGATCAGAGTGACACCAGCAGCAGCAGTTACCCGACTAACCATTAGTGATAACATGGTGATTTATTGATAGCAGTGATCAGTGATGACAAAAAGATTAGCGATTAGAGTGATGCCAGCCGTTATCTGATTGATCCATTAGTGATATAATGGAGATCATTGGTATCATTGATCAGTGATAAACATAATGGTGATCAGTGATTAAACTGATAACTTTATGTGTGATTAGAGTGAGAGCAGCAGAGTGATCAATTATAAAGTGATTTTGATACCATATCAGTGATCCGACACAATGCCAAGAAAATTTTTGAAAAATGCCAATTTTAAACGAGTGCCAATTTTTCATTCAGTCCCCGCTCCAACAACAGCTGCACAACGGTTCACCACCAGTTGGCCACCAACAGTCATCGTTGTTTTTGCTGGAACAGCTGAGCGGGCCCAGGACGCCGTTGGGCGGTGGCGCCGGAGGCGCAGGAGGAGGAGGTGAAAACAATGGCACAAAAATGCCGAAAATTGGCGCTTAGTGGTGCACTAAGCCATCGCAAAATGCCAATGCCAATTTTGAATGCCAAAGTCTTAAAGTCACACAATTAACTATTTATGTATTAAAAAACCCATCAGGCATGAACGGCACTGGTGCCATGCCGTCGTCCGCGCCGCCGATGTCCAATGGCACTACCGCCGCCGGCGGCGGTGGTGACCCAGCGCAGCAGCAAGCAGTTGGCACGCCACAGCAGCGGATGTTCATGCAACACAATGGCACCACCACCGTTTCGCCGGCAAACGGATGTCATGCCGGTGCGCAAATTATGCCGTCCGCCGACGGCGGCATCATTGGCACAGGGGGCCAACCGATCATCGGTGCCGGTGCCACCGTCACAACCACCGCTGGTGTCAGTGTTGTTGATCACCAACAGCAACAATATTTGATGGCTGCTGCTGCAATGAACGGATTTGGTGGGTTTTTGAGAAGTGATCAGGAAAATTTTGGTTTCTTGATCAATAAATTTACAAAGCAAAAAGTGATCGGACCGTAAAAATTTAATGATCATTAAAATAGAAAAGGTGACCAGAAATGTTTTAATAGTCGGAAAATATTTGAAAAAGTGATCGAAAATGATAGGTATTTTTGCAGTGATCGGAAATGCTTTTTGATCAATTAAAAATTTTTTTTGAATGCTTCTTGATTGATTTAAAATATTGCCCAAAATAAGAATTAAATGTTTGCTCTTTTTTCTGGCCTTATTACAAACCAATGTTTCTTCGTTTTTCAATTTGTTTCATGAAATAAATGCATTTTCAAGTGAATATTTAACAAAAATTTCAGCCAAATTTAAATTTAAATCATTTTAAATCATTAATTAATTATTATTAATTAATTATTATTTTCCCCCAATTTTTAGCCCCACCCCATCCTCATCTTGGCCAATTTATGCTGAATGGTGGCGGCGCGCCGTCGGCCGCTATGCCGCCAATGCCTGCCGACTTTTATGGCTTCACCGGGTCGGCGGCGACGGCACACCATGCGCCGATGATGGCATCGGCATTTGCCGGCGGTGCCATCGTCGGCGCCGGAGGCGCTGCCGGTGGCGGTGGCCCACCATTTTCGCCATCATTTCACCACCAAAATCAGCATCATCATAACCTGCAGAATCAGCATCAAATGCAAGCAGTAGCTGCAGAACAACAACAGCAACAACAACAACAACAGCAGTTGGAGCAGTACATGCAACACCACCAACACCACCTGCACCACCACCAGCAGCAGCAACAACAGCTGCAACAGCAGTACCAGCAGAACAACCATGCGGCTGCGACCATTCTTCAATGAAAATTACGCAAAAAAAAAAAAATGGTGAAAAAATGAAAATTCCTAATTTTAATTGGACGTCATTTGAATGGCATGGCATACATACTGTATATGTATTTGCTTCTTATTTTCTTAAATTGCCTGCTGATCAAAACACCATGGAGAGTATTTACATTTTCTATTCATTTTTATTGTAACATTTTACGGTAATTTGAGACCCCTCTCACCCGAATTTTCCGAAAAATTTCGCTTAATTTTTCCAAAAATCCACGGAAATAAGCAAAAAAAAAAATTTTTGATGAAAAACTGTTTTTTAAAGATGGTAAGAATGCCAAATTTTTCCCTAAAAATTTAAAAAGAAAGTACACGCAAAAAATAAATCCTGGGGACCGACCGTCCCCGATACAATAATATAACAAAAAACCACTGTTTTGATCAGCCTTAATTTTTGTGTTTTGAATTTATCGATCGTCTAGTCCATTGGAATACCACCACACATTAATGATCAATTCATTCATTCATCCATCCACATCAATCCATCATCAATCAGCGCAACAATAAATTGTGATTTTTTGATTTATTTTTACTGTAATTTTTTTTTACATTTTTTGGCATTTTGTACATTTTTCTAATCAATTCAAATTTTGTGTTGGTTCACTCACCATTTTCCCTGATGATTATTCTTTTTTGCCGTCATTATCTCCATTACAGTATTCCGTATACATAAATATACTTCATTTGCCCCCCCCCCCTACCGTCACATTACCGTACTCCCCCCATTCCAACAGTCCGTTTTTTTGTTTACAATATTTTAAATTACTTTCATGTGTAAGAGCTTTTTAATTGAACCAATTAAGCATGGAATTTGTCAATCATGTTCATTTTTGTGTTAATGGAAATGGTATTTACTATAAATGAAATAAAATTTTATAAAATATATTTTTTATTTAAATGTATTAGTTATTTATGGAAAAAAATTTCAAAAATATTTTATTTACATATTTTGGTCTTGATCAGAGATCTCAAGCTATACAAATAATGCGATCTGAATAAAAATAGAAAAATTTGGATCACTTTTTCATTTAAATGGCATAAGCAAAAAAATGATTTTTTTTTTAAATTTGAAAATTCAAAATATTTTCTCTAAAAGTGCAAATAAATCAAATTTTTTATGAATTTTTTAAATTCAACATCAAAAACTTTGTTAACACCTTCATAAATTCCAAGCATAGTCAGATCGCATTTTAAAAATTTAACAGATTTTTAATAGTCAGGTCCCGGATTTTCAGGAGACAAATTTCTCCAAAAGTGGGCCAAAAAAATCCCTTAAAAATCCGGGGGCCCTGGAATAAAAATAAAGCACAAAAAAAAATATTTCAATTGAAAAATAAGGCTTTTTGGGAATTCATTCCTGCTGCTCATTGCTGTTGTTGTCCTCCATGTATGGCATTTCTTCGACCACCAATTTCACGGGGTCCGCTCTCTGAATTTTTTTTTTGAATTTTAAAATATTTAACTTTGGGGTTAGTTAGAATTGGAATTAAAATTAAATCAATTAATTAGCATGGGTTAATTAGCGCTTGGGTTTGAATTAATAACTCGTATCTTGGTATACAAAACCAAAAAATAAAATAAAAAAAAATTTAAAAAAAAATTTTTTAAATTAAAAAATTAAAAAAAATTTATAAATTTTAAATTTTAAAATTAAATTCCAAAAAATCATCTTTTTAAAAAAAATATTTATAATGTCTTTTGGTTTTTGCTATTCATCTTATTTGTTTGTTTTTTGGTTAACTTTTGGATTTAGAATTGATTTATATATACGAAATTAATTGGATTAGGCTGTTTGGTTAATGATGGTTAATTGAGCTTGACCTTTTGAAAAAGCCTGGACCTGTAAGTGGACTTGGGTTTCTGAAAAAAAACCAAGGAAAATCAAAGGTCCAGGAAACCCAGGTTGCCTAAAAATAATTGCCGGACCTAGGCCCAGATCGAACTCTAATCGTTAATTAATTTTTTAATTCTTTTTAAAAAATGCTTTAACAAAAAAACTTCCACAAGGAAATGGGTTTCAAAAATGGAAATGCCAAGAAAATTATGTAAAATTTATGGGTTTTTTTTAATTTTTAATGTGCGGGTGCCATCAAATATTTCGTTAAGATTTGTAAAGAAATGCCAAACAATTATTTATTAACCCGTTAAATATGGCACAAAAAATTTGTTATTAAGCATGTGTGTGTGTGAAATAAGCAAGCATAAAGACAATTTTGCCGATATAATAATTAAAAGCACAGCGCAACCAAAAAATGATGCCATCGCCAAAGTGCCAATATTTCGACGGCATCATTTTATTGATCAATGTTTTTTTTGGTGAAATGCAATTGCTCTGATCACTCTCTGATTAATCCATTGAATTTTTACTGCGGTGGATTTTTGTTATTTGCGTTTAAAAAAATTTTCAGTTTTTTTTTTTGAAAAACGGCAATATTTCGTCAATTTTTTTTTGGCGAATGCCCTAATTACGTGAGTCCATAAACGCCGCCCGCATAATTTCCGTAATTAAGAGAAGCCTAGCCCTGATCAGTAGTGATCCGAGTTTTTGTTTTGCTCCCAGCAATTAATCAGCATGTTATCACTGGTATCCTCATCATTAATCAGCATATACGCATCAACAACAACCACCTTCAGTTGCCCATTAGCGACGGCGCCGGACGATGTCGCCGGACTAATTGGTGTCGGCGGCTGTTGCTGCAGGTGGTTGTTGTTGCCGGGTTCCGGTGACGCGTCGTCGCGCGTTGCGCTCGCGGCATAATGATGTTGTTGTTGTTGCTGTTGTGGATTATGATGCGGATATTGGCGATTTGGAGTGTCATAATGATGCTGATGGTAGCCCCCGTCGTGTTCCGGCGACGGCATCGCGGCAACAAACATTCCGCTGCCTTTCACCGGTGTGCCGCCGCGTCCGCCACTGCTGCTGTTCATCTGAATTTGGCAATGCAATCAATTGGTACCTAATTAGGGTTAAGTAATGAATAGCCCCTCTTCATTAGAGTTCATTACCACTAAAAATAAGAGGTGATTAGCTTAATTATCGATACATGGAAAAGAACTCCTTAATTAGGGTTAATTACCACCACCACTTAAAATGTGCCCTAATTCGTGTCAATTACCAACATTAATAGTGGACTTAATTAATTAGGGATAATTATTTGTCACTTAACGTTACAGCAGGTCTCTCTGCCGTAATTATCTTGATTAGAACAATGCAAATACCTGTCTCAGATAATTGCCATAATTAGGCTTAATTACTACAAGCAAAAGTGGATATTATACTAATAAGATGACCCCGTGAAAAAAAAAGTTTAAGGAAAAGCTCTTTTATGCTGAGAAAAAAAAACAGAAAACAAAAATTGGCACTTTTACAATAAAAAGAAAAAAAAATCGGAAAATTTTTGGCACAATTTCACTTTTCTTTATTATTCATTCACTGCTCGGACTTCTGTGCCGGCCAACACAATTTTTATGGAAAGGAAGTGACGCCATCCGGCACAACGGTTTGGCACAATTCTTTCGGTGATCCGAAAAATAAAATTTTGAAAAATATTTAAAATTTTTTGTAATTTTTGCCATCTACAAATTTGATCAAGACAGCCACCATTACAGATCACAAATTCCCTGATCAGTCAGTGTCTTCTTGGGTGTTGCTCAGATTTGGCCATCAGGCCCAAAAACGATACGGTGGGTGCCGTTACGGTATTTCTACAGTACCAAGTACCAACGAGGGAACAAAACAAGAAAAATTCTTTTTCTGGAGGCCTACTGAAAAAATTCAAAATAGAATTTCTGCACCGATCTATCCAACCAATCAATAATATACAGTACCTATCATGCCGTAGCAACTAATGCCGGCCTTTTATGCAACATTTTCCCTGATTTTTTTTTGGTTTTGCTCACCATCAGCGGTGCCGTCGTTGACGCTGCCATGCCACCGCCGCCATGCAACGGCGTGCCAACATGCGTGTGCCGTGTCGACGTTGAGTCGACCATGACGCGTGGTGGTGCACTGTCCGCGCCACCGCCACCGTTCAGCGCGGCCGCGTGCGCTGCCCATCCGTCCACCGGCCGTGCCGCTTGGTAATGGCGATAGCCGCTGGTGCTTCCGGCACCGCCTGGCGCCGCAGCAATCATTGGCCTGCCAAGGCTCAGCGAGGACTGCTCCGAGTCGTCGGACCGGTGCTGAACACGCGGGAGGGGAGGGGAAAACGGAGACGTTTTGCGGTGCCATCCAAAAGTTAGGGCTATATGTGGGCTTTACCCAACGCCCGCCTGTATGGTGAGGCTCGAGAATCTTGACTCTAGATCCCCGAACAAAAACCTTACTGATCCTTTGATTGGGCCCGAAATTTTTGGCGTTTTGTTCGAGAGTTGAAAAATTTTAGGGTGCGCTGACGAACCTCTATTTACAATCAAAATTAAGTTATAAAAAAAAAACTATTTTTATGTGGAAAGTGAACGAACGAACTAAGTATTTTGAATTTTTTGGCATTATGCCATAAACTAGTCTCATCTGTGGGATTTAAATTTTTGAATTTTAAACAAAATGCCCAAATTTTACATTTAGAAAATCTTTAATTTTCGAATTTTTTTCGCTATTCTCGAGCCTCACTTTTTGGGTTTAGCCTCTTGGCAAAATTTGTTTTGTTTACCTTTTTATAACTTAAAAGGACCACCTTAAATTAGGGAATTGGACAACATTTTGCATTCAAAATTAAAAATTTAATTAAAAAAGAAAAATTCAAAATAAAAAGTGCCATTTTTTGCCACTATTTTACATTGTTATGATTTCGGCGCTGTCTTCGCCTTGTTGTGCCACTTTTTCTGCCATGCAAATATTTCATGAGCACAAACATCATAATGCCAAACACTGATAAAACCTAGCAAAAAAAAAAATGGAAAATTTAATTTAATTTAGAAATTTCAAAAAATTTCACCGAACAGGCGAACATCATATTCCTGAGGTCCATTATCTGAACAATTTTTTCTAATTACTTCTGACTCACAAAAATAGGTTTTTATTTTATTAAAAAAAATTGGGAAAATTTTTTAACAATTTGCCTCCTTAATTTCCTCTCAAAAATTTTTTGGGCAGAAAAAATGATTTTACGAAAATTTTTAGATGTGTTTGATCAAAAAACCCATAAAAATTGATCAAAAAATCAGAGTAATGAAATGACATCCATTTTATTGTTAAAATTATTGTCCAATTTTTGTCTCGTAAATTTTTTGTTTTTTAATTTTTGCATTTTCTAATTTTTCGGCTAATTTTGATAAATGTTTTTGGAAAAGGGGCTTTATCTAATCCGGATCATTTACATAATTGCTCATCCTGTGCATGTCATCGGCCACCTTAAATGAAACATTTAATGAAGAGTTTAAAATTAACGGAAATAATTTTAAAAATTATTAATTTTAAAATAACAAAACCAATGGAATAAAAAAAAAATCAATCTAAAATTAATTTAACCAATATAATAATGATGAGAACCTTTGAATTAATTCAGATTAAATAAATATCAAAAAAAAAAAATAGAAATAAAAAAGGAAAATAATTTAAATTTAAAACAAATTGTATAAAATAATCAATAAATTTAAAATTATTTTTAATTAAATAAAATTAATTAAAAAGCAAAAATTAAAATTTATGTAAAAAGCAAATAGCCCAAAAATAATACTTACTATTAAATTATTTTTTAATTCAATAAAAATTAAATTAAAAGCAAAAAATTAATAAATTAAAAAAATTAATTAATTTTTTATTTTATAATTAATAATAAAAATATTTTTTTGCTGTTTTGAATTTACCTGCATCATTTTTGGAATGGATTTGAAGATCATGTTCATGTCCGGGTACGGAGCTGGTGGAGGTTCATGGATTATTGCCGGATCCAAATAATGTGTTGCGGTTTGATGGTGACTGTTTCCGTTCCCCATTTTGGAGGGAATAAAAATATAATTAACAATTATGACTAAAATTTGTTAATTTTATTAAATTTAATTAAATTAAATGGAAAAATAAATAAATAAATAATTGTTTAAATTATTTAATTGAAGGAAGTACAAAAATTTTTGCATTATATGTATAATAAAAGTAAAGAAGCATATGTATTTTAATAATTAAAATTTTATTTTATTTTATTTTTTTAATAAAATTAAATTAAAAACCTTTTTTACATTTTTCATTTTAGAAAATTCAAATAATGAATTTATAAATAATAAAATTTAAAAAATAAGAATTTAATTTTACATATAAAAAAATATAAAATTAACTTTTTAATAAATAAATTTTATTTTAATTTAAATTATATTTTATATGAACAATAATGGATGAAATTTATGAATTAAGAAATAAATTAAAAAAATTAAATCAAATTAATTTTTATTAACTTCTTCGAATAAAATAAATATTTTTAATATTTAAATCCTAAATTAATGAATGAAAAATTGTTTAATTTAATTTAGAGGCTTACAATTAGTAAAATGGACATTTCGAATTTTTTTTACATTTTAAACGCCAAAAAAGGAAAGATAAGATAAATTCAAAAGCATTTTTTTAATTCAACTAAAATGATGCTAAAAATGGCAGTTTTTCCAATTTTGGCCCTTTGTAAAAAAATTCGAAAGTCGGCACAACAACATGGACAGATTTTGTAAATGAATGAAATGCCACCAAAAAACGAACAGGAAATGTGTGTGTTGTGCCTTCCTCCTCCGTCGGCTTCTTCCTTTTCATTTTGCCCGAGGCAATTTGCCCCGGGGGCGAAAATGTCAGCGGCATAACACAAAAAGAGGGCGGGGGCAAAATGCCGCCGGGACATTTTTGGAAGAAAAATTAAGCACTTTTTTTTCGTGGATTTTGGGGGACCCCCGGGGGCATAAAATGGTGCCGTCAAGCGAAATTAACAACAGCACAAAAAAAACATAAAAACCAATGGCGACAGCATAACAAATTGTGTTCGGAAATCAAAGGAAAATTTTTAATTGCGCTTTTTCCTCTGCCCATTAAAAATTTTTTTTGTTTTTAATTTAAAAAAAAATTTTTTTTTGCCGGTAAATTTTAGGGATTTGATTTTTTTTAGGGATAGTTCAAAGTGTGAGATTTTTTTCAAGACTTTTGTGACACAAAATGTATAAATTTTGGCAATCATTTATTTTACTGTCCCGAACAAAATTTTTTTTTTTTAAACTTTTCTGAAAATTCTAATAACATATTTCTTGGGGTATTTTGAGGCGCTGACTACGAATCCGGCCTCCTTTTTGGCGAATTCCGAACCCTAAATCCGAGTTCGAACATTTTTTGAAAAAAAAATTTTGTTTTCGAAAGCCATGAAAACACATTTCCAAGGGTTTTCAGGGTCACTGTTCACGAATGCGGCATCCATTTCGAACAATTCACGAACCCCGGACCTAAATTCGAATAAAAAGTCGAAAATTTAAATCCCCGAATTCCTTTGTTAGTTTAAAAATGGTTAAAATATGTAAAAAATTAATGTCATCCATCAATGCTTCAAAAAAAAAAATCATTTAAGCCACTTTTAAATTTTTAAAATTAATTCCAAAATTTTTTTTAGAAAATGTTCGAATTCGGGTTCGGGGTTCAGAATTCGTCAAAAAATAGTATGGAATCGTACTCAGCCCGTCAAAACATCCCCTAGAAACATGTTATTAAATTTTTCTTGAAAACTTTAAAAAATTTTGTTCGGGACCAGTCAAATACATGATTGCCTAAATTTTTTTTTAAATTTAAAGAAATTTGGAATTTTTTTTTTGAATTTTGGCATTGTGTTGTGTTTAAAAGGCAGACAGAGAAAAAGAAAAAATTTGATGGCAATTAAGAATTTAGAGGGGGGGAGGCCGTCAAGTGAAATTACAACAGAAAACTGACAAATTGCACCGGAAAATTGGGTGTTTGGCATGAAATTTTTGGAGATGCCCCACCCCCCCCTTATGTCACCCTTCATTAATTTAAATTGTGGAGGGTTTTTTTTGACATGAAAAAAAGCAATTTAAATTTTTTCCGAAAATTTGGCGACTTTTTTGGGACAAAAGAATAATATATATTTATATAAAATATTTATTATCTTAATTTTAATAAGCTCAGTTTGTTTGAGGAATTTGTTCAACGAATGGACGAATTTTTGAAAATTTTTCCAAATTTAAATTAAATTTCCAAATTAATAAATCCAAAAATTGCAAATTTAAATTTTTTAAATTTAAAAATAGAGAATATTGAAATATTTAGCAAAATCTTTTTTTTTTGTCAAAGTGAGTATTTTCTTCAAGAATTTTTCGCCCCCCCCCAAAGAGCAAAAAATTTTATTTTAAATTGAAAAAATTGGGATTTTTTGGATTGGAATTTTCTTGGAAAAAAGGACATTAAAAAAAGTAAAAAAGGACGGGAATCAGTCAGTTCTCAAGAACGCCCTTGATTTTCGACAATAAAATGCATAAATTTTTCTTATAAATTGAAAAAATTGGGTTTTGATGGGTTATTTTATTCTTGGAAAAAAGGACATTCAAAATTACGAAAATCAGTCAGTTTTCAAGGACGTCCTTGGCGGCATTTTCCAAGAATAAAACGTCCTTGATGGCATAACAAACACAAATTTTTGGCAACACACACAAATTCTTCGCGGAAAAAGGGGCGAATAAATCCCCCGGGAAAACAACAAATATTTGGCGGCACATTTCTCAGCCCCAAAATGGTGGCACAAGCAAAAAATAATGATTTATGAGTATATGTATTAAATAACTTTTGAGGAAATGAATTTTTGTATAAATTAATAAAAATAAAATTAATATATTTAACAATTATTAGTTTAAAATTATTTAATTAAAATTTAATAATTTATTATCCGCATTTTCGTTAAATTTTAATTCAAAATTCTTATTTTAAAATATTTTAGACAATTATTTAAATGTTTTTAAATTGTTTTATTTGTTTTAAAAAATTCATTTAAAAATTGGGGATTAATTTTTCCATAATTATTTTATAATTTTGAAATTGCAATTTTTCGTAATTGCATCAGGGAATCATTCTGTCTGGGAAACACGGCATTTACCAAGTTTTGTGAGTCGGTGCCGAATTTTTTAAAATTTTGCCGGATTTTTGTCTAATTTTTTTTAAACTTTCTGTGCTGGGTTTTTTGAGTCTTGGCACTGGCATCCCTGAATGGCATAGGCAATCCGAAATTTGAAAGTTTTGGCCAGAGCACAAATTAAAGGACTCCATGAGAGACCGTTTTTTAGATGGGCCAAATTTATGGCCAATAAAACAATGGAAATGATGGCATATTTTAATTGGCAAAATTTATTAGCAGCAAAATGGGAATTGGCAAAGGCCGGGGGACAACTGCTGCCTGCTTCTGCTGAATTCGGAAATGGCCTTGGATTTGTGAAGGCATTATGAGAGAAAAAGCAAATTCATTGTCTTATAGAAAAGGATTAATCACTGGTAATTAAAATAGAAATTTGTAATAAATTAATTAAAAATGAAAATGTTGGCATTTTTACACCGAAAATGCCATTATTTTGAACAAAATTTGGGGGGGATGTCAAAAATGTCGCTTTTATTTATAAAAATTCTTTAAATTTTAATATAAAGAAATTTATTAAATCAAAAAATATTTTTTTTACAAAAAAAAATTTAAAAATTTTCAAAGACCAATTTTAAGTTGTTAAAGAAATTTAAATTCAATCAAATCAAAAATTTCCAAAAATTGAATTACATTTTAAATTAACCATTTTGAGGGTTCAAGTGAACCCGAAAAACTTTCAAAAATAGCAAATAAATACCCAAAGGCTTTACAGCTTAAAATCCTCTCGAATTTTTCCAAATAAATCCAATTTGAGATGTTGGTGACCTGATGACACTTTTGCCCGATCTCAGAGATCCCCCCCCCCCATCGTCCATCAATCTAATCAAGGCGGAGGGGGGGCGAGGCGATCGGGCCAATGTTTCCCCTCCCCCCCCCCCATTTTCGCAGGGAAAGATTTAGCGATTTGTGGAGGGTGGCCAATGCTTTTCCTCCCTCCCCCTCCCCCTCCTGCCGCCCCTCGACCCTAAATTCATTATTATTGATGAGTTTTTGTGCTTTTTGGCCATTGCTTAGAGAGCCCTGGGGAAGAGGGAGAGGGAGACAGGAGGGCTTAGCTTAGGAGAGGAGAAGCGACTCTTTGGTGGGTGGCGCTTTTCCCTCCCCCCGCCCCCCGTCAAGGGGGAAAGTGGAGGAAGGATAAGTCGAGAGTCTCGAGAGCGGCCAAGGAGGCGGCGGCGGCTTATTTGAGCGCTGAAGCGGGGCCCAGAGGGAAGGGGAGAAGCTAACGGTGGTGGACAAATAAACGGGGGGATCCCGGAGGGGGGGGGGGGGAGGAAAAGCGGATTTTGGGCTGATTGGGGGATGGGGAGGGGGGAGAAGCATCAGAAACATTTGGCGCGATGTGTAGCAGAAACGGGGGGGGGGGGGTTGAGGTGTGGGATGGGGACGACAGGGACAACACCTGACGAGGACCCCCCTAAATTTTCTTGGATCGACGGGGACCGGCGGGATAGAGGGATGACAACAATCCCAAACCGGATCAGATCGGATTCGGAGTGATCCGCCGAGGGTGGAGGATTTGCTTTTCAGTGATTTGAGGCGAGGGGTGGGACGCTTAAACAACACATGAACATATTAAAAACACAATAAATATGGCAATCCCAATCAATTTGTTAATGGATGCTCGAGGATTTGGCCAAGGGCCGGCCATAAGTGATCAAACGGGGATCAACGTCGTTTAACGGGATAAAGCGGCCAAATTTGAGGCCTAGCTTTGACGGAAATTATGATTTTGTTTCTTGAGGTCCAAAACGTCGCCGATGAAAAAATCAAAAAAAAAAAAAATTCAAAAGGATTAATTCATTAAAATATTTTCCTGAAAATTTCAAATGAACATAAATCAAATATTTTCTTTTGAAATAATAGTTATAATTCATTAAAATATTTGCATACCCTCGAGACTCCCGGCATCGACTGTCGAGTTAAGAAATTTGTCGGGTTTTTTATGGGGGGTTTTTGTCGAGACCGAAAAATTTCGACTCTCGATCAGACTCATCGTCTTCTATTATTTTACACCATTTTCTTGGATTTTTAGTGATTTTGGGGACACAAAATTTTGTGTGAATTTGTTTCCCCCATTCCAATATTTCTAATTGAAAGCTTTTTTTTTTTTTGAAATTTTCTCGCTTTTTCTTTCCGCGAGGCTCTCAAATTTCGGGGTGTTGAAATTTGGAGGTGCTAAAACACGTGGAAAAAAAACAAAACAAAAGTTGGGCGGCGTAATTTGATAGGTGCCATTTCCATTCACATAATGAAAAATGGGTTCTAAAGTTGATTTTGAAAGAATTGGAGGCCAAAAAAACGGGAAAAAAATCAAATAAAATTAAGCAAATATTGCGAAATTCAAAATTTACAAATTTAAAAAAGTGAATGAATGGATAATTTATTTCCCTAAATTTAATTGTAAGTTTTTTTTGACCATTTTTCCTCAAAAATCAAAATTGAGAATTTTTTGTTTGTTTGTTTTTTGGGGCATTTTTTGCACAGACTCTCCAATAAAAATTTTTTGAATAATTTATAAATATTCCTTTTTTAAATAAGAATTTATAAATTTGTTTGTTAATTTGCAAAAATTTCTTTTTCCTTGGCATTTTTTTGTTTTATTTTTTATTTTTCGAAAAAATATAAATTTAGAAATCATTTTTTAATGAATTTTTTTTTACAAATAATCTAAAATTGAATAAAATTTATTAAAAACAGCAAAACATAATCAACTTGTGGGTTCTTTTTTCAAATATTGTACTTATTTCTGTAGTAGTGTGGTTAGACATACCCAATGAAATTTTATCAATTTTTGTAACTTTTTTTAAATTTAAGTTTTTCGGCGCGCCGTCGGACTAAAAAATAAAAATCGGGCAAATTTATAATTAATGGACAAATTTATAATTAAAATCATTTATTGGGGATTAATCAACAGTATGCCAAAGTGGTGCCAATGCCAATGCCGTTGCCAAATGCCGAAATGATCGGATAATTGTGCATTCTTTTATATGGAATATGGAATAAATTTTAAAAATATTGGAATGGGGGAAACAAATTCACACAAAATTTTGTGTCCCCAAAATCACTAAAAATCCGGGGAAACATCGTGTGAAAATAAAATAAGAGGCAATTGGGCTGCTCGAGAGTCGAAATTTTCTGGTCTCGACAAAAACCCCCCATAAAAAACCCGACAAATTTCTTGACTCGACAGTCGATGCGGGAGTCTCGAGGGTATGCAAATATTTTAATGAATTATAACTATTATTTCAAAAGAAAATATTTGATTTTCGTTCAATTTTTCTTGAATATATTTTTTTGATTTTTTCATCGGCGACGTTTTGGACCTCAAGAAACAAAATCATAATTTCCGTCAAAGCTAGGCCTCAAAAATTCGGCGCTTCATCCCAATAAACGACGTTGATCCCCGCTTGATCACTTACGGCCGGCCCTTGGCCAAACCCTCGAGCATCCATTAACTAATTGATTGGGATTGCCATATTTATTGTGTGTTTAGTATCCTTAAATCGAATTTTATTGGGCAACGGATGGCCCGGCAGAGGAAATTCCACAAATTTGCCATCGATCCATTCAGACAGTTTCGCTTTTGGTCCAATTTCCTTGCGAATTTCTATCCATCTCCAAATTGTCAATTCGCTTTTCCTATCAAAATGCGCGTCCACCAAAGCATCGAAACGGTCGGAAAACAATGCTATTTTGAGGCCAAGTTGAGCATGGTCAAAAGATTGGAGAATGTCCAGTCAAACGTCGCCACAAATCCAACTGAAACATAGAAAAAACAGCGGTTAAATGTAAAATAAATTTAGTAAAATAATTTGAAAATTTCTTATCGTCGGTTCATTTTTTGCTGAAATTAGCACACTTTTGCCCTTTTCCAATTGATTAATGCCAGAACAAATATGTAATTATTAGAGACCGCAAAAAAAGGCACCAAAAATCGCGAAAAAGGCACTAAAATAGGCACCAAAAAATTGAAAAAAAGGCATGAAAAGGCACGAAAATCCCGAAAAAGGCATGAAAAAAGGCATTTAAAAAATTATTTCTAAGGTTTTTAGGGAGCAGGGGTACATTTTCCCGATTTTATTCCTTTTTTTAATGTAATTTTCCGGAAAAAAACGCCAAAAAAGGCATCAAAATCGGAAAAAACGCTAAAAAAGGCACCAAAACGGCAAAATGCCAAAAAAGGCAGAAAATTTGTAGAAAAAGTTCTAGATAATTGTTTCATTGATAATTAATAAATTGCTCAACCAAAAAAGCCAATAAAATAAATGTTTTATACATATAACTGGAACGAAACAATTAACAAAAGCATTTCAGAGTGAAAAGAAGCACAACAAATTGAGATCGATCATTTCTCAAATAGAATTAAATAAATCATATACGTACACTTCAGACGACATTTTCCGCTTTTCTTCTTACATTCTTCTTCCGCTGGTGGCGACAATGGCCTAAAATTAATTAATTTTTTTTATTTTTCGACAAAATCAAAAATTTCTGTTGCTGCTCACCCAATGGATTTTTCGATGTCACTCCAGCAAATTAAATTGGACATTGTTCAAATTGTTGTCCCAATTTTCGTCGTTTTCCCATTGAATCGCCGCCGCCTTTTCACTAATTGGGCATCGCTTCAACAGCCATTTAGTTAATGCATAGCCATCTTCTTCAACAAGTAATAATGTCAGCTTTTCTTTGGTCCGTTCGTTCACCGATTCAAATGGCTCAATTGGTGTTGACTCATAAAGTTCAAGTCGAATTTTGTAGCTGACCGAAGTGGTGGCACGGAGAAATGCCTAAACAAAAAGGAAGCGAAAATCAAAAGCAATCAATCAATTAGGCGTTTAATGAATAGAGCCAACCTCTTTGAAATTGTTGATCCAATCTAAGTCTTCTTCTTTGTTAAAATCCGCACAAAACAATCGCTTCGATTGTCCATTTTTGCTCGGCGTATGCAACCATTTTGTCAACGCTTGGCCAGAAGATGCATTTGGTCCATTATCAGCAATTCCATCGGGGAACAGAAGACGTGAATCGATTGATTTCAATTGATCAAGATCAGTGAGCAGTGTTGGTGAAATGCGGCGACGCAAATTGTCCAAATGAGTGCCATTGCAAAAGCCAAAATGGCGAATGTTTGTCGCAAAAATTGGCCAAATTTGATGGACAAAAACATCCCAAATGTGCTGCTGAACAAAGCTTTCGATTGAAGACATAAACAATTCCAATTTGGTGCCACTTTTGTCCCAAATTTGCTTGTTGGCACGGAGAAATTCAATGACGGAATGGTCAATGTACCTGAAGAAACACAAAAAATTTTAAGCCTTAAAATACTCAGTTTAAAATTACTCAATCCAAAGATGATTAAAGCGGATTTTGTTTGGCAGCGAATGGTCCGGCAGTGGAAATTCCACCCATTTGCCATCAATCCGTACAGACAGTTCCGGTTCTGGTAGAATGTGCTTGCGAATTTCTATCCATCTCCAAATTGTCAATTCGCTTTTTCCGTCAAAATGCGCGTCCACCAAAACATCGTAACGGTCGGAAAGCAATGCCATTTTGAGTCCAAGTTCAACACGTTTAAAAGATGGGAGAATGTCCATCCACACGTCGCTACAAATCCAACTGAAACATGGAAAAACATTTGGGTAAACGAAAAATTTCTAATTTTTTTTTAAAATTCTATACCGTCGGTTCATTTTTGCTGAAATTAGCACAATTTGCCGTTTTACAATTGATTGATGCCAGAATAGATACCTAATTAGGTAATTGTCTTTGAAAAATCCTTTTCTAAACAACAAACCAAACAGCTTAAATTTTTATAATCACTGATAAAATTTTATCACCTAACTGAGGGAATTGAGATCCTAGTAGGTGGAAAAACAGATATGGCTCTAGTATATTAGTACATGAGTGTGTGATTGAAAATTTTTCAAAAAAAAAAAGAACATCAAGAGCAAAAAATGGCTGGCGGGATGCATTAAAAGGGGCGAATAAGATTTTCGAATGGTCAGACTGTCGCACTTTTTGACTCATTTCTACAGGTTTAAAAGTAAAAGCCGATCCGCCGGCGGTGCCGAAAGGCGCCGCCGGGATTTTTTTTTTGCAAATTCTAGGTTGCGATGAAAATTAGATTTAATTTGATTGAATTTATTATAAATTAATTCAAAAATTTTGGCATTTTAAAAGTTTCAAAAAATCAATGAAATCCTGCCGGATCTTCACAAAAATGAAAATTCATCTTCAAATTTTATCATTTTTTGATGACAACAAATTTATCGAATCACCGGGAAATATAGGGAGAATACCTAATGAGAGAATAGAATGAGGCGGAGGAGAAAAAAAAGGCATTTTTATACTAAAATATTAGCGTAGCGCTCCGAGTTGTAATACCCAATCAATGGCCAATTAAATTTTTTCTTAAATGGCTCAATTGGCATTTTTGACATACAAATTTTAAAAAAATGCTTAGGCTTAAGCTGTTCAATTAATCTTCAAATGTGTGTTTTATTCGATGAAAGAAAATCAACAAAAGCATTTCTGAGAGAATAAATGAGAGCATCAAATCAAATCAAATTCCAATCCGTGAGATCGATCATTTCTCAAATTTAATTAATTAATTCATTTCCACGTAATTAGACGACATTTTCACAAATAATCACTCATTCCGTTGATCCACTTGGCCCGGGCGTCGTCGAGAACATTTCATCTTTGAATTTGGTGAATGGATTATCTTTTACACTTACACTTACCCAATGAAATTAATACCGCCACTCCCCAAAATAAATTGGACACTGTTCAAATTGTCGTCCCAATTTTCGTCGTTTTCCCATTGAATCGCCGCCGCCTTTTCACTAATTGGGCATCGCTTCAACAGCCATTTAATGTATTCATCATCACTATCTTCTTCAACATCTTCTTCAAGCGAAAAAATCAAATAAAATTAAGTAATATTGCGAAATTAAAAATTTACAAAAAAAAGTGAATGAAAAATGGGACACATTTATTTCCCTAAATTTTATTGGGTTTTTTTGACCATCAAAAACGAAAAATTGAGAATTTTTTGTTTGTTTGTTTTTTTGGGGGCATTTTTTGCGCAGACTCTCCAATAAAATTTTTTTTGAATAATTTAAAAAACATTCCTTTTAAATAAGAATTTATAAATTTATTTGTTAATTTGCAAAAAAAAAAAAAATTCTTTTTCCTTGGCATTTTTTTGTTTTATTTTTTATTTTTCGAAAAAATATAAATTTAGAAATCATTTTTTAATGAAATTTTTTTTTACAAATAATCTAAAATTGAAAAAATTTATTAAAAACAGCAAAACATAATCAACTTGTGAGTTCGTTTTTCCAATATTGTACTTATTTCTGTAGTATGTGTGGTTAGACATACCCAATGAAATTTTGTCAATTTTTGTAACTTTTTTTTTAAATCTAAGTTTTTCGGCGCGCCGTGGGACTAAAAAATTTATTAAAAAATTGGACAAATTTATAATTAATGGACAAATTTATTATAATTAAAATCATTTATTGGGGTTAAAAAATTTGTTTCGTACATAATTGCATAAAAACAGCTTGTGAGCCCTAATCTATTCCATATTCTATATAAAAGAATGCGCAATTATCCGATCATTTCCGCATTTGGCAATGGCATTGGCATTGGCACTACTTTGGCATACTGTTGATTGATCACTTTGGCATTTTGTCCATACGGTCCACCGATTTTCTGTTCCTCATTTTGCTGCACAAATTTGTACGCCCGGTACACAATTGGGTAAAGCCAAATTACGATAAGTGCCAGAGTGTAAGGCCACAAATCAAGAAAGTGATATGCATCAAAGCCTACAAAGTTTGTTGGGTTTTAATTATTTAAATCTAAAAAGGGATTAATTACCCTAATCATACATATGTAATTAATTATAAAATAGATTAATTAGGGTGGTTAATTAATGCGCGAAAAAACAAACAAATATTAAAAAAGACAAAAAATTAATTGGATTAAGGACAAAAAATAAAAAAGATAAATTTTTTATTTTGTTGCTTTTTCCATTTTACGAAATTTAAGCATTTAAACGGTCATTGAATTTTAGGTAAAAATTTTTGAAAAATCTCAAAATTGTTTTAAAAAACTTAAGAAAATTTCACGAAAAAATGTTTTTTTTTGTTAAAATAAAGAAAGAATTAGGAACACTTTTATTTGAATTGATTGACTTAATTACCTATAACAATAATTAATGCTTTAATAATAACAAAGAATTTAAAACATTACCGTTTTGTATCAAACGTAGCACTTTACCAACAAGTTCGGGAAACGCCGTTATTGCAAAAGAAATGGCCTAAAAATTTAGGAAATTCAAAAATTAATGATTGGCAAATCATACGGTAATGATCAAAAATTATTGCCAAAAAGCATACGGTAGCGATCAGAAATGGTCGATACATTTTGCTGGTTCTTTGCCCACGCATTTCGCCAACAATTATCGGCACACTTCCGCACAAAAGCAAAATGGGCTTTAAAAGGATGAAATTAAGTATAAATTAATTTTAAGGGATCGAATTTTGGTACGAAAATCGAAAAAAAACATAAAAAATAAAAATAAAAGATTTGAAAATAAATTAAATTCATTTTTAGGGACAAAATTTTGGTACGAAAATCGAAAAAAAACATAAAAAATAAAAATAAAAGATTTGAAAATAAATTAAATTCATTTTTAGGGACAAAATTTTGGTACGAAAATCGAAAAAAAACATAAAAAATAAAAATAAAGATTTGAAAAAAAAATAAATTCATTTTTAGGGATCGAATTTTGGTGCGAAAAACTTACTCCTAAAAAATAGGTTGTGAAAAGTGCCAAAACAGGTGTAAAAAGAATTAGAAATTAACCGCTTTTCTGGCTAATATATATTTTTAAAAATTCTTTGAATTATTTTTTGCTAAAAGAATTTTCTTAAAATTTTTGTAATCAGCCAAAATAGAAAAAAAATAGTAAATAACCCAATAAAATTAATTATTAATAATAATTACCGAAAGCAAATTGAAAGCGTATTCAATATAATAGTGACGAAAAACAAGCATTTGGAGGACACTTAAAAAGGCAAAAATGCCGGCCAACAAAAAAATCCACGCGGCGACGAGAGAGCCCTTGACGAATAATTAAATCAACATTTTAATGAGGAATTAATTAGGCAACTAATTAATTAATGTAATTAGGTGGCAAATCTTGGCAATTAGTCAATTCACTAATTAAATTATTGTAATGAAGCGAGTGAGCTTTGTGAAATAATTTAAGCAAATTTAATGAGAAGTTAATTATTTAGTTAATTTGGCATTAATGAATAATTAATTAGGCACACATTTGTCACGTGAAAGCCGAACCAGCACATCCATTTGTTAGAGCTGCTATCACAGCACATTTTTCAATTGAAATCTGTTAAATTTAAAAAAATATTATGAATTTTCTTGATTTTTAAATTTTGGTTAATAAATTAATTGCTAATTGCACAATTTATTAAATGCTCGTCGTTAATTTCTGTCCAAATTGTGTTGTTTAACTCAGTATTTAATGGCCAAATTTGTGGCCTTATCACCACCGTTTACACACAGGACACTAATTAGGCCATTAAATGTTTGGCGATTAACTGATAAATTGTGTAAACAAATTTTCAAATTTTATCAGTTTGACAAAATCAGCAGTTTTGCTAGAAAATGAAGCAAATGAATTTACATTGGGGGTCGAATGGGCGCCGACCAAATGGGCGCCAGCCTGGCTGGTTTTTTTGGGGTATAACTCCTTTCATAGTTGGTCAAATTGAGCAATTTTAATACCATTCGATAGCTCAATTTGTTCTCTATTTACCTACAAAATTTCGACAAATTTGGTTGAATTTCAAAAAGGTTACTATTAAAAACTTAAAAAACAGATTTTCCATACTTTTTTTGTCCTAACTTTTTTGAAATTCAACCGAAATTTTGAAATTTCGTAAGGAAATAAAGAACACCTAGAGCTATCGAATGATATCAAAAATTCATTTAACTCGAACATCTATGAAAGATGTGATTCTCCAAAAATGATAAAAATAAAAATGATCTTTTTTTAAGAAAGCGATGATTAATGCGCAATAAATTTAATGGAAAAGAAAATCAAAATTAATTGTATGTAATTAGCAGTAAATTTGAATTGAATCTGCCAAATTTCATTACGCTTTATCTGATTTTGTTTAACTTTTTAAATAAAAATGATCAAATAATTTATAAAATTAATTATTTATTTTAGTTTAAACCACAATTTTCATTGAGAAATCAGCGATATAAATGTGAAAAAACCATCAAGAAATAAGAACATAATTAATTTTAATCTGACAAATTTTTTTAATTTCAAAAATTAAATTACTTTATTTTAAATTTAAAAAATTGAAAAAATGGTGAAAAGAAAAATGAAAAGCGAAATAATTTATAGGCATAAATAGAAGCAAAAATTGCGAAAAAAAATTCATTTCTCTGATGAGTAAACAACAGCCAAAAATGGACAAAAGCAAACAATTCTTTGGCCAAATAGTTTGGCAAACAGAAAAATAAATAAAATAAGACATCAATCTTTGTGCCGTTTGGCAAATGGTAACAAAATTCTAAATTTTATTACCCAAAATTTATTTATTTATTTTTTTGCCAAATTTTAGCGCAAATCAAATTTGGTCAACAATGACAGTAAAATTTGAATAAAATTTACAAATATTCCTTATTAATAATAATAATTTATTTATTTATTTTTTTAAATTTTCAAAAATTCTTTTTTCCTAGCATTTTTTTTTGTTTTAGAATTTTTGCGAAAAAATAATAATTAAAGAAATTATTTTTGAACAGAATAAAATTTATTTATTAAGAATTATTTAGCATAACATAATCAAATATCAACAATTTTTACAGGGCTAGCAAGTATTGTTTTTTCAAAAATTCTCCGGTTTGTCATTATTTTTCAAAAAAAAAAACAAACAATTTGTGAGCAAAATTATTAAATTGGCATTGGCATAACTTTGGCATTCTGTTGATTAACCACTTTGGCATTCTGTCCATACGGTCCGCCGTTTTTCTCTTCCTCATTTTGCTGCACAAATTTGTACGCCCGGTACACAATTGAATAGAGCCAAATTGAGACAATTGGGACCAAAATGTAAGGCCACAAATAAGAAAAGACAGTTGCATGATTGCCTGTGAAATTTGGAATGAATTAATTAGTTAATTTTCTATAATTAATTATACTAATAAATATATAATAATAGGGATGGTCTCAGGATTTTGACTGGGGGCGCCGGGCGAAAAATTGATAATTTTGGCCATATTAGCAGATTTTCATCAACCAAAATGCTAATTCAACCAAAATGCTAATTTTTGTGGATTTTTGGAAAAATGGTAAAATTAGAGGGTGAGGTAGGCCTTGGAGGGGTTAGCAGCAAAGAAATTCGAAAATTTTCAGCAAAAAAAACTATTTAAAAACTTTTTGGAAAATTCTTTAATTGAAGGACCTAATTATAATAATTATTGGCAAATTTGTACACTTTACCGATTCTTGTAAATCGAATTATTCCGGCAATCTCTGTTAAGGCCAAAGAAATGGCCTAAAATATTAATTAATTAAATTCTAAAAATTAATGTTTGCCAAAATTACGGTAATGATCAAAAAATTATTTCCAAAAAGCATACGGTAATGACAAGAAATGGTCGATACATTTTGCTGGTTCTTTTTCTGCGAATTGCGCCAACAATTATCGGCACACTTCCGCACATAAACAAAATCCCCTTAAAAAGGGATAAATGAAATATTTGAAAAATGGAATTTAATTAATTTATTTTTTCTGAAGGATTTTGATCCGAAAATCACAATAGGTTGCTGAAAAGTGCCAAAATAGGTGTAAAAATGAAATTGACGGCATTTCTGTGCCGAACATTTTGCTTTTTATGTAATTTTGAGGAGAAAATTTTAACGACTTTCTTAGTCTAGAAAATTATTTTCTTAAATTATTTTTTTTCATTTACAAAAAATAGTAAAAAAAATAAATAATAATTACCGAAATCAAATTAATAAAGTGGACTATGGAAATGCGGTAAAAAAATAAATTTATGGCACATAGAAAGTCAAAAAAGCCGGCCAACAAATAAATCCACGCGACGACAATGGAGCCCTGACAAATAAAATAAATTTAATTATATTTTAATGACTCATTAACTTGGCACTAATTAACTAAGTTAATTAAGCATTAATATTTGGCCCACAGTTGTCACGTGAAAGCCGCACCAGCACATCCATTTGCTAGAGCAGCTATAACAACACATTTTCATAATTACAACAAAGAATTGAAAGTTGTATAATCTGTAAAATTAACTGTTTAATTTGTAGTTAATACAGAAAAAAAATGAGGAATTTTTTCAGCTTTAAATTTTATTAATTGACATTTTAAATGAAATTTGTTAAAAGAATTTAAAAATGAAAAATTTCAAAATTTTCATTTCGGTCAATTAATTGATTTGCTAATTGCACAATTTTGTAATTAATGTTTGTCGTTAATTGCTGTCCAAATTATTTAGTTTAACACATTATTTAAGCGCTAAAGATGGCCTTATCATCAACAATTGATACATATGACACTCACTAATTAGGCCATTAATTGTTTGGCGATTAGCTGAAAAATTTGAAAAATTTTTTAATTTTATGAGTTTGGCAAAATCAACAATTTTGCGGTAAAATGAAGCAAATGAATATTTAAGGCAAAAGCTAATAAAAATGAAATTATAGAAAAGAAAACCAAAATTAATTGCATATAATTAATGGTAAATTTGAATTTTAATCTGCCAAATTTTGTTACGCTTTTTCTCTCATTTTGTGTATTTTCATTTTTAAATAAAATTCTTTTTTAATATACATACAATTCTTTTTTTGCGTTCATTTTTTTGTTTTATAATTTTTGCGAAAAAATAATTATTTTAGAAATTAGTTTTTTTTTTTTTTGAAATTTATTAAACCCAATAAAAATTGAATAAAATTTATTTAGAAAAATAAAACAACATTAAATAACCAAGCATTAACAATTTTTACTGGGCTCACAAGTGTTTTTTTTTCTTCAAAAATATCCCCGACTTGTCCTTATTTTTTCAACAATTACAAAAATTTGTGAGCCCCTGTGATTTGTTCCATAATTCCATAAAAATCAATGCAATTTTTAAATTGGCATTGGCATTGGCATCACTTTGGCATTCTGTCCATACGGTCCACCGTTTTTTTCTTCCTCATTTTTCTGCATAAATTTGTACTGCCCGGTACACAATTGAGTAGAGCCAAATTGAGATGATTAGTGGCAGCATGTAAGCCCACAAATAATAAAAGCCAAATACATGAGCGCCTAAAATGATTGTTGGATTTTAATTATTTAATTTTCAAATAAACGATTAATTTTAACTAATGAGGCATAATGAAAAATAAAATAAATGCTAATGAGGACTGCTAATTAATGCGCGAAGAACCAACAAAATTTGTATATATTATAACTAAAAGATACAAAAAACCCAATATTTTCAAAGTTTTAACAAATTGATTTTAATTTCATAATTTTAAAGAAATGACCAAAGTTAAAAAGGGAAATTTTCTATTTTTATGGATTTTTGAGAAATTTATTAATTTAATTAAATTTTAGATAAAAAAAAACTTGAAAAAACTCAAAATTATTTTAAAAAATATAATAAAAATAATAATTTATTTACCTAATAATTAGTTTCGGATAATTTATTTTCGAAATTTTCCCGAAAAGTAATTTTTTGGTAAAAACAAATATAATTTTTTTAGAAAATTATTATTTGAAGCACTTAATTAGAATAAATAAATTAATTTTTTTTTTCTATATAAAATTTGAGAATTTCACTTACCGATTTTTATAAACAGTACTACTGTAGCAATGATTCCGGCAATCGCTGTTATGGCCAAAGAAATGGCCTAAAATTTAGGGGAAAAAAGATTAAATTAAATCAAAAAAATCATTGTTAAAAACATACGGTAATGATCAGAAATTATTGTCAAAAACTTACGGTAATGATCAGAAATTATTGCCAAAAAACATACGGTAATGATCAGAAATTATTGTCAAAAACTTACGGTAATGATCAGAAATTATTGTCAAAAACTTACGGTAATGATCAGAAATTATTGTCAAAAACTTACGGTAATGATCAGAAATTATTGTCAAAAACTTACGGTAATGATCAGAAATTATTGCCAAAAACATACGGTAGTGATCAGAAATGGTCGATACATTTTGCTGGTCCTTTTTCCGCGCATTTCGCCAACAATTATCGGCACACTTCCGCACAAAAACAAAATTGCCTTAAAAATGGGTAAATGAAATATTTGAAAAAAAAAAAAAAAAAATTAAATTAATTATTATTAGTGACAGATTTTGGTACGGTAATCACAAAAAACGGTAAAAGATTAAAAAAGAATTGAAAATAAATTAAATTAAGTTTCGGTGATCAAATTTGGTGCGAAAATCGTAAAAATTGGTTACATCAAAAAATAGGTTGCTGAACAGTGCCCAAAATAAGTGTAAAAAAGAATTAGAAATTGGTGGCATTTCTGCCGAAACTATTTTTAAAAGTTCTCTCTGAATTATTATTATTTTTTAAAATTTTAAACAAAAATTTTAAAAATTCTTTAAAAAAAAAAAAAAATTATTTTCTTAAAATTTTTTGGCAGCAGCAAAAATACAAAAATAAAAAACCATAAATTACCGAAATCCAATTAAAAATGTGCAATATGGAAAAGGAATGAACAGCAGATGCTATGACAGTTAGAAAGCCAAGAATGCCGGCCAACAAATAAATCCACGCGACAATGAGAGAACCCTGACAATTAATGAGGCATTAATTAATTAATTTGGCGAGTGATCTCTGATTTTAATAATTTATTATTTAGGCATTAATTAATTAATTAATTAATCAATTAGGCAATGAGCCATGCCAAATAATTTAATCAAATTTTAATGATACATTAATTGACATTAATTAATTAATTATTAATTAATTAATTTGGCGAGTGATCTCTGATTTTAATAATTTATTATTTAGGCATTAATTAATTAATTAATTAATCAATTAGGCAATGAGCCATGCCAAATAATTTAATCAAATTTTAATGATACATTAATTGACATTAATTAATTAATTATTAATTAATTAATTTGGCGAGTGATCTCTGATTTTAATAATTTATTATTTAGGCATTAATTAATTAATTAATTAATCAATTAGGCAATGAGCCCTGACAAATAATAAAATCAAATTTTAATGATACATTAATTGACATTAATTAATTAATTATTAATTAATTAATTTGGCGAGTGATCTCTGATTTTAATAATTTATTATTTAGGCATTAATTAATTAATTAATTAATCAATTAGGCAATGAGCCATGCCAAATAATTTAATCAAATTTTAATGATACATTAATTGACATTAATTAATTAATTATTAATTAATTAATTTGGCGAGTGATCTCTGATTTTAATGATTTATTATTTAGGCATTAATTAATTAATTAATTAATCAATTAGGCAATGAGCCATGCCAAATAATTTAATCAAATTTTAATGATACATTAATTGACATTAATTAATTAATTAATTAATTTGGCGAGTGATCTCTGATTTTAATGATTTATTATTTAGGCATTAATTAATTAATCAATTAGGCAATGAGCCATGACAAATAATTTAATCAAATTTTAATGATACATTAATTGACATTAATTAATTAATTAATTATTAATTAATTAATATTTGGCCCACAGTTGTCACGTGAAAGCCGCACCAGCACATCCATTGCTAGAGCAGCTATAACAGCACATTTTCATGCTTACAGCAAAGATTTAAAGCTGTAAAATAAATATTTGTTAAAATTAAAAAAGAATGAAAATTTTTCATTTAGGTCTAATGATCTGTTAATTGCAATTAATTAAATGTTCTTAATTGTTGTCCGAATTCATTTGTTGAAACTCATTATTTAAGGGCCAAATTAGTGGCCTTATCATCACCGTTGACATATATCTTATGACACTAATTAGGCCATTATTTGTTTAATGATCAAATGATTAATTGTGAAAAAAGAATTAAATTTGATGAGGTTGACAAAATCAACAATTTTACTGCAAAAAGCTGATAAAAACGAAGATATTCTTTTTTTTGGACGGAAGCAATGAATGAGTCATAAATTTTGTAAATAAAAAATCAAATATTAAACCATTGATACATATGACCCTAATTAGGCGATTATTTGTTTAGTGATTAACTCATAATTGTGAAAAAAGAAATTAAATTTTCTGAATTTGACAAAATCAGCACTTTCACTGCAAAATGAACCAAATAAATTTAAGGCAAAAGCTGATAAAAACGAAGATATTCTTTTTTTGGACGTAAGGAAATAATGAGTCATAATTTATGACTCAAAATAAAAAAATCAAAAATTAAAACTTGTCTATTATGTAATCACATAAATTGAATTTGAATTTGCCAAAATTAAATAAAATGATAAATGGTTTTAAATTTTAATTTTTCATAATATTTTTTTTTTCACCGATAGAAAATTGGAAAAAACATCAAGAAATAACAACGTTAATTAATAGGGCTTCCTTTTTTAGGCAAATGCCTAAAATTTTGCGCAATTGATACGCAAAGATAAGCACAAAAACCAGGGTAGCGCCAGATTAAAATTTTCAAAAGCCTCATTTGGCATGCAAAAAAAAACATCTCATTTTGGGTCAAGAAGCCTCATTTTTACAAAAATTAGTCAAAACACGTTTAAAATGTTCAAATGTTATATTTTTGATTGTCCATGATCAATTTGAGCATTTTTTTTGTTGTTAGAAATAAGCATTTTTTGGGATTCTGAACATGAAAAATGAAGTTGATTTTTTTGCGGGCTTTTTCCAAAAAACTTTTGGGGAACAGGGGGTCCGGCGGTGCCGATAGGCGCCGCCGGGAAAAATTTTGTAATTTTCAATGCGATTTGTTAACCGATTTTGTCCGAAAAATGAGCAAATTTTGCGATTTTGAGCAAATTTTTGCTTGTAAATTAAGAATTTTACGGTCAGGCGGTGCCGAAAGCGCCGCCGGCGGAAAAATTAAGAATTTTGACCATATTTTTAGCATATTTTCATTAAAAAAAATTTTTCTTTTCGGTTTTTCTCAAAAAACCACAAAAAGGCTCAAAATTCTCAAAAAACCACAAAAAGCCTCAAAGCCTCATTGTGAAAATTTAGCCTCATTGACCTATCAAAAAACCACAAAATGAGGCTAAAGCCTCACATCTGCGAGTGCCCCTATTTTAGGATTTTCGAAAAAATCATTAACAAAAATGCAATAAAAACGAAAACACACGCCGACGAAATGTTCCAAAAATTTCATACCCTAAGAATTGAAAAAATTTTTAAAAAATTGACCCCAAAATTTAATATTTTTTCTTAATAAAAATTTTTGGTTTAAAAATTTGTTCTTATTCGGAAAAAAACTTTAATTTATTTAATAATTTCATTTACAATTGAAATATTTATGTTTTTACGTGTTTAATACCCTAAAAAGCATTAATAACAAATTTTATTTGCCTATTTTAGTGCCTATTCAGGGATTTTTGTGCCTATTTAAGGCCTATTTTGTGATTTTTTTTATGCCTTTTTAGGTCCATATTTCGCGATTTTTTGTGCCTAAAAAAGGAAGCCCTATTAATTAATTTCATTAAATAATTTTTCTTTGGCAAATTTTACTTTCAAAAATTAAAAAAAAAAAATTTTTTTTTCTAACTGATCAGGGTCAGGGCTATAAATTGTATGATTTTGCATATTTTTTTGCACATTTGTTATAAAGGAAGGGGCCCAAAAATAGCATTTCTACGTTAAAATTTTTGATTTAATGAAGCTTTTTAGCGCATATAAATGCATATTTTGGGGTTTTCGAGAATAAATGCATATTTCGACATTTAAATTTTTTAATTTGTTTTAGGCGCCAAATATAAAAAACGAGAAAAAAGTTGCTAATAACTAAAGAGTGCTCAGTTTTCAGCACAAAAAATCACCGTTTAAGCACTGTAAACAGCACCAAATTTTTCCAAAATAAGCATGAAAAAAGCACAAAAAAGGCAAAATCAGCCACAAAATATTGGAAAAAAAGCATAAAATTAAGGGATTTAAGGCACAAAAAATTTAAAAAAGGCTCTCCCTGATTCTAAAAAACCTCCAAAATAGGTGCTAAAAATGGTAATGCGATTTTTGGAGATGAATTATTTGTGATAAAATTTTTCATTTCTTAGGGGTGTATTTTTCGTTTTTTATTGCATTTTTGTTAATAAATTTTTTGAAAATTGCTGAAAATATTTTAGAAAATTCCTCAAAATGATGAAACAGCACAAAAAAAAAGCAACCAAAATGTCAAATCAGCACAAAAATCAAAAAAAAAAATCGAGAAATCACCAAAAATCAGCATCAAAAAATTGGACTTAGAAGCCTCAAACCAAGTTAGAAATGCGTTTTTCATGCTTATTAATAGGGTTGGGAATTATATGGATATAAAATCGAAAAATATGGCCATAAAATATGGACAAAAAATCGCGAAATATGGACATAAAATGGCAAAAATATGGACATAAATTTTTCCAAATTGATGGTATAATTTATCAAAATTTCTTCAAATTTGTTAAATATATAGTAAACCCTTCAAAAATGGCTAAATATGATATTAAAAATCATTTTAAATGAAAAAAACATGATAAAGCTAAAATTTACTCATTTTTAGCGAAAAATGAACCCAAAAAGCGAAATTTTGCTTTTTCTGCTTATTTTTGACACAAAATTAACAATTTTTAAGAAAATTTAAATTTTTCCAATATTCTCTGGAAAAATTTTGTGAAAAACTGATTTTTTTTTTGAAAAATTTTCCATTTTTTGAGGTCAAAAAGGCAAATTTATCTGTTGGGGCCGTTCTATTAGAGGTTTTTTGGAAAAATGCCAAAATATGGGCATAAAATATGTACATAAATGCCAAAATATGGAAAAATATGGAAATATGGACATAAATCGCGAAATATGGAAAATATGGATATAGAAATCTATCCTAGGAGCTTCAAACCAAGTTAAAAACATGTTTTTCGTGCGTTTAAGGCCTCCCACAGTCCAGGAAAAAAATATGGATTTCCATATAATTCCCAACCCTACTTATTATCATACCCCAAGTTAGCAACAAAAAAAAAAACCGCATATATTAACTAAAACTAGCTGAACAACAACAGAAAACAAAATGTTTTTCATGCGTTTCAGGAGGCCATAGGGAGTTCAGGAAAATTAAAAAAAAATTATAAATTGGAGCCCTAGTCATTAGAAAAGTGGTGAATGCCAAAAAAAAATTTCCTCGAGTGAAAAATGCTAGGAAAATTATTGGACTCCTTTTAAAGAATTACTAAGCAGTTCTTCAATTTATTTTATTTTTAAAGTTATATTTGTTTTTTCCATTAGTAATTATTAGGGATGCGATTTTTAGGCACCAAAAAAACGCGAAATAGGCATTAAATAGGCACAAAAACCCTCGAATAGGCATTAAAATAGACAAATAAAATTTTTTTATTAACGTTTTTTAGGTGGTAAATCACGTAAAAATTAATCAAAAAACTTAATTTTGCTTATGTTCCAATTGTTTTAAAGTTTTTTCGAATAAGTACAAATTTTTAGCAAAAATTTATAGCATAAAAAAATATTAAATTCGATGATCAATTTTTTTTAAATTTTTTTCAATTCTTAGGGGTGTATTTTCTGAATTTTTTTTTAGGGGGTCATTCTCAGGGGGGTGTGTTTTCTTTTTTATTGCATTTTTTTTAAGGATTTTTTCAAAAATCCTTAAATAGGCACCTTAGGCACAAAGACTCAAAAATAGGCAAAGTTTTGGCAGTTTTTAAGGCATATTTTAGTGCATATTTGGGCATTTTTCGGGTTTTTAGAGCATATTTGAGGGAATTTTTATATTTTATGATCTAAAAGTTTTTTTCGCATATCCTGCAAAATTTTTAAAAAATTCATTAAGTTTCAAGAAAGTTATAACCAAAAATGTTCAAAAAAAAGACTTTTTGAGTTTCCCAGGTCATAACTTTTTTATAAACCCAATGAATTTTTTTGAAATTTTGCAAGAAAACACTTAGAGCTACCGAAAGATAGCAAGATTTTAAAATTTGTTTTAACGCTTATGGGTTTTAGAAATTTTTTTGAAATTCTAAGTTTTCCATTATTTAAAATTTTTTTTTTGCAAAATTTATTCAAAAATTTTTAAGAAAGTGCTTTCAATAAATAAATAGAAAACAAAAAAATTTTTGGGCCATGAATATTATATTATAATATTTTAGTGCATATTTTATGCGCATGTTTTGGCATTTTTAGTGCATACAAATTTGTAACCCTAGTCATACTTTTCTGAACTTAACAAAATTTTTTGAAATTTTTAGGCTAATAAAAAACACTTAGGCCTATCGAATGATATCAAGAATTAAAATATGGTTGTTTTTCAAAGTTACAAGCAAAAACTTTCCCATTTTGATGGTTTTTTCACCCATGAGTGGCACGGTCACAATCCATTTGGGCTACTCGAGATTATCGGTCTCGACTCTCGAGTTGAGAAATTTCCCGGTTTTTTTTTTGGGGGGGGGGGGGTCTCGGTCTCAAATCCTTCTCGATATTCTGGGTCTCGGTCTCGACTCTCGGGGGTGTCAATTCAATGGTCTCAGTATTGTTTCTCGAGTCACGGAAAATTTCGCCTCTCGAGCAGCCCTATTTTTTAATGCTAAATTCGTCTTTTCCCAAAAATTAATTTAAAAAAAATTGGCATAACAGAAGTCAAACATTTATCAATTTGTCCAGGGCTTGCATGTATTCTTTTTTCAAATATTTTCCTTATTTTCGATTGTCGAACATAATAGCATAAGTAATTTGATCAAATTTTTGTAACAAAATTTATTTAAAATGGGTTTTCGGCACCATCGGGCCTCCAAATTTATGAAAAAATGACATTTTTAATGAAAATCATTTTTTAGGTCTTCAATTTGTCCATATTTTTCAGAAAAAAAAGTTGAGCTCCTCATTTTTCCATAATTCCATAAAACATGAATTCGATCATTAAATCACATTGGCATTGGCACATTCTGTTGGTTAAATCACATTGGCATTGGCATTCTGTCCGTACTGTCCACCGTTTTTCTGTTCCTCATTTTTCTGCACTAATTTGTACGCCCGGTACACAATTGAGTAGAGCCAAATTGAGATAATTAGGGACAGAATGTAAACCCACAAATAATAAAAGCCAAGTGCATGAGCGCCTATAAGATTTTTTGGATAAGTTTAATTACCCAATAAATAATCAATAATTAATTCTAATTATAAAAACATTATAATAATTTGGGCGGTTAATTAATGCGAGAAAAATCAACAAATATTAATTAAAAGAAACAATAAAAATCAATATTTTGATATAAAGATAAAATTAATTAAATTTAATAATTGAAAGAAAGGATTCTCGTTTTGGTGACTTTTTACGTTTTTGAGAAATTTAATATTTTCAACAGACATTGAATTTTATGTAAAAAAAATATTTTGAAAATTCTCAAAACTGTTATTAAAAAAATTAATTAATGTTAACAATAAATATTGTGTTAATGTTTTCAACTTATTAAGAAAACTTTTTTTTTGGATATTTTAAATTGAAGGATTTTAAATAAAATTTCGAGAATTTCACATTACCGATTTCTGTAAACAGAATAGTTGTATCAATTATTCCAGCAATCGCCGTAAATGCCAAAGAAATTGCCTAATATATTGTTTAAATTCAAAAAAATTAATGATTGCCAAAAGCATACGGTAATGATCAGAAATTATTGCCAAAAAAACATACGGTAGTGATCAGAAATGGTCGATACATTTTGCTGGTTCTTTTCCCGCGCATTTCGCCAACAATTATCGGCACACTTCCGCACAAAAGCAAAATAGCCTTAAAAATGATAAATGAAATATTAAAAAAAAATAAAAATTATTTTTAGGGATCGGATTTTGGTGCGAAAATCTGTTACCTAAAAAATAAAATTTTTTATAGTATGTATTCTTATTTTCCGAAATAAATGTTCTGAAGGATGTTAAGAATTTTTTTCGGATAATTAGTTCTTTTTTTTAAGATTGTAAATAAATTTTTTTACATATTGACCATAAGATTTAAAATAAAAAAAAATAAATTTCTACCGATTTTTTTCTATTTTAGAGCCAAAAATTGACCAAATTTTTTGTCGTCAGCCAAAATTCAAAACTAAAAAAAAAAATCCGATAAAATAATAAATTACCGAAATCCAATTAAAAATGTAGTCTATGGAAAAGGAATGTAAAGCAAGTATTAGCACAGATAGAAAGCCAAAATTGCCGGCCAAAAAATAAATCCACGCGACAATGAGAGAACCCTGACAAACAAAATAAATTTAAGTAATTTAGAGGCATAAATTAGACATTAATGAATTTAGTTAATTAGGCATTAATTAATTAATTAATTAGGCGAATGAGCCCCGTCAAATAATTTAATTAAATTTCATGATTTAATAATTCGATTAATTAGGTAATTATTATGAATTAATTAAATTTATTTAATTAGGCATCTGAACACTGACAATTAACTAATAAAATTTTAACAATTCATTAATTAAAATATTTATTCATTTAATTTAATTAATTAGGAGAATGAGATCTGAGAATTAAAATGATTCTTAATTAGGCTTCTTAATTATAACTAATTAATTAATTAGGCCCACAGTTGTCACGTGAAAGCCGCACCAGCACATCCATTTGCTCGAGCAGCTATAACAGCACATTTTCATGCTTACAATAAACAATTAAAAGCTCTAAAATAGAAAACTAAATTTGAAATTTGGAACTAATAATAAAAACAATTTGTTCAGCGTTATTTTCAATTAGTAGAAAATGCTAACGAAATTAGTTAAAAAAATATATTTTAAAAAGGTATTAAAATTTTGCTTTTATAATTTGTTAGTTGCACAATTTAATAAAATGTTCATCGTTAATTGTTGTCAAAATTCATTTGGTGAAATGCAATATTTAAGGGCTAAATGAGGCTTATCACCACCGTTGATTGACACTGATTTGGCTATTGTTTGTTTAGAAGATTAACTGATAAATTGGTAAACAATTAAAAACAATTTTGCGAGAGTTTGACAAAATCAGCAGTTTTGCTGGAATACCAACCAAATAAATTTAAGCTAAAAGCTGATTAAAATGAAGATGTTCTTTTTTGGACGGAAGGAATGAGTCATACAAATGCCGCACGGTTGGAACAGGCGACGCCGGTGCTCCGCATGGCCAACCCGTCGCAGCAGGGTGCACAACCGTTCCACATAGTCCTGGTGCTTGTAGTCGGCGGTAGGGAACATATTGGAGCTCCCACACAAAATGCCATGTCAATTTTCTGTTTATTTTTTCAAAACTTTTTCCAAAAAATTGTTCAACTTTTTTTCCATTTTTCCTTGGAATTTTTCTTTAAAAAATGCAATAATATACAACGTCCCCCTCGTTTGTTGTGTTTTTAATTCAAATTTTGCGGTGCCATTCAAAAACCGAAAAAGTGCCAATGCCGTACCAAATGCATTAAATAATTTCCAATTTTTGCAAAAAAAAAAAAAATTCCCACCATACAATCCCACATCATTCGCGCAATGTCCGCGTCATTTTTTTCGTCCATTTTAATTTTGCGGAACAGCGGCGCATTGAGGCGAAAGAACGGCGCCCGTTGTTGGATGCAAAAAGCGCCGGACAGCAGCACGGGCACCCCTTCGGTGGCAGTGGCCTTTTGGGGGGAAAATGGGAGGGTTTTTTAGAGGAAAATTTATGAAAATTCATTTTTAATTTTGGAAAAGTTAGGGAATTGGGGAAGACATTTTTCAAGGAAAATTTAACAAAAAGGGAAAATGGGAAATTTTTAGTGAAAAAAAAATATTTTATTTTCCATTTTTTAATTGGGGGAAAAATGGATAGTTTTTTTTGTATTGATGCAATACAACAATACCTGGTCAACCAGGATTTCGCCGATGGTCCGGAAGGCGTTTATTGAGGTGAACGGTTGGGCGAACAAGTTTTGCGCAACTTCGAGATAAGTGGGATGAAAGGCGCATTCGAATTAAATGACATATTGTTTAGCAAAATGGGATTTAAAAGCCCTGAAGGATCCTGGCCGACTGGCTTTTGCCGGGCCGGTAAATTTTCAAAAAATACCGAGCGCCGCCGGTAAACAGGGTGTTTTTTCACCGAAAAGCCCGGGTCCGGTCAATTAACCATCTAATAATAAGCCAGAGCCCAATCTCGGCACTTTCAAAATTAAAAGATTTTATATTTTCTCGGGTGGGGGGAATGAAGTTCACCCTCAAAATTCCGGGCGAAAAACAAAGAAATGTAAATTAGTAAAATAGAGAAAATGGTAGAAAAAAAACCTCCAATGGAGTGGGCGGAATGACACCGGTGCCAATGCTGAGAAAGCATCCAACATTCACGGCATTTGGAAAATTCTGAAAACGACCAAAAAATATATATATATTGCTGTTGTTATTGGTGTTTTACCTTGTACTTGTTGAAGCTGTTCCATGATTGGATTCCTGGAGCAGTACCGATGACGGGTTGTTCGCAATAATGCCTGACAAAAATGAGGTTTATGGAAAGAAAAAACTCATATTATAATGAGATGGAATTTCATTAAAATCAACCAAATTTCGCGCTTGATCCATTTCCAGGAAAGAAATTTTTTTTTTATTAAAATAGAGAAAAGGAAAGCTTAATTACAAAAGATGCTCTCAAAAATAACAAACCTGATAAGGCATTGGCTTTTTTATTCACAAATGCTGCGAAGAGCGCGTCAGTGTGGCGAAAAGTTCGAAAGTAAAAAACAAAAAACATGAAAAAATTGGAAATTTTCGATTTATTTTAGGCCATTTAATTGACTCCAATTCAGAAGAATGCATTGAAATTTAGCAGAAAATTGAAAATAAATTTAAAAAGGAATTTTAAGGAAGGAGTATTTATCATAGGGAAATTCCATAAGAATTTTTCATGGTCTTTCCTCCGACAATTTTTTTTCGGAGGGGGGGGGGAGGAGGGGTGGTACAGCACTTTTTTCCTTACATTTTGCCAAAACCAAACAACCACGACAACCCAAACAATTAGGGCCCGACCTGGACTAGGATCCAGGCCTGGATTTGGTCCACTCAGGTCGAATTTGGAACCCAAGTTCAGGTCCAGTTCTCAAAATTTCGAGCCCTACAACCAATGAACTTCGCTCCCACCCCCTACCCCAAAAAAGGAAGCTTTTTAAAGCGTACATTGTGCTGAATGTCCAACAGTTTGTCGAAGCGGAACTGGTCCTTGGCAAATGCACGGTTCTCAAAGTCCTCCACCTTCACCGACGTGTAGCTGGCCGGCTTTGGTGCCGAAGTGGTGTTGCCCGTGCCGGATGATGGCAAGGCTTCTTCAGCTTTTTCAACTTCTTCTCGTTGACACAATCGGACACACAGCCAACCTAAAATGTGAAAAAACAGATTTTTGTAATACAAAAATGCGATTTGTGGATTCGTAAAACGTGAGAGATTGATGTGTTATTTAGCCAATTTGAAATCATGAAAAATGAAAAAATTTTGGAGGTCAGAGAAAAAAAATTTGTTATAGAGCAAAATTTGTGCTTGTTACCTTGGAGGGTGGACAACGCCGACCACCGCATATGATCAGTGAAAAATTTTGACATATTTAAGTGGACAAAAACGAGAGTTTGGTCTTTTTTGGGGTCCTTTATTTGGGTGAGAATAATAAAAATTTGATATTTCTTTGTTTGCTACCCCCCTCGCAAAAAATTTTTCAATAAATCATAGATATATTGGTTAAATCTATGACCGGGTGTCAAAACATATTTGTGATCAGTGGCCTTGAAAACACCGAAAAAAAAAAATTTTTTTTCGAGAGGGGTGGGGGTACCAACACAAGGAAGTACCGAAAATTTTAGGCACAAAAATGAATTATTAACCTCCCCACTCGTTCAATTTGGCGGCCAAATGCCGTGGCGTTTGCCCATGCGCATTGGCCACGTTCGGATCGGCGCCCAGGCAGAGCAGCAAGCGTGTGATCTGCAGGTTGCGATTGGACACCGCAAGATGCAGTGCCGTCATTTTGTCACCGTCCGTCGTCTGCTCGTCAAGGCCGGCACCGTAGGAGAGCAGACTCATCACCATCCCTGGAAGATGGATGAGGATAAAGGAAAAAAATTAAAAAAAATTTTTTTTTATAAAATCGCAAATTTTTGCAAAAAAAAAATTAAGAAAAGACAAAATTCTCTATGATTTTTTGAGATTTGGAAAGTCATTCGTTAATATTGAGAATAATTTGCTGTTTTTTTTCTTTGTTAAACTATCGGAATCGGAGTTAAAATGGATAACCTTGAAAAAAAATTTTTTTGAAAATTTGTAGAAAAAATTTTTAGCCACCCCTTAAAAGCTTAATTATAAAAGATGCTCTAAAAATAACAAACCTAATAAGGCATTGGCTTTTTTATTCACAAGTGCTGTGAAAAGCGCGTCAGTGGGTTCGAAAGAAAGAAAAAATTGCGAGCCCGGCAGTGACCATGGCACCGGTGGAAGTGCCGACAACCCAATCAAAATAGGGGAAAATCGGCTCGCCCATGATGCGCTCAACATAGATCAGAGGCTGAAATACGGGAAATTAAAAATGACGATTCAAAAAACGGGCTTATTTATGAGCGATGGCCAGAGGCCCAAAAAAAAAATTTTTTTGGCTCCTAAAAAAATTTTTGCCGAGTCATAAGTCCCAAAAAATCCACGTACATTTTGGGATGACCTAATTATTTCCATTTTTATAAGAGGTTCATAATCTGTCATAATTGACGGTCCCATGAGATTTCTTTTATTAGGGACAACAAAAAATTTGTTTTTATTCGGCCCATTCCCCCTTTTTCCAAAAAACCCATTCACTTTTAATTAAACCCACCGAAACTTTTGAACAGTGCCAAATCGGATTGGCATTGGCACTGTCCACACACTCACCAACCTGAATGATGACCAGCCCACGGATGCCACCGCCATCCAACGAAAGGACATTGATGAAATTGTGGTCGGGCGGACTGCCTTCGTCTGAGGTCACTTCCGGCAACTTTTCCAACACCTCGTCATAGATGTCCTTAAAAAACAAAAAACATGAAAAAATTGGAAATTTTCGATTTATTTTAGGCCATTTAATTGACTCCAATTCAGAAGAATGCATTGAAATTTAGCAGAAAATTGAAAATAAATTTAAAAAGGAATTTTAGGAAGGAGTATTTATCATAGGGAAATTCCATAAAAATTTTTCATGGTCTTTCCTCCGAGAATTTTTTTTTCGGAGGGGGGGGGGGAGGAGGGGTGGTACAGCACTTTTTTTCCTTACATTTTGCCAAAACCAAACAACCACGACAACCCAAACAATTAGGGCCCGACCTGGACTAGGATCCAGGCCTGGATTTGGTCCACTCAGGTCCAATTTGGAACCCAAGTTCAGGTCCAGTTCTCAAAATTTCGAGCCCTACAACCAATGAACTTCGCTCCCACCCCCTACCCCAAAAAAGGAAGCTTTTTAAGGCTTACATTGTGCTGAATGTCCAACAGTTTGTCGAAGCGGAACTGGTCCTTGGCAAATGCACGGTTCTCAAAGTCCTCCACCTTCACCGACGTGTAGCTGGCCGGCTTTGGTGCCGAAGTGGTGTTGCCCGTGCCGGATGATGGCAAGGCTTCTTCAGCTTTTTCAACTTCTTCTCGTTGACACAATCGGACACACAGCCAACCTAAAATGTGAAAAAACAGATTTTTGTAATAAAAAAATGCGATTTGTGGATTCGTAAAACGTGAGAGATTGATGTGTTATTTAGCCAATTTGAAATCATGAAAAATGAAAAAATTTTGGAGGTCAGAGAAAAAAAAATTTTTTATAGAGCAAAATTTGTGCTTGTTACCTTGGAGGGTGGACAACGCCGACCACCGCATATGATCAGTGAAAAATTTTGACATATTTAAGTGGACAAAAACGAGAGTTTGGTCTTTTTTGGGGTCCTTTATTTGGGTGAGAATAATAAAAATTTGATATTTCTTTGTTTGCTACCCCCCTCGCAAAAAATTTTTCAATAAATCATAGATATATTGGTTAAATCTATGACCGGGTGTCAAAACATATTTGTGATCAGTGGCCTTGAAAACACCGAAAAAAAAAATTTTTTTCGAGAGGGGGGGGGGGTAGCAACACAAGGAAGTACCGAAAATTTTAGGCACAAAAATGAATTATTAACCTCCCCACTCGTTCAATTTGGCGGCCAAATGCCGTGGCGTGTCCCCGCGCGCATTGGCCAAGTTCGGGTCGGCGCCCAGGCAGAGCAGCAAGCGTGTGATCTGCAGGTTACGATTGGACACCGCAAGATGCAGTGCCGTCATTTTGTCACCGTCCGTCGTCTGCTCGTCAAGGCCGGCACCGTAGGAGAGCAGACCCATCACCATCCCTGGAAGATGGATGAGGATAAAGGAAAAAAAATTTTAAAAAAATTTTTTTAAAATTTTTTTTAGAAAATCGCAAATTTTGCAAAAAAAAAAAATTAAGAAAAGACAAAATTCTCTATGATTTTTTGAGATTTGGAAAGTCATTCGTTAATATTTAGAATAATTTGCTGTTTTTTTTCTTTGTTAAACTATCGGAATCGGAGTTAAAATGGATAACCTTGAAAAAATTTTTTTTTTTAAAATTTGTAGAAAAACTTTTTTTTGAATGCCAATTTAAAGAAACCTCATATCCGGCCTCCATTTCGACCAATTCCGAACCCGAATTCGAACAAAGTCGAAAATTTGAATTTTTCGATTTCGATTTTTAGTTTAAAATTGGTTTAAATGATTTTATTGTAGCACTGATGAGTATCGGTGATGACTTTCAGTTCGTTTTCGTGTGTGTAAACAAAGGTTGAACAAAAAAGTGAAATTTGAAAGACTGAATTTTCGAATTTTAGTTAGAATTTGAGATCGGGGTTCGGAATTATGCGAAATAGAAGTCGTATTCATGTCAGCGACCCAAAAAACTCCTGGAAACATGTTTTCATGATTTTTGAAATTTAAAAACTCGAAAAATGTTTGAATTCGGGTTAGAGATTCGGAATTGGTCGAAATGGAGGCCGGATTCGTGCTCAGCGCCTCAAAACACCCCTGGAAACGTGTTATACGAATTTTCAAGAAAAAATTTAAAGGAAAAAATTTTCGGGACCAATAATCTAGGAGATTGCCGGGCTTTTTAAAGCTTACAATGTGCTGAATGTCCAACAGCTTGTTGAAGCGGAACTGGTCCTTGGCAAATGCACGGTTCTCAAAGTCCTCCACCATCACCGACGTGTAGCTGGTCGGCTTTGGTGCCGTTGTTGATGCTCCTGCTGCTGATTGTGAGGAGGTTGCTGGTTGGGTTGGCGGTGCCGTAGCAGCAGCAGCTGCAGCGGCCGACGCCGATGTTGTTGAACTGCTTGACGACGACGATGCCGCCGTCGATGTTGAAGTGGTGTTGCCGGTGGCGGATGATGGCATTGAACTGGTGGACGGCCTCTTCAGCTCGTGCAACTGCTTCTCGTTGACACAATCGGACACACAGCCAACCTAAAATGTAAAAAAAACTGAATTTTGTAATACAAAAATGCGTATAATTGTGGATTCGTAAAATGTGAGAGATTGATGTGTTATTTAGCCAATTCGAAATCATGAAAAAAATTTGGAGGTTAGAAAAAAAAATTTGTTTATGGAGCAAAATTTGTGCTTGTTACCTTGGTGAGTGGACAACGCCGAGCACCGCATATGATCAGACTTTTCAGCAAATCAACCCTGAAAATTTTTGACATATTTAAGCGGACAAAAATGAGAGTTTGGACTTTTTGGGGTCCTTTATTTGGGTGAGAATAATAAAAATTTGATATTTCTTTGTTTGCTACCCCCCCCCCAAAAAATTTTTTCAATAAATCATAGATATATGGTTAAATCATGACCAGGTGTCAAACAAATACATATTTGTGATCAGTGGCCTTGAAAACACCGAAAAAAAAAATTTTTTTCGAGGGGGGGTAGCAACACAAGGAAGAACCGAAAATTTTAGGCACAAAAATGAATTATTAACCTCCCCGCGCCAAAAAAAAAAAATTACTCGTTCAATGTGGCGGCCAAATGCCGTGGCGTTTCCCCATGTGCATTGGCCACGTTCGGATCGGCGCCCAGGCAGAGCAGCAAGCGCGTGATCTGCAGGTTGCGCTCGAACACCGCAAGATGCAGTGCCGTCTGGCTGCGTGCAAACACTGTTGGGGGGAGGATTTATGAAACATTTCAATGCAAAATCTAAAAAATTTGCGCTTTTCGTTTTTACCGTGTTCCCGTCAAGCTCATCCTCAGAGGCATTTTCATTGCCTTTCATTGTTTGCTGCTGTTGGTCAATGTGTTCGTCCACATTTTCCTCCTCATTGTCGTCATTTGCCATGGCAAATTTGTCAAAAAAAATATGTATACTGAAAATTCGGTTAAATTAATGCAACAAATGTTAATACAAAAAATGATTTTCATTTTAAGAAAAAGAAATTCGGGCAAAAATACTTAGATAAGGTGAATTGTTTTTTGAGTTTTTTAAAAACCAGAGGGGTGCGCTTTGGATTTGCAAATTTTTAGTTGCTGTTTAGGCGTGAAAAATTTGATTTTGGATGGTTTTCGGAGTCGCTTAACATAATTTTGACATCCATATACACCAAATTCTGATAAGTCGTGAAAACATGTTCATGGGGGTTTTCTGGGTTGGAGAACTCGAATCCAACATTCATTTTGACTAATTTCGAATCCCGGACCCGAATTCGAACAAAAAGTTGAAATTGAAAATTTTCAAAATTCTCACTTTTGTTCCAAAATTGACCAAAATAAGCTAAATTCAGTCAAACCATTGAAACATCAGAAAATAATTATTCTGTACAGATATGAATGAAAAAGTGAATTTTGGAAATTTTGAATTTTCGACTTTTTTGTTCGAGTTTGGGTCCGGGATTCGGAATTAGTCAAAATGAATGTTGGATTCGGGTTAATTTGTCATTTTGGAAACAAATGTTAAATTGGTAAAATTACAAACGGGAAATGATTACTTCGAAACAGAATTTGGTGGCCGAATGTTTCGTCAATGAAACTGATTTGTTGGTCAATTTACGGATGAAAAAAAAGAAAAAAGCAGAAAAAGACCGTTGGCGTAAAAAACGAAATGCCAAAGCATTCAAAAATAAAACAAAGCGTTTTCAAGGTTAGAGATGTAAAAAAAGAATACGACAAAATGAGAGGGAAAAAATACATTTTTTTGTGTTTATTTTATAACTTTTGAATTAGAAAATAAAAATAATATTTTGGGGATATATTTAAAATATATTTTATTATTCGGAAGACGACATATTACGGATGGCGTAGCGCGTCTGCTCATAGACAATGTAAGTGATCACGGAATAGGGCAACTGCTTGACGGTGCCGGCCAACACGCCCTTGTACAAGCCTAGGGGGTGGCAGAGGGGAGTACAATTTTTCGTAAATTTTTTTTTTTAGAAATTTCGGTTGGGCGTTTATAAAAATTTTGAAAATTAAAAGATTTAAAAAAAATCCTGCTCCAAAGGCGGGTTTCGTCTTTGGTTGGGGGCTTTTTTTAAGTAAAAGATTGTTCTTGTGTTAATCCCAGACAGTCGAAAGGGCCATTTTCAATGGAATTTTCAGTTTTGTATTTGGACATACATCGTTTTGCAATGCCATTTTTTGATTTTTTGGTGGAAAATTGGCATTTTTACCTTGTAAAATCCGCGAAAGCCATCATGGCGCCACGTGGCGCCTCATACTGTAGGCACATCCGCGTCTTGCACACCCACAGCGGGTTGGTCACCGACAAAATGAGCGCTCCGGTGACGGAGCCGGCCAACAAATTGTCCACAATGGGCCAGTCCGGGACGGTGTGCAGCTGGGCACGGATGCGGTCATAGCTGGAGGAAAAAATGGGAGAGGGGGAGGGGGTAGGAAAAAACGGAAACAAAAAATTTCATTGGGACCGAAATTAAAAAAAAAAAATTTTTTTTTTAATTTTGATTTTTCTAAATTATTAATGGATCCAAAAATTACAGAAAAATTTTACGTTTTTTCATGAAATTTTCTTCTAAAAAATTTAAAAAAAAAAAAAAATATTTTTTTTTGAAAAAATCGCTATAGATTGATTTAAAAAAGTGGGAACTATAGTAATTGAAAAAACTGCTCCCCTAGGGATGGTTTATATGTGCAAAAAAGGCATGGCTGGAATTTTTTTTTTAAATTTTTTAATAAAAAAGAAAAGGAATTGGAAAAAAAATTTTCTAAGAGAATTTCCATGTTTTTTTTTTTTAGATTGTTCTGGGAAAATAATAATATAGTAATGTGCAGGTTATGACTAACCCTATATACTCAGACAACAAACCCAAACAGAACCCCGGAGTGCCATTGTGCCAGGAAAAGTTGGCAATTTCGTTTTGGGCGCGAAATCCGATCTTTTAGATTTTTTAAGTGGCCGAATTTGGGTTTAATGCCCTGGTTTTTGCAAACAATGGTGGGCCCTGCGAGGATTTATAAAAATTTAAAGCAAAGTAAAAAAATTTCAGCGATTTTCGTTTTAACGGTAAGTTCCCATGAGATTTGCGACCAATGGCAAGCGCGGATCATTCCGGTAAAGTGGCATTTTCCAATTGCGCGTCGCGTTAGCATTGTTTTGCAAGGCTGGTTTTTGGGATAATGCTTTGTCCATTTTTAATCTCCTCTTGCAGGGATTGACCATGGCAAATTTAGTCAAAAAATATTCGGGAGCAAGACACCACACACAAATGAGGTAATAGATTGGGTCGCCTATTCGATCGGCATCAGTTCAAGCAGCAAGCTGGGCGAGTTCTCCAGCAGCACGCGAATTGCACTGTAATTTGAATATATTTATTTCATTCGAAAAAGTTTTTTGCTTGGCGGGAGGGGGGGGGGGTACCCACCCCCCGGGCGACGACCTTTTTTTTTTTTTTTGCTTTTCACACCACTTTTTTTGCGCCGTTTTTTCAAAAACATTTTGGGAAAAAGCGGGTCCGGCGGTGCCGATAGGCGCCGCCGGGAAAATTTTTTTTGCATTTTTAATGCGATTTGTTAACGAAATTTGATCAAAAAAATGACCAAATTTTACGTTTTTGAGCCATTTGTAGCAGATCTTCACCAAAAATTGTGGCTTTTTTCAAAAATTTAGTGCAATCTGAATCCAGCCTAAATCCCAAAAACCCCACATACTCCGGCGTGTTGCGATTGCTGGACTGGATGAGTTCGATGAGTGGGTTTTTGTCCGTCGCACCGCAAAATCCAGTGCCGTCTTGCTGCGTGCAAACCAGGATGGGCCGAGGTTTCGCTTTTCGCATTTCGCCTTTCGCATTATTCGCATTTTTTGGCGTTTCGCATTTCGCTTTTCGCATTTCGCTTTTTGGCGCGAAATGCGAAATTTCCACCCCTAAAATGAATCTATTTGAAAATTTAAATTTTTAAAACGAGTGCTTCAGTTTATTATTTTCTGTAATATATTAGGTGCGCGGACAAAATCCCGCCCCGACAAAATCCCGCCTCAGCCAAAAACGACAAAATCCCGCCTCAGCTAAAAACGACAAAATCCCGCCCGACAAAATCCCGCCCCGACAAAATCCCGCCTCAGCCATAAAACGACAAAATCCCGTCTTCTTAAGAACACCGAACATTTAGAATTTTTTATTCTAACAATGAATTGACAAAAAGTGAGTTGAAAAAGATTATTTGACAAGAGAAAATGCGATCAACAAAAAAGAAATGGTGTACAAATCTATCAAATTGTCAATCATCTTCCGAATCGATATCGCTTTCATTGTTCCTCACATGGAGACCACCAACGAACCCCTGCACTCTGGCGCGAGTCTAATTTCCAGCGGATTTGCTCGGTTTACATTTACGACTAGCTTGTTTTTGACCCTAAAATTATAAATTATTGAAATTTTCCACTGGTTGTATCAATGACCGACCTTTGAACCATCCTGTCTAACGCATCATTGGTGCACAACTGGCCAAACGTCTCATCTGTCGTTCCTGCTCTGACTTGTGCTCGCATTTGGCGGATTCAGCTCGATGGCTCGCTTGATCTGTGCCCTTCCTGCGTCTGCTGATTGTTGCGCAAATACAGCGCAATGATTGTGTTCTTTTGAGCCCAAACGTCCAGTCAAATGTTGCTCATCATCGAGGCGGACGGTAGCTTGACATGTCTTCTGACAACAGCTGAACCAAATGCACTTTCTTTTGACAAATTTGTACCCTAAAATTGGGAGTAAACAAGCGAATGCTCTAAATTACTGACTGACCTCTGTGCCAAAGACACAGTGCCCCTTTTTGCGTTGTCCCTCGTTCAAATTTCACTGGCTCAGTGTTCTCTTCGTCGCTGAATGCGCTCGCATCTGAATCGGCTCTGGCAGCAGCTCGCATTTCTGCCTCCCGCGCGTCCGCTATCTCATCAGCTGCAATTCTGTCGTCGGTTAATGCGATTCAGTGGTTTCTTCAAATTCAAGTTCCTTTCAAGCTGTTCACGACGACTCATTTTAACAAAAAAATGGCTCGTTGCTTAATTCATGAAATAAATGTTCGGTGAATGATTTTTATAAAACAAAACTAAGGAAATTTTTTTACACGTTGGATTTGCGATTTGTTATCATTTTGTAACAGTCGGTGTTTTTAGTCGGGATTTTGTCGTTTTTGGCTGAGGCGGGATTTTGTCGTTTTATGGCTGAGGCGGGATTTTGTCGGGGCGGGATTTTGTCGGGGCGGGATTTTGTCGTTTTTAGCTGAGGCGGGATTTTGTCGTTTTTTGACTGAGGCGGGATTTTGTCGGGGCGGGATTTTGTCGGGCGGGATTTTGTCGGGGCGGGATTTTGTCGGCACACGATATATTACACTCAAAATTGCAAAAAAATTTTCCGGCGGCGCCTATCGGCACCGCCGAACCCCACCCAACCACAATGTCCTAAAGAGTTTTGAAAAAATAGCGCCACAAAAATACTGATTAGCGATTTAAAAGCAAAAATGTAAGAGATTGTTAATTTATTTAAAAAAAATCCAGAATTTTGAGACTCAGAAATTCCAAGGTCCCCCCCGCCAAAATGAAAATTTTTAAAAATTTTCAACGAATAATGGAAAAATTCTTCAAATTTCTCCCCAGAAACAAAAATTAAAAAAGTTTATGGGTACATTTTTGAATATCCGGTTTTTGTCAAAATTCCCGGTCCCGTGCAACTCTAATAATTAGGGCTTCCATTTTTAGGCACAAAAAATCGCGAAATAGACACCTAAAAAGGCAGAAAAAATTTGCAAAATAGGCATTAAATAGGCACAAAAATCCTCAAATAGGCACAAAAATAGGCAAAAAAAATTTTTTTATTAACGTTTTTAGGCAGCAAAACACGTAAAAATTTAAATCTTTCAAATTGTAAATGAAATTATTAAATAATTAAAAGTTTTTTACAGATAAGGACAAATTTTAAATCAAAAATTTTTATTGAGAAAAAAAAATTTAAAATTTGGGATTATTTTTTAGAAAATTTTTCAATTCTTAAGGGTGTAATTTCTTAAATCTTTTTTGGGTCATTTCTTAGGGGTGCATTTTTCGTTTTTATTGCATTTTTGTTAAGGATTTTTTCAAAAACCCTAAAATAGGCAAGTTAGGCACAAAAACCCCGAAATAGGCAAAGTTAGGCATTATAAAAGTCATCGTAGACACCCCAAACCAAGCGGAAAATGTCTTTTTCGTGCTTATCTAAGCGTATTAAGTGCGAAGAACTTTTAGGCATTTGCCTAAAAATGGAAGCCCTACTAATAATTACTTTTTTTGCTAACTTGCTATAGCCTAATATGCACGAAAACGAGTTTTTTACTTGGTTTGAAGCTTCTATCTTGAACTTTTTGGTGCATTTTTTTTTTGTTTTTTTGCGATTTATTTTTTTGAAAAAAATAGTAAATCTTTTGAAAATTTTGCAACTTATCCTATCATATTTTATTAATTTCCAAAAAATTTTCAGGCGGCGCCTATCGGCACCGCCGGACCCTCATTTTACCTTAATTTTTGAAATTTTAACCACAAAATGGGTAGAATTTGTCATTTTTGATCTGAGAAAAAGATTGAACCGGAAAATGCAGAGATTTTTTTTTTGCATCACAACCTCAAAAGCTATTGGTAAAATTTTTGAAAAAAAATTTCGCCTTTCGCATTTCGCTTTTCGCATTTTCGCATATTTTGGCTTTTCGCATTTCGCTTTTTTTTCATTTCGCATTTTTCAGTTTCGCAAATTTCGCTTTTCGCATTTCGTTTTTTATTTTTCGATTTGGCCCATCCCTGGTGCAAACACTGTTGGGGGGAGGATTTATGAAACATTTCAAAGCAAAGTCTAAAAAATTTGCGATTTTCGTTTTTACCGTGTTCCCGTTTGTCGCATCAAGCTCATCCTCAGTGGCATTTTCATTGCCTTTCATTGTTTGCTGTTGTTTGGCGATGTGTTCGTCCATTTTTTCCTCCTCTTTGTCGTATTGCCATGGCAAATTTGTCAAAAAAATATTGGTATACTGAAAATTCGGTTAAATTAATGCAACAAATGTTAATACAAAAAACGATTTTCATTTTAAGGAAGAGAAATTCGAGCAAAAATACCTAAGTAAGGTGAATTGTTTTTTGAGTTTTTTAAAAACCAGAGGGGGGCGCTTTGGGTTTGCAAATTTTTAGTTGCTGTTTAGGCATGAAAATTTTGATTTTGGATGCTTTTCGGGATCGCTGAACATAATTTTGATATCCATATACATCGAATTTTTGGATTTTCAACCGAATAATAAACATTTTTTAATTTAGCCAAAAAAAAACATTTTTTTTTTTGTCAATGTACCAGGAAGTGGGTGGTAATACTATAGATGGTGGGCTCCCTTTTTGAAAGAAAAATTTTTTGTTCTAAAAAGTTGTGAAAACATGTTCATGGGGGGTTTTCTGGGTCGGAAAACCCGAATCCAACATTCATTTTGACTAATTTCGAATCCCTGACCCGAATTCGAACAAAAAGTTGAAATTGAAAATTTTCAAAATTCTCACTTTTGTTCCAAAATTGACCAAAATAAGCTAAATTCAGTCAAACCATTGAAACATCGGAAAATAATTATTCTGTACAGATATGAATGAAAAAGCGAATTTTGGAAATTTTGAATTTTCGACTTTTTTGTACGAGTTTGGGTCCGGGATTCGGAATTAGTCAAAATGAATGTTGGATTCGGGTTAATTTGTCATTTTGGAAACAAATGTTAAATTGGTAAAATTACAAACGGGAAATGATTACTTCGAAACAGAATTTGGTGGCCGAATGTTTCGTCAATGAAACTGATTTGTTGGTCAATTTACGGATGAAAAAAAAGAAAAAAGCAGAAAAAGACCATTGGCGTAAAAAACAAAATGCCAAAGCATTCAAAAATAAAACAAAGCGTTTTCAAGGTTAGAGATGTAAAAAAGAATACGACAAAATGAGAGGGAAAAAATACATTTTTTTTGTTATAACTTTTGAATTAGAAAATAAAAATAATATTTTGGGGATATATTTAAAATATATTTTATTATTCGGAAGACGACATATTACGGATGGCGTAGCGCGTCTGCTCATAGACAATGTAAGTGATCACGGAATAGGGCAACTGCTTGACGGTGCCGGCCAACACGCCCTTGTACAAGCCTAGGGGGTGGCAGAGGGGAGTACAATTTTGTGTAAATTTTTTTTTTTAGAAATTTCGGTTGGGCGTTTATAAAAATTTTGAAAATTAAAAGATTTAAAAAAAAATCCTGCTCCCAAGGCGGGTTTCGTCTTTGGTTGGGGGCTTTTTTTAATTAAAAGATTGTTATTTGTGTTAATCCCAGGCAGTCGAAAGGGCCATTTTCAATGGAATTTTCAGTTTTGTATTTGGACATACATCGTTTTGCAATGCGATTTTTTGATTTTTTGGTGGAAAATTGGCATTTTTACCTTGTAAAATCCGCGAAAGCCATCATGGCGCCACGTGGCGCATCATACTGTAGGCACATCCGCGTCTTGCACACCCACAGCGGGTTGGTCACCGACAAAATGAGCGCTCCGGTGACGGAGCCGGCCAACAAATTGTCCACAATGGGCCAGTCCGGGACGGTGTGCAGCTGGGCACGGATGCGGTCGTAGCTGGAGGAAAAAATGGGAGAGGGCGAGGGGGTAGGAAAAAACGGAAACAAAAAATTTCATTGGGACCGAAATTAAAAAAAAATTTTTTTTTTTTTTAATTTTGATTTTTCTAAATTATTAATGGATCCAAAAATTACAGAAAAATTTTACCTTTTTTTCATGAAATTTTCTTCTAAAAAATTAAAAAAAAAAAAATATTTTTTTTTTGAAAAATCGCTATAGATTGATTTAAAAAAGTGGGAACTATAGTAATTGAAAAAACTGCTCCCATAGGGATGGTTTATATGTGCAAAAAAGGCATGGCTGGAATTTTTTTTTTAAATTTTTTAATAAAAAAGAAAAGGAATTGGAAAAAAAATTTTCTAAGAGAATTTCCATGTTTTTTTTTTTTTAGATTTTCTGGGAAAATATAATATAGTATGCATTTTAGGACGAACCCTATATACTCAGACAAAACCCAAACAGAACCCGGAGTGCCATTGTGCCAGGAAAAGTTGGCATTTTCCGGATTTTGGGCGCGAAATCCGATCCCTGTTTAGATTTTTTGCAAGTGCCGGCGCCGAATTTTGGGGTTTAATGCCGAGTTTTTCGGCATTTTCTAATGGTGGCACGCACCCCTGCCCAGGCCATGTACGCGCTCAACAAATTTAATAGCTAAATAAAACAGCAATTACACGCGCGTACAATTGAAGGTACAGTCCCCATGAGATGGGCGACGCAATGGAAGCGGCGGACAGTTCCCGGTAAAGGCCGCGCATTCCGTTGGCCGCAAAATGCTGCGCGTCGCGTCCCAATAGCTTTTGTTTTCAGCGAAAAAAGGCTGGTTTTTGGGATAATAGGCTCAAATTGTAAAAATATTTTAATTTCTGTAGAGGGATTGAACCATGGGAAAGAAGTCGAAAATCAATTTCTCGGCGAGCGGGGGGGAGGGCACCCACCACACACAGCATGATGGATTTAATTGGGTCGCCTGAGGGCAAAAGCAAATCCCGGGGCTATAGGCGGATGAATTTTCAGCAGCAGTTTTCTCCTCACTGCTCCAATAACAGCAGCAGATATTTGGATAAAGGAGGAGAACTCGCAAAACAAGCATATTAGGCGCTAGTTACAAAAATTTGTATCTTTTTGAAGTCCCCTTAATCACGAATCTGACACCTAGTTTGACTAATTTGTAATCCCTGAACCGGATTTGAACCAAAGTCGAAATTAAATTCAATTATTTTTAATTCAAATTTAAGTTAGGAATTCGGAATTGGTTTAAAAAAGATGTCAGATTCGTGATCAGGTATCCAAAACCCCCGAGAACAAGTTTTCATGAGTTAAATCATAAAAATTTTTTTGCAAACCAAAGGGCCCCCAAGGGTTTTTAATAAATTCAAAATAAATGACTTTTTTAATTAACTTTTAAAAAATTAAGCGTGTGGAGCTGAAAAATAATTTAGTCAAATTTTAATGATTCATATTTAGGCTTTAAATAATTAGGCATTCATTAATTAATTAGGCCCACAGTCGTCACGTGAATGCTGCACCAACACATCCATTTACTAGAGCAATAACTGCACAGTTTCATTCTTACAACAAAGCTTTAAAAATCTGAAAATAAAATTTAGAAAATTAAATTAATATGCTAATTGCAATTTAATTAAATGTTCGTTAATTGTGGGCCAAATTCATTGGCTGAAATTCATTTTAAATCATTTTTCTCTGACATATTTTTTAATTCCAGAATTAAATATTATTTTTAAATAAATTGTTAAAGTATTTATTGAACACAAACGCCGTTTTTCGTTACGCTTTTCCGGTTTATTTTATTTTTTATTATAAAATTATCAAATTATTTATAATTAATTTTTTAGAATATTTGATCCACAATTTTTCATTGAATGAGAAAACATCGAAAGAAATCAGTTAAAGGTTGAAAAAAACTCAAGAAATTAAAACAATAATTAAATTTGAATCTGACAAATTTTTTAATTCCAAAAATTAAATATTTTATTTTGAAATTAAAAAATGGCGAAAAAAATGAAAAGTGCATAATAATTTATAGGCCATAAATAAGCGCAAAAATTGCGAACAAAGACTAAACAACAGCCAAATATGGACATATATGTACTTGAGAAATTTGGAAAGAAAAAAAAGAGCAAACAAATTATCGTCCAAAAAGTTTTGCAAACAGAAAAATGTGTGGGATGATTAAAAAATTATTTTTTTTTTTTTGAATTTATTTCAAAAGATTAATGTTTTTTATTTGACAAAATGTTTAGTATTTAATTTCCAAATTTTATAAAAATTCTGGCAAAAAAATGAGTTTTTTAAAACTTAAATTTGTTGGCATTTAGGCCAATATTATATTTTTTTTAAATTCCAAAACTTTATTTGTAAAATTTATTTATTTTGCTAAGTTTAACAATAGAAAATTGAATAAAATTTATTTAAAACAAATCTTAGCATAACATAATCAAACATTTATCATACCAAACCACAAAAATTTATTAAAAATTGACAATGCAATCATTGAATCAATTTGGCATTGGCATTGGCATTCGGTTGATTAAATCACTTTGGCAGTGGCATTGGCATTCTGTTGGTACTGTTTAACATTCGGTCCGTACTGTCCACCGTTTTTCTGTTCCTCATTTTGTTGCACAAATTTGTACGCCCGGTACACAATTGAGTAGAGCCAAATTGAGACAATTAGGGGAAAAGTGTAAGACCACAAATAATAAAAGTCAAATGCATAAATACCTATAATATTTTGGTAATTATAATTAGCTAATAATCTATAACCAATTATTAATTTATGTACATAAATATATAATAATTAGGGCGGTTAATAGAATTTTTTGTATAATTTGTTTTCGAGATTTTCCCGAAAAGTGTAAAAAATAAATAAACTTACTGCACAATTTTTTAATTGATGGACTTAATTATAATTAATTGCAGAATTTCAATTTACGTCTTTCTATAGTAAACTAGTAGAACTGTAGCAATTATTACGGCAAGCGCTATAAATGCCAAAGAAATGACCTAAAATTTAGGGGAAATATTAATTAAATTAAATTAAAAATTATTGCCAAAAACATACGGTAATGATCAGAAATGGTCGATACATTTTGCTGGTTCTTTTTCCGCGCATTTCGCCAACAATTATCGGCACACTTCCGCACAAAAGCAAAATACCCTTAAAAAAGAAAGGGATAAATGAAATATTTGAAAAAAGAAAATTAATTAAATTTATTTTTGGATTGAATTTTTTTAAATTTTCTTTTTCAAGGAAATTAATTCTTAAAAAAATTTTTTTTTTCATAAAAGAAATTTTAATTACCGAAATCGTATTAATAATGTCGAATATGTAAAGGTTATAAGAAAGTAAATTTATGACAGATAGAAATCCATAAATGCCGGCCAACACATTAATCCACGCGACGATGAGAGAAGCCTTGACCAATAATTTAAACAAATATTAATGAAGCATTAATTCATTATAAATTAATCAATTAGGCAATGAGCCCTGACAAATAATAAAATCAACATTTTAATGTTTATTAATTATGCTTAATTAAATTAGTTCATTAGGAATTAATAATAAATAATTAGGCCTACAGTTGTCACGTGAAAGCCGCACCAGCACATCCATTTGCTAGAGCAGCTATAACAACACATTTTCATGCTTACAACAAAGTTTTTAAATCTGAAAATTAAAAATAGAAAATTAAATTTGGTAAAAAAACGAATTTTTTAAACTCAAATTTATTGGCATTTCGGCCAAAATTATTATTTTCTTTGCCATTTTTCACCATTTTAAGATTCTAAGTTCTAAAAATTTTTATTTCTGTAATTTTTTAATGCTTTGTCCTTGGCATTTCTTTCATCAACTCATTTCCTCCAAATTCTGCTGAGAATTCGCAACAAAAAATTTATTACCAATGCCGAGATTTTAATTATTTATTATTATACCGTATTTAGTGAAATAGAGCCCCCGAGGACTTTATTTTTCAATCCCCTCAAAAGGGGGGGCTTTATTTCTAGGGTGGGGGGGGGGGGTCTAATTGAGGGGGGCGGCTGCTCTATTTGAGTAAAAATACGGCATTTTTTGCAACTTCGTTTTAATTTGCCAAAATGCAAAAAATGCCAAAATTAGAAACGGAAAAAATAAAAAACAAAAAAATGCATAAATTTAAATTTGTAATAAATTAAATTAAATTAAAAAATATATTATTAATTTTGACTAAAATATTTTTATATTTATAAGAAATTAAATAAATAAATTGTCAAGCAAACACAAAGTGATGCTGCTTCTTCTCCTTTCTGCAGAATGTAAGCGACAAAAAAATTAATTAGTAAAATGATTCATAAAAAAATGATTTTTCCGTTAAAATTAGTAATTTCTGTTTTCGTAAACAAATTAAATAATTGAAAAGAAAATGGAAAACGGTAAAAACAACAAAGAAATTTTCAAATTTCATCAGATAAAAAGAATGTAAATGCAAAACAAACAAAAAAATTGGAAAATGGCAAAGCCCGAAATTTGTTATGACGTCACTCAAAAATCGTCAAAATAAAAATTTCGCTTATAATTTTGATAAGAATTTTTAATTTCTTTCGATAGCCCTAATATTCTCTATTAGTCGGCCAAATTAAAAACAAAATTCGTTAAGTTTCCAAAAAGTTATGTTTAAAAATGTTCGAGTCCCTGGTTTTTTGAAAAATTTTTTTAATTTCCAGGCTAATTGAGAAATAGCGCAATCGAATATTATTATCATTTTAAATTTACTCTTGACCAAACATATGAATTATTTTTTGATCATTTTGAACGTAAGATTTTCAATTTCTTCTTTTTTTTTTTGCTCGAAGTTTCGCATTTTTACTCAATATTCATAAATAGGGAAGCAACTTTTAGTGAAAAAACTTTTTTTTTTTGCTCAATTGTTTTGAATAAAGGAGCTCAAAAAACGCATTTCTGCATTAAATTTTTTTGATTCTGATGTCATTATCGGTCACTAGAAATCACTATTTTGGCGACTTCGTCACTAAAATAGTTAAAAATCACTATTTCAGCATTTTGTCACTATTTTGACATTTTTTTGGAAAATTTCTCAACAAAAAGGCAATAAAAACGAAAAATACACCCCTAAGAATCGACTTATAAAATTTCAGAAAAATACACCCCTAAAAATCGACCCCAAAATTTTCAAAAATACACTCCTAAGAAATGAAAAAATTTTCTCAAAAATTCTTCCCCCAAATTTTTTTTTCTTGACAAAATTTTTGATTTAAAAAATGTCACTATTTGCTAAGAGAATTGTATAAAGGAAATGTAGCTCATTTGCAACTGCACTAGTGAAAAAAAATATTAATTTTATTCAATTTTTGGCTGAAAATTATGTCACTATTCGTCACTATTTCGGACTTTTTGTCACTATTTCTTCACTATTTTGGCATTTTTGCTCACATTTTAGTTAACTATTTCGGGATTTTTTGTCACTAAAAGTTGCTTCCCTATTCATAAATATCATGGAGATTTTTCAAAAAAAAAAATCTTTATTTATATATTTCGAGGCTTTTTCATAAATATAAATGCCGGCCTTATTATTACACACGTAAATTTAATTTTCCGTCCTTAATCAGCCCATTTTTTTGCAAAATTTTCGTGGCGGCACTTTTCCTCACATTTTTGTCTCAATTTTCCATCCTTCGCCACTCCAAAAAAAAAACTTAATTGTTTATTCCCACCCATTTCATCAACTCATTACCCCCAAAAATCAATATGGAATCGCAATAAATTAATTACCATATACCATATTTTTCCCCTAAAATAGAGCCCCCGGGGGTTTTATTTTTCAACCCCCTCAGAATGGGTGGGGCTATATTTCAGATGGGGGCTCAAATCTAGGGGGATTTGTATTTTAATGCGCGTTAAATTAATTTTTCGTCCCTAATTGCCCAATTTTGTAACAATTTTTTGATGACGGCACTTTGCCCCCGTCGCACTTTTGTTTCAATTTTTCCATCCCTCGCCCCCTCCAAAACCAAAATCCAATCCAATCCCATAAAATGTGAGAGATTTGGGATATTTTGTTTTCTCAGCTGGCTACACATATTACAATTCATTTGGCCATCCCTCGCGCCGGCGCAGCGGACGCGCCGCGCCGCGCCACGTCCCCAAATTTGTTGGCAATTAGCGTTTGGCGCTGGGGGGCCAACAATAAAATGCGGGGCGGCGCGCCGCGTTTGTCCGCCGCGCCGCGTCGCGCCCCATTTGGACACACTTTGGTTGGCCATTCCGCCGCGCGCACGCCCAAAAATGGTGGACAATTAATTAATTGGCTACTAATTGCACTAAATAATATGCCTTAATTGACCATCCATTCTTCCGCTCGCCCGTCCGCCGTCTGCTGAATATATCATCATCAAAACCATCATCATTATTATTTTTATTGGCCAGTGCACAGCGCATAAAATAATGTAATAAAATTTAATTGACCCGCCGTAAATTAATTTAATTTAAAAATAATTAATATAAAAAATTTTGTTGGAATGTTAATTTTAAATTAAAATGTTAAAAGTTTTTTTTTATTGCCAATTTTGGATTGAAAATTTTATCAGGAAATTTTTAAATGAAATCGCATTTTTGAAAATTTTAAAATTTAAAAATATTTATTTATTTATTTAGTAAAAGCTGCATATCAATTAATTTTCATAATTATTTTATAAGAGCCGATCGATTTTCAAATGATTTTTTACAATTTTTGGGATTTCAAAAATATTTCGGTTATTTTTTGAAATTAATTAACTCCAAAATTATCTTAAAATATAAATAAATTAATTAAAAGCTTAAATTATTTTAAGTTCCTCAAATTAAGACTCTACTCCATTGTCCTACTGTCTCGGATCACTCCGTTTGAATTTTGGCATTGATCAGTGCTCCTCTGATCGCTTGTCCGATCAATGCCGATGATCACCAAAATGGGCCTTAAAAATATGCCATTGTCATCCAAATTCCATCACTTCTTCTTCATTACACTAATTTATCTGCTGATCTCACTCTTGTACTGGCCAAATTCAGGTGGGCTAATGGCATCGGATCGAGTGGCAAAATATTTAAAAAATTTTTTTGGCATTTTCTAATTTATCTAATCGACTTGCCCCACCCCCTCTATTATGCTAAAAAAAACTCTGTAGTTTTTCACGAGCATTTGCTTTTCCTAGGGTATTAAAATGCTTTTCACTAAAAATTAATTTTCAAATTTATAAAAGCCTTTCATGGCACCGGCGCCAATGGTGCCATTCGAATTAAGCATTTCATTTCTTGACAATTATTTAAGGCGTTTTTCTGTGGATTATGTTCTTAAATTAATAACTCATGCCACTCCATTAGCCTCTCGACACAAAATTTCTCTAAAACTTTTTTAAGTCCATGCCGAGCCCCCGCTTCGTGCCACCGACGGCGCCGATGTGCCGGCGCCGGCACTGTCGCCGATCGTTTCCCCTCCGGGCACTGATGACGGCGGCGCACAACCATCACTTAGCAACAGCAATAACAACGACAACGATGTACTGCTTGAACCGTATGGGCCCTCGGCATTCCCGGCTGGTGATCAGCAACAGCAACAACAGCAGCAGCCGAACGGCCCGAAGAAAAAGAAGCAGAAACAGTTCCCCCAACTGATCGGGTGGGTTGATCGGCCCGGCGAACGCATCGGCGAGCAATGCGATCCAAGGATGAAGCCGGCATGCACTGTGCCAAACTCGGAGTGTGTGGGCGGCGTGTGCGAGTGCTTGGCCATGTGAGTTTTATGTTGGTGGTGGGTGTACTGCTTGATGTTGTACAAGGCCAGTAAGGCACCATGTAAGACAGTCTTCTGTTTTTTTAAAGAGCCTGGACCTCAATGCCTGGGTTCCATCTTTAGCCTGGGCCTGGATTTTTGGACAAAAATCCAGGAAAAGTCATAATTTCGAAAAATGAAAGAGCCTGGACCTAATGAGTAGGCATGGGTTTCATTAATATGGACATGGGTTTTTTGGGCAAAAATCCCAGAAAATTCGGGTCCAGAAAAAGTTTTTGTTTTCGAAAAATTATGTTCGAAAATTAGTTAATTTTATTTTATTAATATACAATACGTTCAACTTAATTTTCTGAAATTTCATCACTAAAAATGTTCATCCCATTCTCATAAAAAATTGCTTACTTTTTCATGTTTTTTTAGGTATTACCCCGACACACCCTATCGATGTGCACCAATTGACACAGGTGAAAACTGACTAATTAATTAAACAATCAAATTTTCTTTTTTTAATTTTCACAAAAACCGAACCTTTTAAGCCTATGAATTTTCTTTTTCTCATAAATTTTTTGGTGGCATTTTTTTTTTTAATTTTAAATTTCTTCTTTCTGATTTCAAAAGGGTTTTTCATAATTTTTAAATCTTTTAGCTGCATTTTTAAATAATTTTTTGTTCCATCTTTCCTTGATCAATAGTTTTTCCGTAATTTTTCCTATATCTAGGTGAAAATTAAAAAATTTTGCAAAAATTTTCAGAGGGTTCGCTCGGCCGACTGTGCCGTCGCGGCGTGGACTGTCGGGGCAACGGTGAGTTCTGTAACACGGCCAGCGGCAAGTGCGACTGTGTGCCAAACTTTGCGGCCGTCGACTGGCGATGCTTGCCGGGCATTGCGCCAGGCGAATGTAAGTGCCAAAATTAATTTAAAAAAAAATAATAATAATTTGGCGCCCCAAATTTCTAAAATTTGTTCCTTAGAATTTTTTTTAAAAAGTGATCAGAAATAGACACCAAATCAATTTACTGTTCTGTTCTGATCATATAATGAGCTGAACAAATATTGGTCTAAAATTACATTGATTGTTGAAATTTTTTTAAATAAAACTAATTTTTATAAAATCGCGAAAAGGAACAAAAAAAAAATATTTAAAAATTTTAATTTTTTATGGTTTTAAATATTTTAAAATTATTAACGGATTTAAAAAAGTATTAACAATTTTTAAAAACATTTTTTATTGATTTAAAAAACTATTTTTAAGGCACTCAAAAAATATTTTAAAAATTCTTAGATTTTTTATACAATATAAAATTAAATTGTCGCACCCAATTGCTGCAATTTGGCCCAGTCGGTTAACTGCTCTGTTCCTCATTTGTCAGGGGTTCAAAGCTCGCCTTGATGGGAGCAATTTTGTTTATTACATTTCAACAAAATGATGAATTTATAAAAATTTGTGACTGCTAATGAGCAAACAATTAAGCTCTAGAATTACTCTGATTGTTGAAAAATTTTTTTTATTTTTTAATTTTTGTAAAAAATATGAAACTAGAATCACATATAGGCAGAGCTAAACCTTCAATTTTTCGAGCAAAAATTTAAAAATTTAGTAAAAATTGAAGGGTCCGAGGTGCCGTTGACAAGGCAGTTCAGGAAATTTTTTTGAAAATTGTCATGCAACACGAGGTTCGGCGGTGCCGATAGACATCGCAGGGAAAATTTTGCAGATTTCCTAACGGATTTAAAAAAGTATTAACAATTTTTAAAAAATTTTGTATTTTTTAAATTTTTAATGCATTTGTTGTAATATAAATATTTAAGAAAGATTTTTGATAAAAATTTTTTAATTTTTTTTCTTTTATAAATTTAAATTAATTTGTTCACACAATTGTTTCAATGGTCCAGTCGGTTAACTTCTCTGTGCTCGTGGGTTCAAAGCCCGCTTCAATGGGAGGCATTTTTGTTTATTCTTTTCAACAAAATGATGAATTAACAAACTAATTTGTGACTACTAATGAGCAAATAATTAAGCTCTAGAATTACTCTGATTGTTGAAAATTGATTTTTTAAATTTTTCTAAAAAAATGCAAAAAATAAAGCACAATTAAATTTAGTAATTTGGAAAATCTTGCATAATATTTTGAGAAATTTGGTTAGCTAGGTCTTGGAGGTGCACAAAAAATTTCTCGGATTTTTTCATTTTGGCTAATATTAATTCAAAGTTTTAAATATACCCTCAATTAAGCCCTGATTAAATATTTTAAAACTTTTTTTTCAATCTTTCAGATGGTTGCATTGATTGGCGCCAATGTGCCGTTTTTTACCCGGAAGCAACATGTTCTGGGGAAGGAAAGTGCCATTGTCCGGCCGGCATGCATCCCCAGCATGGCACGTGTGTCGAGGGCGAAATTATTGGTGAAAAATAAAAATAAAAATATTTTTATTAATTATAACTATTTTATAAATTATATTTTAAAAAAAATTTTTAAATATTTTGTCACTTATTTATTCGATTTAAAAAGAAATAAAAATTTTGGAAATTTTAATAAATTAAAATATTTTTCTATTTAATAAATATTTAAATATATTATTATTTTATGAATTCAATTATGAAAACAATCTTTGAAGCTTATTTATCGGTGAAATATTTTTTTTTAATTAAAAAAAATTATTTATTTAATTAATTTAAATTATAAAATTAAAAAATATATATAATTTTTTCCAAATTTACATCCACTAATAAATAATTTTCTATTATTTTTAAATTTAAATAATAAAAAGGTGCCCAACATGATCAACCCCCACAATTGTCGGGCCGTGTGCCGTTGCTGCCACCCAGCCAAATCGACCCCGGAGGCGACGCCCCGCCCATTGTTGTTGGCATTGCCCCAGGCAAAAAAAAAATCGAATTTTAAATTTTTATTTATATAATTTTTTTTTTTTTTAGACGGCGTTTGCAGCTCAGACAGTTCATGTGCCGGATACCCTCTTGCTTTGTAAATAATTATACAAATGAATTTTCAATTCAAATTCACTCAAAAAATTTCGAAAAATTTTCAATTTTGGGTCTTGAATTAAACATCATAAAAAAATCAAAATTTGAAACTAAATTAAAATTTATGGCTTATAAAAATATGTCAGAACTTCTGCAAATTGGAGGGCTGAGAGAAATTTTTTTTTTTAATAATTTGCTCTTAAAAAGAAATTTTTTTGCACAATTTCTAAATGTCCCTTATCAAATCATTATTTTTTTAAATTCAAATTTGAACTAATTTTCTAAATTAAATTTGATTTTTCTATTAAAATTTAATTGAATTTCATTTTTTTTTAATAAAAAGTTGTGACGGCGTCTGCAAATGCCGTGAAGGTGCGTTGAATGCCGGCTCAGCTTGTATAGCAGCGCTGGAGAACGGCGCAGCTGCAGCAGGCTCATGTCCAAGCGGTCAAATTTATGTGCAGGAAATTGGCACATGTTTGTCCGGTGAGTTTTAATTTAGGTAATTAATTAATTAATTCGCTTTTATATATATATATATATATTGGGTCATTGATTAGTAGGGCTGCGATTTTTAGTGATTTAACTAATTTTTTTGCTCAATTGTTTTGAAGAAAGGAGCTCAAAAAACGCATTTCTGCGTTGAAAATTTTCGATTTGGATCTCACTATCGGTCACTAGAAATCACTATTTTGGCGCTTGGTAACTAAAATAGTGAAAATTCACTATTTTGGCGTTTTGTCACTATTTTTTCACTATTTCGGCATTTTTTGGAAAATTCCTTAACAAAAATGCAATAAAACCAAAAAATACACCCCTAAGAATCGACCTAAAAAAAATTTCAAAAAAATACACCCCTAAGAATCGACCTAAAAATTTTCAAAAATCACCCCTAAGAAATGAAAAAATTTTTCTCAAAAATTCATCCCCCAAATTTTTTTTTCTTGGCAAAATTTTGGTTTAAAAAATGTCAATTTTTGCTGAGAAAATATTAGAAAGGAAATGTAGCTCATTTGCAACTGCAATCAGTGAATAAAAATTATTTTTGTTCAATTTTTGGCGAAAAATTATGTCACTATTTCGCACTTTTTTCCACTATTTTGTCACTATTTTAGCATTTTTAAAGGGCGTAGGCAGGGGGGGGGGGGCTGAGGGGGCTAAAGCCCCCCCCCCCCCGAAACCCAAAAAAGTAAAAAAAAATTCAGTAAATTTTTTTTCAAGTTTTAAGCAATTTTCTTAACAAATTTGCTTTAAAATACTCAAAAAATTTTCCCGACGGCGCCTATCGGCACCGCCGGACCCCCATTTTACCCTATTTTTGAAAAATGGAGGCCAAAATGGCAAAAAATAGTAATTTTTTGGCGAAAAACGGTGAAAACTTTTGTAAAATACACCCCATAATTCGTTATTTCAAAAAAGCAAAAATACACCCCTAAAAATCGAATTTTTCACTTCAGCCCCCCCCCCCCCCCCGAAGCCAAGGGTCTGGCTACGCCCTTGGGACAGCTCATTTGATCGATCAGATGATAGATAAAAATGTTCAAAAAGTATCAGAAAAATTCGAAATTTTTATTTTTCGGCGCCAATTGAATCGGTAAAATTTTGTTTGTTTCTTTTTACGAATTGTTTTTTCGTTATTAAATCATTTTCCACAATAATTATCAGAACCAAATTTGAATTGGATAAATAAATGACTGCCAAAGAGATGGCTAATTAACCAAACGGGAAAATTTACAAAAAAGGTAAAAAAAATTGGTACTTATCCGTTTTGCCACCCCCCCCCCCGAAAAATTTTTAAAAAATTTTTTTCTAGGGTAATTTTATGCGCTGAGCAAGAAAAAAATGTCTATTTTAGCCATCATGCATGCATCCATTTCATTAGTGTCTTATTTACAGTCCCAGATTAAAAATAATATTTATTCAAATTGAATGCCGTTCCCAGATTAACGAGCATATGAATAAGATGATTTTTTGTAATTTCAAATTTTTCACGTAAATTTTCACGTAACTCACGTAAAATGCGTGATGGCTTAAAATAAAAATTTTTCGTGCTCAGCGCATAAAATTACCCTAGAAAAAATTTAAAAAAAAAATTTTTCCAGGGGGCGGCAAACCGGATAAATACTAAAAATTGTCTATCTTTTTCACTTTTGCGAGAGTTTCAGCGCCTAAAAATAATTAAATTTATTTAATTTCAAATATATTTAAAAACCCAAGGCTGTGTTCCCATTTTTCCCATAAACTTCAACCCAGGCAATTTTCCCATTTATTTTAAGCCTCCAGCCCTGGGGCACCATGCCAATACTCACAACAATGTTCTGCCGAGGAGCCCGGGGTATGAGAAAGCATTGTGAAATATTGGATTCAAACTCAAAATTTTTTTTCTCTTTCAATTATTTTTAAAAAATTAATTCGAAAAAAAATCGGAACGAAATTGGCACTTTTATTCCTCCTCGAGAGTCTCGTGCCAAATTTATTAAATTAATTTCAAAATTTCGCCTTGAAGGCATTTTGCCGGCAACTGACGTGCCAATGTGTGTACGGTATGCGCGTGTCGCAGGATGGGCACAGTTGCATTTTCTCCGACCGTAACTGTACCAGGCGTGGCGAAATTTGGGTAGCCGAAATTGGACAGTGTCGCCAGGGTTCGTTTTTTTCATACATAAGCAGCAGATTTTCATACGCACGCCCCTAGAAAAATTTAAAAAAAATTAAATTTGATTTTTCAAAAATTAGAAAACATTTTTTCAAGAAATTTTGAGAAAGAAAATCAAAAAAAAAATCTAGAGTGATTTTTTTCTTGAAAATTTTGCAATTTAATTTTTCTGGGTTAAAAAACATTATAAGATTTAAAATTTTATTGCATTTTCCACGAAATTTTCTGAAGAAAACTTTTTTAAAATTTTTTTGAAGAAAAAATTCCAATTTGAAAAAATTTGTTTGTTTCATCATTCTCTGATCAATAATGTTCATCCATTGATCACCTTTATTATAATTTTATTCAATCTTCGATTAACTTTTTTTTAATTTAAACATAATGCCAATTATTTTTTTCCAATTTTTTTCAGCAATTTTGCCTGGGGCTGGCCCATGTTCACATTCAATGCAATGTTCGGCTGTTGTTCAAGTAATAATCCATTTTAAAATTTTATTTTAAATAATACTTCTTGCTTTTTGAGGGTGCCCAATGTTTGCTGGAGCAATGCGTGTGCCCAAAGGATTTGCCCATGGCCACTGACGGAACGTGGTAATTATGATTAATTAGAATGATTAATTAATTAATTGCTTTTTTCCACCCATTAAGTGGCACACAATGCCCTCAGGGACAAATGTTTTCAGGCGTGACCGGAAGCTGTTTGCCCGGTAGAATGTGTTTTCATATAAACTATTGAACTGTCATTTAATTAAAAGGCTTTTTATTTATTAATTTCAATTCATTAAATTTTAATTATTTGTTTGTTAATCGCTCACTCTTTAACCCACCATAATTAGCTGGAATAAAAATTTCATTTAAATTCGAACACAAAAATTGATATTTTCATTCATTTATATTCTGCTATATTGGTTTTGAATTTTTTTTTAATTGAAATTAATTAAATATTTTCAGCTGTCCAGCCTGGTGGCGAATGCCTTTACTCAAGCCAATGCCATGCCGTTTATCCGGGAATGCTGTGCAGTCTGAGCCGTTGCCGGTGCCCGAATAATCAGGCACATTTTTTTTTTTACAAAATTAATTACCCTTTAAGTGGTGTCATTCTTTTGAAAAACTTATGGATTTCGTAGAGCTATATACGAGAAAATGATGTTTTTAGCGAGAATTGAGACCGAGAAATAATTCCCGAAAAACGAGATCGAGATCCTAAAATGCCGAGAAATTACTCGACTCGAGAATCGAAATCGAGAAATGTGTTATTTTCATATTTGATATGTGTGACCTGGAAATCCTGGAATAAAATCCAGGCTCAGGAAAAATCCAAGTTTTCAAAAAAACGGCCTGGACCTGATCCAGGAAAAACCTAGGCCTAGGCCCAAGGTCCAAGTCATGCCCTGATTTGATTTTTCAATTTTTCCATAATTTTTTGCCCATTTTAAGGTGTTTTCCGGCTCTCGCTGCATGCCAACATGTCCTCAGTCGTTCATTCGAAATCAGTATGGCGTTTGTCAACCTGGTAACAAAAATTTCAAAAATTTTATTTCCCTAAAATTTAAATTTTATTTGTTTTTTTTTTGCAGGTTGTCGCGCCAATCAAATTGAGTACCAAGGACAATGTGTTGACATTGTTGGACCAGGACAGGTCAGTTTCTTGTGGACTAAATTAACAACAAATTGGTTTTTGTTTTTCATCTGACCGATTTGCAAAAAAAAATAATTAATTTATATATATTTGGAAAAAAAACAATATTAATTAGTCTAAGTTTATTGATTTTCAATAAATTTTAATTGTAGAGAAAATTTTCAGGGAAAAAATTTTGAATATAAAATTTTATGATGAATTACTAATTTTTTTAAATTAATTTTCAAAAAATTGCTGAATATTTTTTCAAATTTTTTTCTTGAAATTTTCTTCTAAAAAATTTTTAAGTATTTTTATTGAAAAATAAAAAGTTGGGAGGGGGCAGAGATATATTATGTCGCATTTAATGATAAAATTAATAATAATTAATTAATTAATTAATTTTTTTTTTACAATTTTAGCCCTGTTTGGTGAATCGTCAATGTGCCGGCGGTTCCCAATGTGTGAATGATCAGTGCACATGCCCAACAAGCATGGTCAACAACAGTGGCGTCTGCGTTCCGAGTAAAAAGCATTTAATCATAATAATTTTTTCTTAAAAACATTGATTTATACTGTAATTTGTAATCTGACCAATTACTGTAACATATTCTAGTCTAATTTACTGTAATGACAACAGTGGCATCTGTGTTCCGAGAAGGGGAATCAATAATTTTTTATTAAAAAATATGGTTACTGTAATTTTGTAATCACTCGTATGGTACTGTAACAAATTTTCTGTAATTTATCAACCTTTAACTTTAAAATCAGTTATGTAAGGCCTCCCATATCCTTAAAATGACCTTTATAACATTAATGTAATTGGTACATATGATTTTTAAGTTTTGATACTCGCTAAAGCCCACCGATTACTGTACGATAACGACCCTAATTCACTGTAATTAATCTCTTGGCCTACTGTAGTGCGTGCCGCACCGCTTGGCTCGTGCGTGCGCGGTGAGCGCTGTGTTGGCGGCTCCACCTGCATGGACGGCACGTGCGTGTGCCCGACCGGCACCAGTGCGCTCAACGATGTTTGTGTCACCAAAATGACAGGTGGGCACGGCATGAGGATTATCGATCGATCAGTTGATCGATTGCTTGGGGTGATCAGGAAAGGTGCTCGGTCCGATCACTTTCAATTTGTGGGAGGGGAGAGGAAGGCTAACGAAGAAATTTCCACTTTTTATGTGGAGCCATTATTAATGGTAACTAAAAATCCCTCATACCGTACCACTGAATTCGCGATACTGTATTCCCTATATTGTTACAGTACCACCAAACTCGGCCTGTTCCCCGGCTGTTGAATGCGGCGGAGGCTCCAAATGCGAGCAGGGCATGTGCATTTGGTGAGAGTACATACAGTACACCTATTTCAAAATTTAAATTTTTTTCAAGTGTGCCACCACTGTTGGCCATCGGTGGGACGTGCCAATATCCGCCAACCGGTAGCAATGACATTTAAAATTGGCAATATGTAAAACGCACATTAAAGCATTCATGGAAGGATGATTTTTTTCTGCATATTTAATTTTATTTTTTCATTTAAAATATTTTATTTCTAATTATTAAATTAAAAAAAATTATTCTCAATTGATTCCAAAAACATTAAAAATTTTCTAATTTTAATAACAGATTAATATTAATGAGGTTGAAAGCTGCGAAATAGTGGTGCCAAAAAAAGTGCCGAAATACGAAATGACACACTTGTGCCGTAATGCGAAATAGCGTTGCAAAAAAAAAAAAAAGCCAAAATACGAAGTACCGCCGACTAAAAAATGCCAAAATACGAAATACCGGCACTTTTCCTGCCATAATGCGAATTAGTGGCGCCAAAAAATGCCGGAATGCGGTCTAATCTATGATTCACGCAAAAATACTTAAAAAATTGCTTATTCAAATCATTAAAAATTCATTTTAATTTTACAAAATTTAAAATAATTCCCAGTGCCACCGGATGGGCCGTGCCCGACAGGTCGCGAGCGATGCCTGGGCGGTGCCAGCTGCCAACAGGGCCAGTGCAAGTGCCCGCTTGGCACCGTGCCGGACGGTGTCCGGTGCGCGGTGGTCACCCAAGTGGGCGCCGGCCAGCCATGCTCGGCCACAAATGTGTGCACCAATTTTGCCGTCTGTGTCCAAGGCGTGTGCACGTGTCCGTCCCCATTTGTGGCACAAAATGGACAATGCATTGTGCGTTTTTTTGAAAAATTTTGTAATTTTTCGGCGCATTTTTTGGCATTTTGTTTGGTGCCGATGGGGGAAAATTGGATATTTTGGCCCCACAAATGAACAAAGAATTTTTGGTCAAATATTGGTGAATTTTAAGGAATTAATTTTTAGTGGGTACGAGAATTTAGCCATTTGCGGCGCGCATTTTGGCATTTATATGGCGCCCGCCGATGGAAAAATATTGGGCATTTTTAGCCGACTTTTTGCCCCACAGATCAACTATGTTGAGAATAAAATTGTTGGCATTTGCCAAACGATTTTTGGTTTTTACGAAACAGTCCCTCGCATCTTTTAATAATTTTTTTTGCTTTCATTATCTAAACATAAAATATAATATTTTAGCGGCCTGAAACTGTTCTGGCAGGCGCTTCTTGCGGTAAAATAAGAAATTCCTTAAAAATATAAATTTTTTTACGTGTTTTTATTAATTATGTTATTACTGTAGCAATGGGTGAGGCGTGCCCGCCGAATGCCTACTGTAACTCGGAACGAATTTGCTCCTGCATTGCGCCCACCGTAAACATGGCCGGCGTATGTCGGAATGTGCACACGGGTACGGTGGAGGCAAAAATGGTATTAATTAACATAAATTAATTGCGCATAATTAATTAGTTTTGCCCGGTGACCCGTGCCCAAGTGGTGAGGTGTGCTTGGGCGGCTCCAATTGTGTTGCCGGCATGTGCCAATGTCCATCCGGTGAGCTGCTTTTGTGTCTGAATTTGGGAATGGTATTTGTCAAAATTTTTGGAATCAATGCCATGGCATTGGGAGTGATCAGTGTCTAAAAAATTTTTTATTTCCGATCGGCAGATTTTTGTCCAATTGATGATCATTTTTCCGATTGATATTTGTGACTGATTAGACCCAACATCTGATTTGGCTCTGATCAGGCATAGATTTTGTCCACTGTTGAAGTGACTTTGATCAATTTTTGATCTCGCCGATCAGTCAGTAGTCATTGGATGTTCAATCATATTTTAGATTGCTCAGAATTTTACTGACTATTGGGATTTCTAAATGAGTTTTAAACACATGATCTCTCAAATCCCCCCCCCCAGGGATGACCATTCACCAGGACCAATGTGTGCCAATGCCGTCCGGCACGTTGGGCCAATGCACGGACATTTCGCAGTGCACCGGCGGTGCCTATTGCGACATGGCACGCCATCTGTGCGTATGTCCAGGTGAGAGTGCCAAAGTTTATAAAACTGATCAGAAATTGTAAGGAAAATTGATCGCTCTGACAATTCTTTTGTGATTAAGCAAATTGACCTATCAAAAATAATAATGGGTGAAATCGTTTAAAAATTTTTGTTTTAATGAATTAGCTTCGTGCTGAGTCAATCCACAAAAAAAACTCAGTGTGGGCGATCCACAAAAAACTCAATGATTGATAAAATAATTAGATTTAATAAAGCGATATTTAAGCACAAATAAACATTTTACTCATCAGTTATATGGAAGTATTTAAATTTTTACCCCTACAATGAACAAAAGTGTTGGTAAATTATTATAATATTTAAAATTAATCATATAATTAAATTCATTAACATCTTTTTATCTAATAAATTAATTATTTTATCAATCATTGAGTTTTTTTTGTGGATCGACCTAGCACCAATTAGCTTAAGTAGATTAATTCATACCGGAAATTTTCTAAAGAAAAATCTAATTTTTTAAAAATTAGTAAATTATTTCAAAAAACGCAACAAATAATTTATTTAATTTTTTGCTTTTTTCTTCTAAATTAATAAAACTTTAATTTTATTTTATAAAATTTTTTCTTTCTTATAAATGATTGATTTAGCTATTTTTTGAGAGGTTTGAAGACATTTATAAAAATTTATTATTCGCATATTTTGCAATTTTATGTGTTCATATTTTTGCTAGCCCTATTGATGTTTAAGATTTGAAGAAATTGTTACACAATTTTTAATTAATTAATTAATTTTCATTTTTTTAAAAATTTATTTTAATTTCATTTAATTTTTTAGCTGGTCAAATTGCGGTCGGCGGTGTTTGTACAAACCTTAACGGCGCCGGGGGCGGCGGTGCCGGCGCTGGTGGCACCGGCGCCGTGCCACCCCCCGGCGGGGCGCCAACCACGGCAAAACGGCGACGCCTCTCCTCCCCACAGCGGCGCCGTTCGCGCATTTGGCACCGCATGAAACGGTGAGGCATTTTTGTATAATTTTTTCTTCAAAATTTAGGCCTAAAATTAAAATTGGTATGAAATTTAGCAGGGAGTCTGTCCAATGAATGCGATTTTTCTGTAACGGTAACGGCAAAATCACTGGTAGTACCGTCACCGTATTTACCTCATTTTTCCGAACATCATTTATAAACGGAAATTTCCGGGTTTTTTTTACCGTTACCCGGTTTTTTCCAATTTGAGCGGCGGCAACAGCAAAAGAATGGTAATTAGCGCTGTACAAATTTACCAAGCAGCAGTATCTAACTGGTTTTTATTGTGGTAATTTTTACAGTGCCGAGCACATAATTGAGCGTGGCATTAGGCCAAAACCATATCATAAAAGAGACAAGGCACATAAATTTCCAAGGACTCCTGCTGGCATTCAGGACAACCTTTTAAACCCAATGAACCTCGAAAAATTAATTTAGGCACGCCCGCAAAATGTGAAAATGTGCCAAAAAAGGGACGACGGCACAAAAAGCATGATCACAATGATAATGATCATGATCAGCTGGTGGTGGAACAGGAGGAGGATAATGGCGGCAAATGGCGTGAAAAATCATTGCCCGTCGAATTTGCTGGCGATGCCTCTGCAAATGGTGCTGGTCTTCATGAACATGACGACGACGACCTTGATGAACAGGCGGTGGCACATGGACAACAACAACAGAACACTGAACACGGTGGTAAAGTGCCGATGACGACATTTTTTACGGCACGACGGAGAGAGGACAAGTTGTCGTCATCGGCAAAGGCACCACAATCATCGGCATTGTCAGCACCGCCGTAAGTAAAATATGTTTTTTTTGCTTTGAAATTAGGTCTTCCCCCCGAGAAATTGAAAAAAAAAAAAACTCTTAATACAGAAAATTCTAGAAAATTTTTGAAGACTTGCCATAAGGAAATTTTTTTGGAAAAATGGAAAAATTTTAAAAAGTGGCTTTTTGTTTGAAATTTTATAATTTTCTTCCGAATTCTCATAACTTACTCCCCACGATTTCATAGTTATCGATTGATTGGTCGACATTTTCCTAGGCATACTGTAATTGCAAAAAATTACTGTACCCAAATTTTATCATGCACAAATTACTGTTCAGTGCCAAATTTGCAAACAGCAAAAAATCGTCGTCACCAAATGACGTCGTGCAAATGCAACAGAATGCCGATGCCCACAACAACAATAGGAATACAGTACCACCGGCGGTGGCCCGAGAGTTGGGCCTACCGTGTGCCGAGGAGGGCGCACCATGTGCCAACGGAAATGCGCAGTGTCGGGACGGCATTTGCCGATGTTTGGACGAATTTGTGCAGGCCGGCACGTCAATTTGCATCCAAAAAAATAAAAGTGAAAAATTAAAAAATAATTAGCTTTTATTAATATTTTTTACTGTTTAATTGTTTAGAATTGAAAATTACATTTATTGAGTAAAAAAAAAAACAGAAGAAGAAGCATTAAAATGGAAGATATAATTAAAAATAATTTTAATTTAAAAACCAATATATATTTCGAGCGAAATTTAAAAAAAAAAAATTCTAAATTTTTTTGTGTTATTTAATTTAAAAACCAATATATATTTCGAGCGAAATTAAAAAAAACATTATAAATTAATACTTAAAATATTAATTTTTAAAACATGCAAAAAAAAAATTGTGCATTTTTTTCTTCTAATCGAATATTTTTTCTTTGTAATAATCAAAGATATTTTAATTTATTTAGATGATTAATTTTAAAAATAAGCAAAAAACAAAATTATTTTTTTAATTTTAGAAATGACAATATTTCAAGACAAATTATTTCTTAGTCTATTTTTCCTCTAAATTTCAATTTTAAAAATGAAATCCACTAAAAACATATAAAATTTTCGAAATAATAAATATTTATCTTCTTTTTTTAAATAATATTTTTTTTATAATAATCAAAAAGATTTTTATATAAAAAAATATTTATTCTAGTGAATTTAAAAAGAAATTAATTAAAAAATATTCATTTAAAATAATTATGCAAAAATTTTTTTAAAATTAAATTTTAACAAAATAATTATTTTGTCTGTTTTTTAATTCTAAAAAATATTCTTTATTTATTTTTATTAAATTAGTTTTTTACAAAATTTCACTTTTGAAATTAAAATCGAGATTTAATTTGATCTATCTAATAACTAATTTGTAAGTTGCCAACCCAATTGTGAACCCGGGCCAGCCCTGCGGACCGCGCGACTTTTGTGACGGCGGTGCCACGTGCGTCCAACAAATGTGCCAATGCCCGCCGGACTTTGTACCACAGCAAAGAAATTGGTGCTTACTAATAATCCGTTAATTAAACGATTCGCATTTTCGAAGTTTTGATTTATTATTTTCAAATTTTTAATTAATTAATTCATTATTCAATGAATTTTTTAATTAAATAATAAAACTAATTAATCAAATAAATAATTTTAATGAATAATTCCCAAATTTAATTAATTCACTAATCAATCAAATAAATTTTAATTCATTATTTTCAAATTTTTAATTGGTTTTAATTAATTAATTATAATTAATTTATTCTAAATTTTTAACTTTCATTAGCATTCGCATGTTACCATCGGAAAATGGTGTGCACACAGTTGCTGGTCTTGGAACAAAAAGGCTGGTTAAAAGTGAGAGCATTATAGTATTGTGTTTACTGTATTTTTTGAATTTTATTTATTACTGTACTCAGCATTTTCTGACTATCGTACTTATTTATCAGAATTTTTTAAAATACCATATTTTATTTATCATCGTTTTCTGGAATACCGAATTTGATCGTCCAAATTTTCTCGGTTACTGTAGTTTATTTTGTCAATAGACTACTGTAATTTCTTCGTTTGATATTCAAGTGTGTTTTTTGTTGATATATCACTTTTAATATTTATTATCCCAGAATCACCGGGACTGAATTGTCGTCATAACCCAAATGTTTGTACCGGAGGGTCGTACTGTTTCAACGGTTACTGTGTGTGCCCGGAGGGTTACGAGGAACGGAACGGGGAATGCATTATGCCAAAAATTTATGGTACACACTTTTAAATTTTGTAAAAAAATTTTTTTTCTTCAATTATTAAATAATTTTATTTGGTTAAATATTTAAAATACGAAAATTATTTAAAAGAGATTAATTTTAATTAAACTTTTCTATGCTAATTAATGATAAATATCATTCATTACACTAATTTTGTTAATTATTTATTTTATTGGATTTTAAAAACACTTCATATAGTAATTACAATAATTATTAACACTTTAGTTGAGCCCGGTGCAAGTTGTGAGGTAATTAAGCATTTCTTAATCAACTAATTACCACCTCACCCCTTTAATTATGCCTAATTAACACAATTCATTAAAGCGCCCTCCGGGCATCATTGCTCAAGTGGAATGCCTGGGCAATTCAGTGTGTGCCAACGGCTATTGCGTATGGTTAGTTAGCATTTGTTTAATTGCTCTTCATTAGGGTAATTAATTTAATTGCTCACTTAATTTTAGCCCAAATGGGGAGCCAATTCAGAACAAAATGTGCGTCACCGTCAACTCAATTGGTCAGGAAAAAGAAAATTATAGTGTTTTTTTTTTCAGAAAAAAGACCTAAATTTTCTTATTTTAAAACCTAGCGATCAGAAAATTCTGTTTTTTTTTGTTTTAGTAATTTTAATGGCAAAAAAAAAATATTGGCATCCATTTTAAAACTTTTATGCCTTTTTAATATTATTTATTATTGCCTTTTATTATTATTTTTTGATCACCCATAAAATTTACATAGCACAGAATTTCAGGCCTACAATTTAAAAAAAAATTTTTTTTTTTTTTTTGCATTTCCTCTTTTTTATCAATTTTTTTATTCATTCATTGATCACACTCCATACATATTCCCATTAAAAGTTATCACTGATCATAAGACCGATTAAACTTTTGCATTTATCAAAAAAAAAAAAATTTTTTTACATGGTACCTAAAATTCCTCATTTTAATAAAGCCTCGAAAAACCGCTTTTGAATTTCTCGTTTGACAAATGAAAAAAGATTTTCTCAGAAAATTTATTTAAATAATTCTTAAAAATTATAGAATTTCCTATTTTTTGAATTTTCGACTTTTTTTTATAATTTTTTTTTTTTTGGCACATTTTCACTTTTAAATAATATTTAATTTAATTTATTTTAATTTAAATAGTTTAAATCCAATTTTGTCAGCTTCGCCGGGTGAGCCGTGCATCGCAAGTCTGACCAAATGTACCGGCAATTCCGTGTGCACTAACGGATTTTGGCACGTTTTTTTTTGAAATGCCATCAAATTAAAACATTTAAACGGAATGCCAATGGTTTTTTTTTGAAATTTTGCCAAATTCTTTAAGCACTTGCCCATATCAGCAAGTGTCGCTGAATGGCCAATGCGCAACAGTAACAATCGCCACACAATTGGTATGTAACAGAAAAAACAGAAATCATTTAAATGTATAAATTTATTTGATTTTATGGATATTACTTTTTTAAATTAATTATATATTTAAAATTTATTTATTATTATTATTATTATTATTATTCATTTATTTGATCAATTGATTTTGAATATTTTATTTTATTAAAAAATATTTTGTAGAAAAAAATCACTAATTAATATTTTTTTCTTTAAATATCGAATATTAAATTAAAAACAAATAAAACAAAAAAAAAAATCTAAAAGGATTTTGTATTTTAAAAAAATATCAATTTTTATTTAAAAAAATAAGTAATTTTTAGTGAAAACCAACAAAAAAAAATACTACTTTATATAATATGCTTGATTTTTTTTATAATTTGAATTAAATTCAAAAATTTGAAATTTTATTTATTTATTTTAATTTTACTATTAAAAAAAACCCCAACAAAATTTAAATGTTATTTATTTTATTAATAACTTTTAATTTATCTTAGCCAACCCAAACCTGTACACCGGCAACCATTTGTCTGGGCAATTCCGTTTGCCAGGCGGGCCGATGCCAATGCCTTCCGAACACCGTTCTGTCACGGACCGGCACATTTTGCCAACCCATTTCTGTGATTTTGCAACGTAAAAAATGGGGGAAAAATAAGGAAAATTTCAAAAAAAAAATTATAAATTTTTCCAGCCCTCAGCACGCCTCCAGTTGGCATTCCGGGCTATGCCTGTGCCGTCGGTGAGCCACACCAGTGCTCGGGCGGTTCGCGATGCGTGCACGGCATGTGCACATGCGGTGAGTGTCAGCCTTGGGCCAGCAGGCCAACCATGTTTCTGGCATATCCGTAAAAATTTTTTGAAATTTTCGAAAAAATTTTCGGCGGGAGGAAGAGCACAAGCATCCCGCTTCCCGAAATCTATTGTTAGGAAGGTGCGGCGGGAAGGAATTAATCCCGGAAAAGTTGTGATCATTTTTTTTACCAACAATTAAAATATAATTAAGGAAAATTCAATTTTTTTTTTGAAATTAAAATATAATTAAGGAAAATTCATTTTTTTTTTTTTTGAAATTAAAATATAATTAAGGAAAATTCAATTTTTTTTTTGAAATTAAAATATAATTAAGGAAAATTCAATTTTTTTTTTTTTTTTTGAAAAACTTTGAACTTCGAAAACGTCGGATTTGGGCTCCAAACTTCGTCTTCGGGTAAAAATTGGGCTCCGCCTTCGGCTTTGGCTTCGAGTGCTAAGCCGCGGAGCTGCTCGTCCTCTCCCCGTTCATCCCCCCCCCCTAGAATTCCAAAAAAAATGAAATATTTTTTATATGAAAATTTAGAAAATAAATTTTTTCAAAAAGTTCCAGCAATTTTTTGTCAAAATTTTTGCAAAAACAGTAATTTATAATAAATTTTTGAAAAATCACTAAAAAAAATTTCAAAAAATGTTTTCTTGTTATTTAATTAGAAAAAATTTTTCTACCATTTTTTTTTGAAAATTCTAAATTTGAAAAAATTTTAGTCCCTCCATTTTGAGTTTAAAATAATTCGCACAGAGTCCGGCTATGTGCCATTCCAATCCGTTTGCGTGCCATCCTTTCCCATGTACGTGCCGTCCTGGTCGTCGTCCACTGCCGGTGGCGGAATGGCACCACCGCCGCCCCCACAACAACCCCAAGTGCCGACATGGCCCGGCATGTACCCGGACAACATTTACACCACCGAAACCGCAACTGGCAAGCCGCCATTTCCGTCTGGCGTTGTGCCATGTAAAAAAATTTGTTTTTTTTTAATTTGGCATTTTGTGCCGAAATAAAAAAAAAGAGATTTTTTTGGCACAGTGCGCCCCGGTGAAAGCTGTGACCCGCGCTGTGAGTACACCGGCACTTGTGACAAAGTTGGTGAACCAAGGCAAAAAATATTTATAGGCTTAGTAAGTGTTACACCCTGTCAAATTTGAGAATTTCAAAAAATTAAAATAATATTTTTCAGCAAATTAATTCGAAAATGGGAAAAAATTTTATTTTTGATTTTTTAAAAGTAAGGCATTGTTATGAAATTTTAAAAAATTCACGCTTGAATCTAAATGCGCAGCCAAGCCATCAAAATTATCAGTTTGCTTAAAATTTCATTAAAAAAAATTCCATAACCCTCAAATTGCCATTTTTCAAAAATAATATTCTCACACCCTTTGAAATTTCATATTTATTTATTTTTTTTTAATTTTTTGTTACATTTTTTAAATCTGTTTATTTTTCGAAAATTTATAGGCGATTTGGTCCTAAAATAAAGTCAATTCTTAGAAAACAGGAACAATTTATATTCCTGGTTTAATTAATTGGTGGCAATTAAAAATGCCAAAAATAATAATAAATTTCTCTTCTTTTTATACCCACCCCATAATTTTCGGTTAATTAATTACACTCCCTATAATTTTCCTCTTCATTTTAATTACCCCCGCCCATAATTTTCTACTTAATTAATCCCCCCCCCCCTCCTTCCAAAGGCGTGTGCCGGCAGTTCAATTTGTGCCGACGGTGTTTGTACATGCCCGCAGGGTGAATATCCGCAAGATGGCCAATGCGTGCCATATTTTGTCACCGTGAAACCGCCTCCGACCACCCCAGCGCCACCGGCACCTTTGCCCGTGCCGCCGGCGCCAGTGCCGCTGAAGCAAAAGCGTATGTGAACAAGGAACAGTCAATATGGAAGTGATTTTGCGTTGTCCTTGATCTTGTCTGATCAATAATAAATCTGATCTGATCAATCCATTTGGTCTGATCATTGGCCTTGATCAATATTTCGGCTTGATCAATCTTTTAGTCTGATCAGTAACATTGATGAATATTCCAAGCAGATCAATCTTTTAGTCTGATCATTGATTGTGATCAATAGTCTAATTCTGGACAATATTTGTAATCTAGTCTTCGATCATGATCATTTCTGATCAAATCAATTAATTATTGAGGATTGATCTGATCGTTGGTTGATCTATTCTGGCCAATGCTTTTGGACTTTGATCAATTATTCTCATCTGATCAATCAATGATCAGAAGCATTTATAATGTCAATGGAGAAATTTGCTAATTTTATTGAATTTTAAATTTTTCGAAGTTTTTGTAAAATAATTTTGTACGTTATTTTTATTTTTTATACATATATTTAAATATATTTACATATTTCCAAACAAAAGGTCGTCCATCCGAAAACTGTGACTTCTCGTCAGCTGTGTGTACTGGCGGTTCGTCATGCATTTTGGGCATTTGTCAGGTGGGCACAAAACTGAATATAAATTGATCAATAAAGTGTCTGATCATTATATATATATTTTTTTGTTTCTGATCAAAATCGGCCTATAATAAGAAAATTTGTTTACACGATCATTCCCCCCGAAAAAAAAAATTAAGAATTCTTGCGAGGAGCGGGAGGGGGAAACGTATAGTGAACCCGAAATTTGAATGGCACGGCAGTTTAATTGATCAATTCAAAGCCGGCACAAACATTGATTTGTTCCATGAAGAAATATTAGCCCGTAGTAATTTTCATTGGGTTGAGTTACCGTATTTGCTCTTTCTTTTTATCCCCCACGGGGGATTATTTTTCAACCTCCTCAGAGACTGGGGGGGGGGGGATAATTGGAGATTGAGGGATTAATGGATATGGGGGATAAAAAGAGCAAATACGGTAACTATTTTGGCACATAAAATTAATCAATGTGTTTTTTTTTTTTTGGATCATTCTCGGTTTGACGGGAGACTAAATTGTCTCCAAGAATGGCGAAATTTCAAATCAATCAAAATCGATGGCGTTGGATTTGTCTGATCAGAGTGATCACTACTCTCTTAATAAAAAAAAAAATTAATGCCGTTTTTGGCACAGTGCCCGCCCGGCTATTCGCCCAGCCGGGACAAGGAAAGTTGCGTCAATGGGCTGTTGTTGGAGCCGCTCCATTCACCGCCAATGCAGCAGCGACAAGAAGAGCAGACCAAGAAGCCGCAGAAGCTGTCCACCCGGGACAAGAAGGATCAGGAACAACAGCAGAAGGTCACTGCACAACATACAAGGCGGAATTGAAAAAACTGATTTTATGCAGAGGACGAAAAAATTGAAAAAAAAAAAAACAAAAAAATTTTTTTTTATTGAATTTTGAATTTTTACTACAGGGAGGGAAACAAACAATCGGGGCCAGCAGCAGGCGTGTGCGAAAACCAAAATCGAAGACGAAATGAAAATTAAAATATTTTAAAATCCAAAAACGAAAATGAAACGAAAATTTTTTGACGGACGAAAACACGAAAAAACGAAACTCAAAAAGTGCCGAATAAATAGGAAGAAACAAACGACACGAAATTTCGCACACCCCTGTCCAGCAGAGCTTAAGGTAATTATTGGCAATTGGATTTCAATAAGGGACAATCTCTAATTACGGAGGAGTTTAAAAATGCGTAATCCGTCATGCTTGAGCTCAAAAAAAAATTCCATAATTTTTCGTAATCAAAACAATCCGTAATTACGCATCATTTAACAAATGGAAAAAGGAATAAAAAATGATGGCGAACATAAATCTTAACATTTTTGTAAATTTTATCATTTTTGGTAATAAAATTTAATTTTTTGTGTCTCCGAACGGCTTCATCATTCACCAACTAGCTTATAAGCCAACGTAGCTCAGTTGGTTAGAGCATTGCTTGGTATGGGAAATGCCGTGGGTTCGAGTCCCACCGGGCGGGTTTTATTTTATATTCTACTAAATGGCTGATCAATTTTTCTGATCACATTCTAATCACTTTTTCAGATGCTTGGCCAACACTGTGCCGTGTCCGAGGAATGCGTTCCGGGTGCCCAATGTCTGTTCGATGTGTGCGCGTGCCCTCCGCGCACGGTGGCCAACGATCAGGGCAGACAGTGCGTCGTGGATGAGACAGAGGAGCAGCGACGGCGGCATGACGACGAGAGGAAAGCGGCGGTGGCGGAAGAAAAATCGATATATCGATCGGAAATCAGTGATCGTGATCAGTCACGAGATGGGGACCGATCGGTGGTGCAAAGCGTGACCCTTCTCCGATCACCCGCCCCTTCTGCCACCGCCACATCCAAAACTGCTGGTGCCGTCGTAATCGTTCTCCCGGGTTGGCCGTGCCAAACGGCGGCGGCGGCCGGTGACGGGGACGGCAAATGTGCCAAAGGAGGTGGGTGAAACTGATCAATCAAAAGGGGTTAAGATATTTTTAAAATAGAAAAAAATGCATTTAAAAAATTTTTATTTTTTTTTTTGAGAAAATTGAGTAGAAGCAAAAATCTTCCATTTTTGAAGGGTTAAGTTTTATAATTTATTTTTCGAGAAAATTTCATTAATACAACCTTTTTTGGAAATTTTTCGATCTTATGGCCTAAAGGGCAGGCCGCTTTAATAGAGGGGCCATTATAAAAAGGATTTTTGGGCCTAGCAAAATTTTTTTTGTTGTCTCAAAATAGCAAATCGAATCAACGAGTCCGGTGGTCCATAATAATAATAATAATAATAATGGCCGACTAATTTTTGTTATTTATTAATTAATAATTTAGCCAAATGTGTCCAACTCTTTGCTAATGAGGCGCACAAGAAGCATCAACAGCTACACCAATTAGCATCTGCTGAGCAAAATGGGACACAACGCCACACTGATGGCCAAGCACAAATTGGGTTTTTCTGCGTTTGCGATGATCCAACGGGTGGACAACGAATTGTAAAAAAAACGGAAAATTTAATGTTGAAATTATTATTTTTCTAATTTTTTTAACCCTCGGAAGAAAAATTCAATTGAAAGTTCAAGAATTTTTGTTTTTTGAAAATTAGCTTTCCGAAAAATCAAAAATTTGAAAACTGAAAATTTGTAAACAAAAAATTATTTTATGCTTTCCAAAAAAGTCAAAATTTCATTATTTATTTTTTTAATCCCGGGTGAAAAAGTCATTTTAATTTCAATCTTTTTAAAATCGTACAAAATTTTAACTTCCCTGAAAAATCAAAAATTTAAATTTTTTACCCAGCATCCTCTGGGAAATAGGTAATTAATTTAAATTCGAAAATCAAAAGGTCGCTGAAATGATTCAAACTTTAAGGTGACCAACTCGACCGGTTACTGTACCCCTCGTCTACTGTCCGATACAATTGAAAAACGTACGTTGACGGAAAATGTGCATTTTTAGGGGGCTTCTTATTTTTTAAAATTTCCTCATATTTTCAAGAAAAAAAAATTCAGATCTTCCCGGCAGTGCATGCACCGAAAAATGTGACGACAATTCAACCGTCTGTCATGGAGGCTATTGCATCATTCACAACATGATGGAGGATAATGGTAATGGCATGGGTAAGGCGGAAATTTTTTTAAAAATTTCAAAATTTTCAAGGCCTAAACATTGGCGACAAACGGAGCAAAAAGATGACAATGATTCCGTTGGATGAGCTGGGGCGGCGGACAATCGCTGTTGATGAACACAACAACAACGGCATCAATTTGGAGCAGTACACGATGGAGCAGCAGCAGCAGAGGAGGAGGACAATAATGTTTGGGGACGAAAAAGGCGGACAATCGGCTGATTTTGAAAGTAGGAAAAAAAGAAGCGGAAAATGATCAATTTACTGATCAGCCGTATGATCAAACATAAGTGCTGTTTAATGGTGCTAGGTCTTTCATAAAAGCCGCCAGTTTAGCTATTTTTTTGACAAAATATGGTGCTTAATTTTGCTTAAAGGCAATCAACTTTTTTTTTACCTTCTTGGTATTCTTCAATAGCTCAGATTTTTCTCTATTAGCCTGTAAAATTTCAAATAAAATTATCACAGTTAATATAAGTTATGGCAGAAATACTACTTATTTTCATACAAATTTTCTAAAACACGCCAAGTTTTTTGAAATTTTTCAGGCCAATAGAGAAAAAAAAATCTGTGCTATCGAATGGTACTAAGATGCAAAATTTTGTTGCTTTTAAACAAAATAGCTAAGATTTATTGAAAATTATTTTTGATACTGTATGAATTGATACAGTACAAATCGAAACAGTGTTTTTTATCGTATGCTTTTTTTTACCACCCCCCGCCCTGCACAGAACTCGTCGGCGATCCGTGTGCCGTGCACAAAGAGTGCGAACCGCCCGCCCTGTGCGTGCGCAATCGGTGCGCCTGCCCTCCGGGCACCTTCCTCGCCCAACCGCCGGACAGAAAATGCCTTTTTTCACCGCCACCAAAAGCCGCTTCCGCCGATGGCACCACCACCACTACTGTGCAACAATGATCACGACGGAACAGTAGTCTAGTGATCTGATTTTTGTTGTTTTTTGATCTACCGTATCCCACTGTGACGATTCCCCGCCGAGTCCCCGACAGTTTTGGACCCGTGCCCGAACCACTGATTCTAAAGGGTCAGGGGTGCTAACATACATAATTTGATATGGTTATTCTTTCCAATCCCCGTCCTCCCCCCCCCCCAAATCAGCTAGGACCGTCCCCGGAGGGAATCAGGGTTGCCGCCCATCCCCTAGCAACCCGGCTTCTTGACCGACCCGAACTTTTTTCAGTAGATCCGATCCGACTTTTTTTTTCTAAGGCCTTCGCGGGATATATCAATGCCGAGGATTTTGGACGGGAACAACAAACATATTATCATATCAGGCCCGTATCAGAAAAAAAATTCGGGGAGTTCATTCGAAGAGTTTTTTTTGTCTTCGGGCTAAAAAATTAAAAAAAAAAAACAGAACTCGAACACGAAAATAGCCATAATTTCAGGACCTCTGGTAAATAATTTGCTTACTGATAATGACTAATGCATTCATTCATTAGAGCACCGGCGGGGAGAAATCGGAAAAACCCAAAAACATTTTTAATCCCATGGATTTTCGTCCTCTCATCAATAGACCAACAAATTTTGTTGTTTTTGGTGTTAATTTACTTAGTTTATTATTATTATTATTTTAATTATATTTTGTCTGCCTGTCTTTCACTCTCCTTTTTTGAATTGTCTCTCGCCGACCTCGAGACTACCCCCCCCCCCCAAGAGTCTCGAGGCTATGCAAAATTCATTTGTTGTTTTTTGATCCGTGGAATGAATGTTTTGGGTGGCCAGATTGGTTACCTATTTTATGCCAATTAATTATGTATTTTTTAGTTTAATGGGCTGGAACTTTTTAGGTGTTAAATAAAAAATTGCATTTAGGCCAATTTCAAAAATTTGTCCAAAAAAAAAAAGTAATGGCAAAACGTACAAAAGGTAAAACTTTTCAAAAATTAAGACAGGCTTAGGCTAGACTTAAGCTTAGGCTATACCTAGGCCTATGCTTCATTTTTCCAAAATCTATTTTTATCATTTTGCCTTTGTTCGTTTTGGACACATTTTTAAATGGCCTAAAAATTCCAGCCCAATTATTTATTACATTTGAATTTGCCATTTATGTGGGCTCGGTTTTTCAAGCAGAACAGACATTTGGAAATTAGTTTCAAGGACGTCCTTCCTTGTCATTCAAGGACAATGCCGAGCATTTTTGTTAATATCCATTTTTGTTTATTTTTTAATTCTAATTTTATTGTAATAAAATTCATTAATTTTCTAAAAAATTTATTGCTTCAGTTTACTAAATGCCATTATTTAAATGTAATTTATTCATGACCAATTGTGCAAATAAACTAACAAATAAGCTAATACGAGGACCTTTTTGGCTTTGATTTTTTTGACGCCAATATGTCCGATCAACATTGTAACTGATCAGAAACCAATGGCATGAGACAAAAAAAAAACATTGGACTACACAATGCCAAGGACAAGTGCCAAAACAGCGTTGGGACGGCAGCATAAGGAGTGCCATTGTTGCTGATCAGTATGCGTGGAACTGATCGACGGGCAGGCAAACAAATGTGAGTGTTTAATAACTCGATCAGTATTTTTTGTGTGGATAAACCCCAAAACTGATCAGCAACAATAGTCCATGTTGTATAACGCTTGACCGATCATTAAGTGTCAGTGATCTGAATTTGCCAGACACTGTGATTAGAAGGCCTTTACTTACCGCTGTGATCATTTGCCACTGAGACTGTGACTGAATATAGGTCACATTTATCAGAGAGATTTACTGATCAGAATTTTCCCGCGGCCTTTACTGACCAGAGATTACACTGATCAGGCATGCTTAACCAATTTTGCCAACAAAAAAAAAAGAAAGAATTATGTAATTTTTTTTTGGCAATTCGCATATAATTAATCGATTTTTATGAATATTCTATTTCAAGTAATTAATAGGGCTGGGAATTTTATGTAAATACATATTTTTTACTGGATTCTCCATAGCCTAATTAGTAGGAAAAACACTTTCTTTTTTGTGTTTGCGGGCAAAAGTTTGGACTTTTATTTACATATATTTTTACATATTCCGGGGTTTTTCTTATTTTTATACATATATTGGATTTTTTCGTACATATTTCGCAATTTTTCGTACATATTTTCATTTTTTTTTTTTTTTACATATTTTGAGGATTTTTGAGAATTTATAGAAATTTTTTGTGAAAAATTTAAAAAAATTTTTGAAAATATATCCCTAAAAAATGGAATTTTTTTTCAAAAAATGATATATCAAAAATTAATTTTTGAAATACTAATTTATGCATATGCTTTCTCATATGTGTATTGCGCATTTCTATGTATATCCCCATTTCATATGTCAGTGTATGTTTTATGAATATAGCAATATAGAACTATTGCACATTTGTGTAAATATGCGTATCTCTATGAGTCGGACCGGCTCAGTTCGGCCCCAGCACGATTCGGCCCCAGCGGCTTTTTGGCTATAACTTTTTTCACTATCAACCAAATTCAACATTCTTGGTATCATTCGAAAGCTCTTAACATGCTCTATTAGCCTGCAAAATTTCAAAAAAATAGGCCAATTTTGAACAAATTTATGGCCAAAAAAATTGGAAAATTTGGTTTTTTGAACTCTTCTGACCATAACTTTTTTAAACCTTAACGAAATTTTCAGAATTTTGCAGGCTAATAGAGGACACTTAGAGCTTTCGAATGATACCACGAATGTTGAATTTGGTTGACAGTGAAAAAAGTTATAGCCAAAAAGCCGCTGGGGCCGAATCGTGCCGGGGCCGAACTGAGGTAGACCGCTATGAGTATAATGAGCAGGACAAAATTGTAGATTTCTGGTGCCCAACATTCATGTAGCCGTCGCCGATGCGAATGTAATTTTTTTTTTTTACCATTTAAATGCCGATTTTTTTTGTTGCCAAATTTTTACTTTTTCAAAAATGGAAATTGACTAAAATGACAGAATCAATTTACAATGGAAAAAACCGAAGAAAATGAAAAGGAGAAAAAAAACATTTTAAAGAAGAGAAAGAAAGCCATGAAAATGGATGACAGACTTTAAAAGAAACCCAAAAAGTGGAGGATAGGAAAAAGCCGTAGAATCCTTGATCAGTAGTTGGATCAGTTTGATCATTGGACCAGTTGGATCAGTTTGATCATTGGACCAGTTGGATCAGTTTGATCATTGGACCAGTTGGATCAGTTTGATCATTGGACCAGTTGGATCAGTTTGATCATTGGACCAGTTGGATCAGTTTGATCATTGGACCAGTTGGATCAGTTTGATCATTGGACCAGTTGGATCAGTTTGATCATTGGACCAGTTGGATCAGTTTGATCATTGGACCAGTTGGATCAGTTTGGCAACATTTTTCTTTTTGGCATTGAGTGAAAGTGTTTATACCTTCCAGTTCATAGATGGTGATGAAAAGGATGAGCAAAATCGGGGATTTGGATTTGGGGGAAAGGAGGAAAAAAGCACCAATTTTCTATGGCCCGCCCTCCCCCCAAAACAGAAGACCATTGCCATGCGCCATCATCGAATACCCTTTTCCCTTTACTCTCTCCTCCTTCTTCTTTCCTTCCTCTTTTCACTCCTCTTCATCCTCCTCCTTTCTTCTCTCCTAACTCCTCTTCCTCCCCCTTTCTTCCTCCTCCTTCTTCCTCTTCCTCCTCCTCCTTCCTTCATTCTTCCTCCTTTTTCACTGCTCTCCCTTCTTCTCCTTCCCCCCTTCATTCTTCCTCCCTTTCTTCATCTTCTTTCCTTCCTCTTCTCGCTCCTCTTCATCCTCTTCCTCCTCTTCTCGCTGCTCTCCCTTCTCCTCCTCCTCCTTCTTCCCCCATTCATTCTTCCCCTCCCTCTTCTTCATCTTCCCTTTTATGCCAGCAACAACTTTCTCACCCTTCGTCATAACCGCTCGCACAATTGTCCCAATCAAACTTTCGTTATGCATCTCCTCCCTCGCAATGTAATTAACCAAATTTGCCATCTTTTCTTCACAATCTTTCGTCTCTTCTTCCATCGCTTTATGCAACGAACTGAGCAATGCGTCCAATTCAGTATCTTTCGGTTGTTCAAAATTCTCACATCCGTTTTGTTTCATTTTTTCGGCATTTGCTTTTGGTTTAAAAATAAATGCATAATAGTAATTGCCTTCCGTTTTTATTGGTTTCGGTTCTTCGGCTGAAAAAAGGTGAAAAAAAAAACAACATAAAGTTAAAATGTTTTGGTGAAGGCTTTTTACTAGAGGTCGGACGGAGCAGTCGGTTTTTTTTCGGTTTTTTTCGATTTTCGGTTTCGGTTTTTGACCGAAAAAAGCGACAGAGAAATTTTTAAGTTTTTTGGCCTTATTCGGTTTCGGTTTTTTTCGGTTTCTAACCGAACCCGTTCGACCAACCCTCTTGTCCGCCGGTCTCTAGTCCATGTAAATCCACATTTTGGGGGGTTTTTTTGGGAATAAATGCATATTTCGGCCATTTTTGGCAAATTTTCACTAGAAGAATGCAAAAAAAAAAAAAAAAAAAGCGAAAAATCATCCCAAAGGATCGACTTTTTGGAAATTTTTAAAAAATTTACCCCCCAAAAAAGAGAATTTATTCGAGATTTTTGAAATTTTTATTTAGGTATTTTGTTAGGCTTACGAAAATTTTCGACCAAAAATTTTGAGATGTATTTGGTTTGCTTTTGTGAAGTAAGGTTAAAACCATTTTTAGGGCAGTTTTAAGCGTATTTTTAAGCCTCTTTAAGAATATAAACACATTTTTCTGGATTTTTTAGGGTTTAAAAAAAAACAAATATTTTGACAGTTTTTGGTATCGAATGATTACTTGTTTCAGGACGAGGTTACCTCCTCCCCCCTCGCCCAAATGCCAAAATCCCTGAGACCGTCCCAGTTTTTTTTTTCTTTTTTTTTTTGGTGGGGAGGCTTCATTTTCAGGGTCGTCTTTTGAAGGTAGAAAAACGAAAAAATTTCAAACAAAAATTTTTAATTTTATAATGTAACAAAATAATTAATGCTCATTTTACCAAGAACATATCCAACTTGTTCGATCACAATGCATAATTCGTCTTTTCATATAGTCATAGACTGGGACCATTTCTATACCAAGATTATCTGTTGTAAGCTCGGCTTTACAATAAGCTTTTATTGTGACTGTCTTCAATTCATTTTTCGGCGGCGGATTTGCTTCAACTTTTGCGATTGTCTCCGATTTTTCTTTTTTGGGCGGATTTGCTTCAACACTTGTGGTGATTAGCAAAACATGGACGATTAAGCTGATGAAGCCGAGATTTGCGATGGAATCGGGGAGCATTTTTGAAGGAAAAATATGGGGGATATTCTTTTTTTGGGGGGGATTTGGATTTTGTGATGTTTCCATTAGCATTCCACTCGGCTTTTATACGGATGGGATGGCAGGCACGCGCCTAAGCAAATGTGCCAACAATGCAATACGCACATGCTTAATAATATGTTAACGTGAATACCAGCAGATTAAGGCAATTATTTATGGAAAAGCCCTAGCAAATTTGTAGATTTTTTTGTCAAATGCCACCTGATCATGGCAATTATTTATGAAAATGTCCTCGTAAAATGTAAATTTTTTGGCAATTAGCACATGATCATGGCAATTTTTATGAAAAAGCCCTCGCAAATTTGTAAAATTTTTTGGCAATTTGCACATGATCATGGCAATTTTTATGAAAATGTCCTCGTAAAATGTAAATTTTTTGGCAATTAGCACATGATCATGGCAATTTTTATGAAAAAGCCCTCGCAAATTTGTAAAATTTTTTGGCAATTTGCACATGATCATGGCAATTATTTATGAAAAAGCCCTCGCAAATTTGTAAAATTTTTTGTCAATTATGATTAGGCAATTCTTATGAAAATGCCCTCATAAGAAATATAATTTTTTTTGTTGTCAAATGCCACCTGATCATGGCAATTTTTATGATTTTTATGAATATAATATTATAATATAGTAATCCATCTCAATAGCTCAATTATAGGTAATTAAATTGAGGGCGGATTTTGGTTTTCCCCTGGGGGCATCTTTCTTTGGCTTAATCCCTCGATGTTCATAAATATGTATTGTGTTCATTCATCAGCGTCAGAGATTTGACCTATCAGGCAGGAGCTTTACTGATCGAATATTTGCTTTTAAAATAACCACTCAATTTTTGGATCAATTTCAATTTTTCTCAATTAGAAATGCCAATGTCTCTCGTTCCATGTCTTTTTTTCTTTTTTTTTCATCGAGTAATTCTTCCACTTTCTCTCATCATTCCTCGCTTCCTTATATGTATGTATGTACTTTTGTTGTCATTCTTTTTTGCTTCTCCTCCTCTCATTTCCTCTCACTCTCTCTTTCTTTCTCTCTCTTTTTCACCTCTCAATTCCTCGTTCTCCCTCTTATTCTTCCTTCTCTATTTTGCCTCCTTCTATCACTCCTCTTCCCCCTCCTCTTCTTCTTCGTCTTTCTCCTCTTCCCATTTCCTCTCATTACTCTTCTCTCTCTCTCTCGCTCTTTTCTCTTCCTCCTCCTTCTCTCACTCCTCTTCTTCCTCCTCTTCGTCTTCCTCCTCCTCTTCCACTTCCTCTTCTTCCACCTCCTCTTCCGCTGCCGCCTCTTCCTCCTCAACTTTGGGCTGTTCCACCTCCACCTTTGGCACTGTGAAGCTCTCCTCCCGTTGTGGCGTGTTGTCCTCCTTATGTGACTATAAATGCATTTCAAAAATTTATTTACAACTTTTATTGCTTATTCAAACTCACCTCCCGTTCTTCAAATTTCTTTTTGTATTTGTCAAACGGATGCCTAAATTTTTGAAATTAAAAGAAATTATTAAAAGTGCTTTCCCTCTCTCTCTCTCTCTTTTTTCCTCTCTCTCTCTCTCTCTCTCTTTTTCCTCTCTCTCTCTCTCTCTCTCTCTCCCTCTCTCTCTCTCTCTCTCTGTCTCTCGCCCTCTTGCTCTCTCTCTCTCTCTCTCGCCCACTTGCTCTCTCTCGCGCTCTTGCTCTCTTTCACTCTTTTACTCTCTCTCACTCTCTTACTCTCTCTTCTCTGTCGCTTTCTCTTTTCTCTCTCTCTCTCTCTCGCCCTTTTTCTTTCCCAATAACAACCGCACATTATCTTTTTCAAAAAGCACCGTACCTCAAAAAGTATCCTATCGTATTCTTTCATTAATCCCTATATCTACCCCCAGTCCCCCAGTCTTTCCACTCTTCTAAGCCCCCTTTTTTTCTCTTCCCCCATTATATAATCGGCCCACTACCGTATTTCAAAATGTTGTACCGTATTCCCCACCAGCCCAAACTCACAGATTATCCGACGATGCCGATCCGGGCGGTCGTTGCTCCTCAAACTCGCGCATTGCCGCCTCGTACTCCTCCACCCACTCCTTCTTCCAGCCCATCTTGCTCATCGTGTTCCGCGGTGTGCCAAAGCCGGTCATGCCCCGTTGGGATGCCAATTTGTTGGTGCCCGACTAATGAAAATTTTACGGTAATTAAAGGTATTTAAAAATTCTCTCGGGGGACACCTGTAGTCGGACAATGCCTTCGGATTTGAGCTTGTCATCTTCCGGAATATCCTTGCCCCCTTGGCTGTGCGGTAAAACGTCGCGCACCTTTAAAAAGCGGTCATTAGAGTCGCTCAAATTTCTCTCAGTTTGCCCAGTTGTGGCACTAATTATCCCCCAATTAGTTTTATTTTTGATTGGTTAATTAATTGGCTCCACTCTAGAGGCACCATATGATCTGCATTCAAACTTCTAATATCTTCGACAAATCATAATAATCTGGACCTACCTCCGCAAATCCCGAAATCTTTTATTTTGTGTCCTCACCCGGTCTAGAATCCCGCTTCTTTTTTCGAGTCTAAACCATATCTCCCTTCACCCTCAAATGCCCCTTCCTAGACCCCAAATTCCCGTCATTTTAGAGAATATCCGCTACCCGAAAGTCCCACCAAATCTTCAATTTTTGCCCCCTTTCCCTGACCCCGAATTCCGTTAAATTTTGATGTTCTACCCGAAAGCCCGACCCCCGGCCTTTCCCCGACATTCACGACGGTCATTCACTAATCCGTTGATCAGTTTTATCACCATAATTACCTTCATGAACCCTCCGCTGCCCTTTTGGCTGGCAAATTTGTTTTGGCCCGAATACCATGGCGTGTACTCGCTGCTCTTGCGCACATTTTCCTCGGTGAAGCCGAGCCCATCAATTTCCTGGGTTGCTTGGCGAAATGCGCCGAGACCTTTCAGAAAATTTTTTCAAAATTTTTTTTTATAATTTTTCGGATTGCTTACCCGGCGCTCCAAGCATTCCTTGTTGAGAGGCGAACAGGTTGGTCCCGTACTGGTAGCACAGAAGTCCATGAGTGCCTAATTAGACCCATTAATTACCATTTTCTCCTCTACGGGATAACCCATTTTCCGAAAAAATTCGATTTTTGCCTTGTAAATGTCTAGAAAAAGAAATAAAATTTTATTTTCCGAGAAAATTTTTAATTTAGCTTAATCTCCTAATCACTTATTCATTCTAGCCCTCAGAGATCACTTATCAATCATTTTAAACACTCTAAACAATTAGCATCGGCTTTAATCACTTAGAAGCACCCCAATTAGGGGCTTTCAACTTAATCCTTACGTCGATCGTTTGGCAGACGCCCTCTGATCAGTGCCACTTGGTTTCGACGGGCGCCGATGTTAACCTCAAGTTTAGAAAAAATATTTTTTTGTATCAATTAGTGACCAGTAAACTAACTACGAAGCCTTACTAATACATTTTTCTGATCACTTCCAAATTCATTCATTATTTTTTGCTTGATCACTTCTCGGTTAATTTTGATCTCTATCTCCTTTAAATTTGGTCGCTTTTTTTTTCTATGGTTCTGTCAGATTATTGGATTAACTTCATCATTTGACCGATCATTTCCAAATCCAACTATTTTTGCCTGATCATTAAATGCTTTTTTCATTTGTCGTTTTTCAATTTGCTCACTTCGTCTGATCACCCTTTTTGATCACTCCGATCATTTTGCTCTACTGATCACTTCTAATTCCGATCAATCTTTGATTGCCATTTGAACCTTACTTCTCCAGCCTGGGAGGCGAAGCCGTAGTCGCCCGACTGTTTTGGCAAAATGCCTTCGCCCTCCTTGTCCAAAATGGTCTCCCATTCCTTTTTGTATTCCACCAGGGGCACCTAATTAAATTAAATTTTTTGCGATTTTTTTTTAATTTTCTCCTCCACTTGGTTTCGATTTGCTCCAATCGCGGTTTGCCCGGCTTGTGATGCGTAAAGATTTGTGCCGCATTGGGGCCGGAGAACTTCCTAAGTTTTCAGAGAAACAAAAAGTTTTTTAAACGAAATTTCTGAAAATTCCGACCTCGCCCTTTCGGTCCGGTTCAATAAATCTGAAAATTTGAAGGTATAATTATGGGTTATATGCTTATAACACGTGGAATAGAATTCCTTTCCGATCATATTTATACATTTTGATCATTTTCTCATGCTTTGAATTCTGATCAGTTATCGGTCTTTCCTTTTCTGATCAGTTTTAATTGTCTGATCAGAGCTATATTTGTGAAACCAATCAATTCATAAATTAGTTCCCTAAATAGCTTAATAATTGCGTGTTTGAATGTTGACCTTTTTATTAATCTGATCAGTGACTGGTATTAATGCAAATAATGTGACACTCAAATAGCAAATTTTACCATTTCCGATCACTCAACATCAGACGGAAAATCTGCTGATCAGAACCCACATTTAGGAAATGTCACTTACTCATTTATTACCGTAAACGCTATTCTAATCACTATTTTTTTTTCAAAAACTGCTTCCGATATATAATCCTGATCACATCAATCACTTCCTTCCCCGGCACAGGATATACCGATACTGATCACATAAAGCCAGCGTCAACTTACCCAAGTTTCTTGTCCCTGGTGATGTTCCATCTTGGCATCCCGCAGGCTAAACAATTTGTGCCGATCAGGCTTTTCTGATCAATCGATAATCCCCCTTTTTCGACTCACCGGTCATGCCCCTCTGTGACTCGAATTTGTTGGTGCCCGCCTGCATGGTCAAAAAGGTGTCGCCCGCCTTCAGCTTCTCGAAGTTCCATCGCTTGCGCACCGGCTTCGAGTCGTCGTCGTAGCCATTCTAAAAATGGGTCCTAATCAGATACCGTATACGCAAGCAATTCCGTATACTTTCGGGTAACTTTTGATCACCCATTAACATCATTCAATGATTGATGTCAATCATTACATCTCTTCTGCTCGTCTATTAAGATAATAGGGAAATTTGATCGTTTTTACGATAATCATTAGTCCAAGGGGGTCACAATTGATCATAAATGAACTGATCGCTTGCCCAATGAATTATCGTAATCAGTGGTACGATCAGATAATTGAACTCATGCTCATCGCTTATCACTGATCGCTGATAAATCACCAAAATTTAAAATTCTGACTGACCTCTTCACCCATGGTGATTGTTGTTCAGTGCTTGCTGCTTGGCTGATCGGAAAAAGATCTGATCAATGAATGAAAACGGCACACCCGAACTTTGCCCAAATGTTGCTGCAAAAGAAATGCCGAAATTAATTCTAACAGTTTCTATGTGGTTAAAACAACAACACTGATCACTCTTCCTGGCACACTCCTGGCTTTTCCTTCCCTCCCCCGGCATTTCCTCTCCTGGAGAGAGATAAAGGAAGATAAAGCCGGCTGTCAGGAACGGGAGACACACACACACACACACATCACAAAAATGAATGGATGTGAATGAATGTGTGTGGGAGGTGGTGGTACTGCTGGTGGGTTAGCTGAAGAGGCTTCTCGGCTCGGCTTTTCCTCCGCCCCCTCTCTCGGCTTTAACAAATTATTCAAAAGCCAAGCCTGCCTTCCTCCTCATTTTTGTGTTTGTTTGCGCATTGCTTTTGCTGCCAGCCGCTTTTTCCCGCCCCATTCGCTGATCAGATCCGATCGCTCCTTTAGTATGCCTAGTACAACACATCCGCTGACACAAGAGAGAGTGTGAGATATGAGAGAAAAAACAGAGGGCGAGAGAGAGAGAGAGAGAGAAAGCAGAGGGAGCTAGAGAGTATGAGAGAAGAAAGCAGAGAGAGAGACAGAGATAAAGCGGGAAGAAAGAAGCAGAAAAAGATAAAGCAAATCCGGTGATGAATACCAAAGTGGCAGTAGGGGCTAAAGCTGTTGCTTGTCTCTCTGCCTGCTTTTTCTCTCCTGTTCCCTCCCCACACTCTGATCAGTCAGATCGGCTTTTACTTATATCTGGGACCCTCCTCGGAGTTGGGGGGGGGGGGGGGGTCCCCGCGCGTGGGCGTTCATTGCTGCGCAAAAAGCGAGGCACGGGGCTTCCCCCCCCCGGGCTAATCCCTTTGGCCCCCACTGCTAATGAGGGATGAAGCGCAACAAATCCCCAAAAATCCCAACCTCCTCCATCGGAGCAGAGGCGGCGGCTTGGCCTTTTGAAAAGCCGGGGCCCCACACAAAAACAATGGGCCACAAAAAAAAGTGAAAGGTGATCCGATCCGCCGCTGCGCAGGAGCAAACGTCATCCATCCTTTTTGATCAGTCAGTTTTGTGTGTGTGTTTGTTTTGGTTGGGTGGGAGAGAGAGAATTTTGGAGTTTAGTTAAATAAATGTTTGGCATTTTGTACATTTTTTTTTGAAATTTAATGCCGGTGAAATTTTAAAAGAAATTTTTGTTTTTGAATGTGCAATGGACTTCTTTTTTTCTTGGGCTACCCTTCAGATTATAAAAAATTGAGGACTTTTTAAGAAAAACTTTTCTTAAAATAGTTTTAAAAATAATAAAAATAGGGTGGCATTTTTTTGAAATTTTATGCCATTGGAAAATTTGAATACTTTTTCAAATTAAAAAAATAAAATTTGAAAATTTGAAATTTTTAAATTTTAAAATATAATTTTTTATACCTTAAAAAGGATAACTTTGAAAAAATTTAAAAAGAAAATAACCTATAAATTCCAAATTTGGTTAATGAAAAATTGAAATGAAAACTATAAATTACAATTTTAGTCATTTTTATATAATTTTTAATAAAAAAAAAAATATAAATTGGCATTTTATTGATAATATTGGCAAAGAACCTGGACGGCACAAAGTTTTTGGCTAACATTATTTACCAGATAGAGAGACCAATGGAAGAAAAAATGTCCGCTTTTTATGAACACAAAAATTTGGAAATGCGTGGATGACATACGTACGATCAATTTGTCCATTTTTTCTGATCCTTGTCCTTTTCTTCATCTGCTGATCAATCGATACGCTCCAATCACTTTCATCGTCTTCGCCGCGCTCCACCGTCACGGTTGTAGCTGATCATGAACTTTTTTGCCATGTTGATTAAGTCAAGCTGTTGTTGCTAAATAAGGCGAGAGGCTTAGGTCTGATTGTCACTGATCAGCCTATTTTGATCACTATTTTTTCACTGATAAGCCCATTGATCACTATTTTTGTCATTTATCAGCCTATTTATCACTATTTTTGTCACTGATCAGCCCATTGATCACTAACTATTTTTGTCACTGATCAGCCCATTGATCACTATTTTTGTCATTTATCAGCCTATTTATCACTATTTTTGTCATGATCAGCCCATTGGTCACTAAACTATTTTGTCACTGATCAGCCCATTGATCACTATTTTTGTCATTTATCAGCACTATTTATCACTATTTTTGTCACTGATCAGCCCATTGATCACACTGCTTTTCGCTACCTTCTTTTGTTGCTGTTGTTGTTCGCCTCCTGCTTCTACCCACTTCTTCTGTTGCTGCTGCTTTCCGCGCTTAATCAATTGCTGCTGCTGATCAGATGCTGCTGCTGCTGGCGCCGCTGTTTGCCAATCGCCCACGACGGCACGCTTACTGGCCACAAAATGGCGTGTCGGTATCCCAAACAGTGCCGGGATGGAAAAGCGAATGTGTGCCGTGGGTTTTGTGGTGCCAGAATTTCCCGCATTTTGTTCCATTTCCTGTTAGTAATTAATTACTAATTAATTAATGCTAATTAGATCCGCAATAATTTACTGACGCCTGCTATGCTGAAATCTTTATGAACTTTTCTGTATGCTTTTATTGGATAATTGGATCCCTCAAAAAATTGTCAAATTCCCGAAATTCGTAAATTCTAATTAGTCCTAAATCAATCCGTTTTTTGGCACAGTAATTAATTACCTCGAGAGCGGCTTCTTCTCTTTGGCGGTTGTTTTCCTCCAGCATTTGCTTCACCGCACCAGCCACCATTGCCTGTTCACGTTGCCACTGATGAGAAAAGAAAAAATGTTTAATTAGACAAAATTGCACGCATACAGTAACCCGAGCAAAATAATTAATGCTCTACAGTAATCCAACGAAAATAATTACTGCTCGTTTCCGGTTAAATAATTAGTGGTCGTTCAGTAATCACACCAAAATAATTAGTGCTCCTACAGTAGTAACCCAATTAATTAGTATTCGTTCCCGTTAATTAATTCGTGCTCATACAGTAGTACCACATAATAATTAGTTTGCTCGTAAATCTCAACAAAATAATTAGTGCTCCTACAGTAACCCAAATAATTAGCATTCGTTCCCGGTTAATTAATTCTTGCTCATACAGTAGTACCACATAATAATTAGTGCCCGTAATTCTCAACAAAATAATTAGTGCTCGTTCAGTAACCCTCCGCCTCCACCAAAATAATTAATGCTCATACAGTAATCCCAGCAATTAATCAGTCCGCGTACAGTAATCCCAACAAGTAATTAAGGAGCATACAGTAATAAACTAATTATTTAAGCCGAGCCCAGCAATCACCTGTGCCAACTGGCGAAGATCAACCATCACCGGCGGTTGCGCTTTGTTGTTGATCAGCTGCTCAGAAGTGATCAGAAATGGGGGCACCGCACCAGCGCCGCCCTGTTCGTTGCCGACTACAACGGCACTACGGCTGATCGGCACCGGCAGCCAAGACAAAGCGGCCGGTGAGCGTCCGGAACGGAACAGTGCGCCACGGATTGCGGCCACCGGTGCGGGCACGGAACAGCACAGCAATGCGATCAGCAGCAGCAGAGAAGCGGCATCTGTGGTGATCAGGGCATTGATAAAAGCTGATCAGTGATAGAGGGCCCTGTTTTAATCCCGAAATCCCCGACTTTTTCGGCATTTTGCGATGCGCGGTACACCTGATTTCGCGCGATACCTGGTGACGGCACGTCAGTGGCCCCCCGCGATCCCTGCCGAAGAATTCCCGGCTTTTTTTTTTTGGCTTTTCCCTGATCCCCGAGAGTGGTGGGCGACCGACTCATTAATGACCAATTAAATGTGATGCGACTGCCTCACAATCAGTGATCAGACCATTCTCGGTGTGATCAGAGAATGTATCAAACGATATTTTGCTTATCCAATCGAACAGATAAAGCAAAACATGACCAAAAAGTTGAAATTTCGCACTGCCGGAATTCGCATTCGACGCGCACAAAAGTGCCGGATGCGTAATTCCGGCACCCTAACACCCAGAATGCGTTAATTTTGGCGCCAAAAAAAATTGCCGGAATGTGCCGAATTTCACGCACCAAAATCAGTTTAGCAGCTGCTAACTCACCAAAATGCCTGAAAAAGGTTGTTGTTGTTCGTGCTGTTGTTTTCGCCGTTTTTGGTGCGCCACCGCCGCCACACATTTTGGCGGTGCGCGAAATTTTGTGCCATAAAGCAACAAACACCACCACCACCATCATTATCATATTCAGTTGGTTATTATGTATTGGCGTTAGGATGTATTCTTTAATGAAATTGGCAAATTATCATTTTTTGCTTGGCATTGCTATGGGGCGGATGCCCTACAAACAAAAGAAGCCCCGCGGCAGGGGGAGGGGGGGGGGGGGCAGACATTGGCATTGGCACTTTACGCCGGCGGCGCGACCACCGACCGCCGTCCCCCGCGCGTGGATGGGTGGGATGAAGCCGTACAGTGCGGCGCGCGCCAAATATCATGAATGACAAAGTTTATTGATACACGAGACTCACTAATTATGCACTAATTCCACTAATTATGCCGCGGTACCTTGGGGTGGGGGATTAATCATTTATCACAATGGCATATCCGGAAACCGGTGGGACAATATATTAAAAGTCAAAAATGCACTTTTGTACTTTGTACTTTGTTCGGATTTAAAGCCGGCGGCTTTGACGTACAGTTGAAAAGGTTTTAATAGCATATCCGAAATCCGGTGGAACAATTTGTTTAAAATTCAAAATGAACTTTTGTACTTTGTACTTGGTCCGGATTTAGAGGCGGGTGCCTTGACGTACTGTTTAATAATAAATGATTTAAATTTTAAAAAAAAATGAAATTTGTTTTGGTGTGACGAATCGGGCACTTTTAGTGTGAGTGAATTTTCACGCAATATAACTTATTCTTAGACATCAGTGCGGGGATGGGACGGTGAAACGCGCCAAATGCCATGATTGAAAGTTAATTGGTACGGAGATTCCACTCATCATTCACTAATTCCAACTAATTATGCCGCCGTCCGTGGGAGGCGGGGGGATTAATCATTTATCACAATAGTATATCCGGTGAAACAATTTGTTAAAATTCAAAAAGCACACTTTGTACTTTGTGCTTTGTTCGGGTTTTAGCTGGCGGCTTTGATGTACGGTTGAAAAGTGTTTTAAATTTAAAATGTGATGCCAGAAAGAAGCCGGAGTGTGGGATAAGGGATATGGGAGAATTTTTAAAGGGAGCGCCCGTAGCTCAGTCGGTTATAGTATTCCACTTGGGTGGAAAGTCCGTGGGTTCGATTCCCACCGCGGGCGAACTACCACCATGTAAGGTAATTTTTACACTATAACTTATTCTTAAACATAACCCCAAAACTAAGCAAATCTTGAGATTCATGAAAGACTTAAACATTCTCTTATTAGATGTGCAAAATTTTAGAAAATTTTTATTAACTAAGTCTCAAAAAGTTAGGGCCAAAAAAATAATGCTTTTCCTAACATTTATGGCCATTATTTTTTTGAAACTTAACGAATTTTTTTTTGAAAATTGCAGAACTAATAGAGAACAGTTAAATCAATTATAGAATCATTTGAGGAAAATGTAATACATATGATAGTTTCTAGAGGGATGAGGATTTTTAAAAATATGGAATTAAATTTTAATTAGAAAATTTATACAATAATTTGTCCAATTTCCTCCCCCCCCCCTTGCGCCCGCTTAGTTTTCTAAATTTTCAACCCCCTATTAAAAGTGGGGGGGAGTTCTATTAGCTGAGCAATTTTATTCGATCGTCAGTGGCTCTATTAGAATAATTCGGATAAATCATTGGGCTACTGTAGGTTTTGCTAACTGGAGGGTACTGTAAGTTTTGCTTATTTACCCCCCCCCCCTCTCATGAAAACTTTTTGAAATTTTTATTTTTATCAGTTTTCAGCGCGTCGTAAAATTACCGTAGGAATTTAATAGGTTGTTCTACTGTAGGCCATCGCTTTCAAAAAAAAACAATTAAGGCGCCACTCTTTGTTAAGCGTGATGCGTTTTCTTTTCACTAATTAATTACCTGCTACAGTAGGCTTATAATTAGTGCAAGAATACGGTAAAATAAAATTTGTGCCATTTTTAATACTAAAATTAGACAAAATTGGCAATTTTTAATTAAAAAATGCATGGAATGTAATTTTTGGCCTTGGTGGCCGACCGGGGTAAGCTCACCTATGAAGTCACCATAATACATATACATAATGCCAAAGATTTGTCGTTTTTAAACGCGCCAAATAATGCCAAAAATTGCCATTTTTAAATGTGCCAAATAATGTCAAAAATTTGCCGTTTTTAAATGCGCCAAATTGCCATCATCATCTTTTTTTTTTGTTAAAGTGCGGCTTTACCTTTTCTTTTGGCGATGCCGCCATTTTGCTGCTGTAAGACGTCATCAGAAGAAGAAGCAACCGGCTTTTGTCCACTTGGTTGGCTTCTTTTCATGGTCATAATGCGTCAAAAAATTAAAACAATAAAATAAAAATGGAAATTTCTTAAAGCGTAAAATTTTTTGATTTTTTTTTGTGAAGAAAATTTAAATTTGAAACAATTGGCGCGGGAGGGGTAAAATAATAGAAAATAGTGCACACATTTCTTATGCTTTTCCCCCCTCGAGTTGAAGCTTTTTTTGGGTACCATTCAAATAAAGATGATGGACGTGATAAAAGTTGAAAAAGACAAAAATGGAAATTCTTTTTTTTTAAATTAGAAATTTAGGAATTTATTCGATACCTAGGTCTCCAAAAATTGAGAAATTCTGAGACCTAGGCCTACAAAAAACCTTGAAATTTCTCCGAGACCTAGGTCTCCAAAAATTGAGAAATTTCCCTGAGATCTAGGCCTACAAAAAACATGAAATTTCTCCGAGACCTAGGTCTTCAGAAAACTGAGAAATTCCTCCAAGACCTAGGCTTATAAAAAAGAGAAATTCTCCAAGACCTAGGCGTACAAAAAAAAACGAAAATTTCTCAGAGTCTTGGGCATCCAGAAAACAAAGAAATTTTGCCGAGACTCCTAGGCCTAAAAAACAACAAATTTCTCCGAGCCCTAGGCTTACAAAAACCGAGAAATTTCTCCGGGCCCTAGGCTACAAAAAAACAGGAAGTTGAGCCGAGATTCTTGCGAATAAAATGGACGCAAGCTATAAAACCCATAAAATATGTAAATATTTTTTTAATTTTATGTTCCCGCGTGTACTATGCCCGACATCACAAGCGAACACCCATGATAATTATGGTGGGAACGGCACACATTCAAATAATTATGTCCATTTGGCGCTCGCTGTGCACTTTTCACACCAATTTATTTATTTTTTTAATGCGCGAAAATTTCGCGCACAATTCCCAACACCAAATGTGTACATGGACAAATTTGTGTGCAGCAAATGCCGCCCCATTCTTCACTAATGGGCCAGTGCCTCCAAAAAAAAAAGAGAAATTTTTCCGAGACCTAGGCCTCCAAAAAAAGAGAAATTTCACCAAGACCTAGGGCTCCTGAAAATTGAGAAATTTCTTCGGACCGTAAGCCTATAAAAATATTGAATTTCTCCGAGACCTAGGGCTCCCTAAAAAGAGAAATTTCACCAAGACCTAGGGCTCCTGAAAACGAGAAATTTCTCTGAGACCTAGGGCCTCCAAAAACTGCGAAAGTTTTCCGAGAACTAGGCCTCCAGAAAACTGGGAAAAACTCCCGAAATCACGAGCGAACTCCCGTGATAATTAATGGTGGGAACGGCACGGCACATTCAAATAATATGTCCATTTGGCGCTGTGCACTTTTCACACATTTAATTATTTATTTTTTAATGCGCGAAAATTTCGCGCACAATGCTTTAAGAATTGAATAAAATGGGAAGAAATTCAACCGCTTACATCAAATGGGTACATGGATGTGGACAATTTTGAGTGTGTGTAACAAATGCCGCCGCCCCATGCTCCACTAATGGACCATTTTAATCGCCGCCGTCACTAATGGCCTGGCCCTTGTGAGAGATTCGCCCGCCCCGCCCCTCCGGGCACATCGTTTAGTGTGCGCGACGGGGGGTGAATATGGAATTTGTGTGGCCACGGGATTTGTGGGCCAAATGATGTGGTGCCCCCAAATCCGAGAAAAAAACTGTGCCAAACTCTATATCCATGGAAAATTGTGAGCACTGGAAGTGCTTGACGGCATGTCCATTTGCAGCAAGCACCCAAATGGAATCCATTAGTGCCAGGATTAAGTGGGTATTTTTGGGGGGTTCGCTAAGTCGCGCAGCAGCACTTTTTCGGAACACGGAAATTCGAGCAAATAATTTTTTGGATGAGGGGGGGGGGGGCTTAATTGATCAGAGGAAAAGAGACAGATTTGGAAAGGATTAAGCAAATGGAAAGAGTTCATAAAATTGGAATTTTTTTTATTTCCATAAATCGAAATTATTGCAATAAATTCAATGATTCAAAAATGGACCGATCACTTTTCCCACCAATTCATTCATTTCTGCCGATCACTTGTGCCGGGAGTTCCGCCCTTCTGCTAATCACTTGTGCCGGGAATTCCGTCCTTCTGCTGATCACTTGGGCCGGGAGTTGCGTCTTTCTGTTGATCACTTGTGCCGGGAATTCCGTCCTTCTGCTGATCACTTGGGCCGGGAATTCCGTCCTTCTGCTGATCACTTGGGCCGGGAGTTGCGTCTTTCTGCTGATCACTTGGGCCGGGAGTTGCGTCTTTCTGTTGATCACTTGTGCCGGGAGTTGCGTCTTTCTGTTGATCACTTGTGCCGGGAGTTGCGTCTTTCTGTTGATCACTTGGGCCGGGAATTCCGTCTTCTGCTGATCACTTGTGCCGGGAGTTGCGTCTTTCTGTTGATCACTTGTGCCGGGAGTTGCGTCTTTCTGTTGATCACTTGGGCCGGGAGTTGCGTCTTTCTGTTGATCACTTGGGCCGGGAGTTGCGTCTTTCTGTTGATCACTTGGCCGGGAGTTGCGTCTTTCTGCTGATCACTTGGGCCGGGAGTTGCGTCTTTCTGTTGATCACTTGGGCCGGGAGTTGCGTCTTTCTGTTGATCACTGTGAGTGGAGTGCGTCTTTCGTTGATCACTTGTGCGGGAGTTGGTCTTTCTGCTGATCACTGGGCCGGGAGTTGCGTCTTTCTGTTGATCACTTGGGCCGGAGTTGCGTCTTTCTGTTGATCACTTGGGCCGGGAGTTGCGTCTTTCTGTTGATCACTTGTGCGTGGAGTTGCGTCTTTCTGTTGATCACTTGTGCCGGGAGTTGCGTCTTTCTGTTGATCACTTGGGCCGGGAGTTGCGTCTTTCTGTTGATCACTTGGCCGGGAGTTGCGTCTTTCTGTTGATCACTTGGGCAGGGAGTTGCGTCTTTCTGTTGATCACTTGGGCTGGAGTTGCGCAGGGAGTTGCGTCTTTCTGTTGATCACTTTGGCGGGAGTTGCGTCTTTCTGTTGATCACTTGGGCCGGGAGTTGCGTCTTTCTGTTGATCACTTGGCCGGGAGGTGCGTCTTCTGTTGATCCCTAGTGGGCAGGGAGTTGCGGGTCTTTCTGTTGATCACTTGGGCAGGGAGTTGCGTCTTTCCGGTTGATCACTTGTGCCGGGATTGCGTCGTTCTGTTGATCACTTGGGCGTGGAGTTGCGTCTTTCCTGTGATCACTTGGGCCGGGATTGCGTCTTTCTGTTGATCACTTGGGCCAGGAGTTGCGTCTTTCTGTTGATCACTTGGGGCCCGGGAGTTGCGTCTTTCTGCTGATCACTTGGGCCGGGAGTTGCGTCTTTCTGTTGATCACTTGGGCAGGGAAGTGCCGTCTTTCTGTTGATCACTTGGGCCGGGAGTTGCGGTCTTTCTGTTGATCACTTGGGCAGGGAGTTGCGTCTGTCGTTCTGTTGATCACTTGTGCCGGGAGTTGCGTCTTTCTGTTGATCACTTGTGCCGGGGAGTTGCGTCTTTCTGTTGATCACTTGGGCAGGGAGTTGCGTCTTTCTGTTGATCACTTGGGCCGGGAGTTGCGTCTTTCTGTTGATCACTTGGGCCGGGAGTTGCGTCTTTCTGCTTGATCACTTGTGCCGGGAGATTCCGTCCTTCTGTTGATCACTTGGCCGGGAGTTTCGTCTTTCTGTTGATCACTGGGCCGGGAATTCCGTCCTTCTGCTGATCACTTGGGTCCCGGGAGTTGCGTCGTTCTGCTGATCACTTGTGCCGGGAGTCGCGTCCTTTCGTTTGAGCACTTGGCCGGAGTTGCGTCTTTCTGTTGATCACTTGTGCAGGGAGTTGCGTCTTTTTCTTGGGCCCGGGAGTTGCGTCTTTCTGTTGATCACTTGGGCCGGGAGTTGCTGTCTTTACTGATGATCACATTGGGCAGGGAGTTTGCGTCTTTCTGTGTGAATCACGTTGTGCAGGGGAAGTTGCGTCTTTATGCTGATCACTTGTGCCGGGAAGTTGCCGTCTTCTGCTGATCACTTGGGCCGGGAGTTGCGTCTTTCTGTTGATCACTTGGCCGGGAGTTGCGTCTTTCTGTTGATCACTTGGGCAGGGAGTTGCGTCTTTCTGTTGATCACTTGTGCCGGGAATTCCGTCCTTCTGCTGATCACTTGGGCCGGGAGTTGCGTCTTTCTGCTGATCACTTGGGCCGGGAGTTGCGTCTTTCTGCTGATCACTTGGGCCGGGAGTTGCGTCTTTCTGCTGATCACTTGGGCCGGGCTGCTAATCACTTCGGCCGGGAGTTCGGCGTCGAGAAGCGTAAAAACAGAAACGCAATAAAATTGGATTTTTGGGGAAAAGCATTCATTACTGACTCATCCCCGATGCCATCCTCTTCTTTAATTGAAATGCCAATAGTTGCTATAGGCATTTAAGAAAATTCATAAAATTAATTTTTTAAAAATCAAAAAAATTTATAATGTGTAATTAATTGGATGGATGAGATTTTCTGATAATTTCATAGCCAAAATTTAAGGAAAATTGCCATTCAATTTTAAAGGCACCCTTTAAAAATAAAAATAAAATTAAAATTATATATTATTTAATTTTAATTTTATTTCAATTCAATTCAATTCTTTAAATTCCCAATAATTCCCATATGATAAAATTGATCTTTTTCAAATATTTTCCAGACATATAATAATAAATCCATTTACAATAATACATACACTTAAGTGCAGAAATATAATTTTTATTTGCAATAATCCCACGAAAAAGCCTTTTTTTTTGGCAAATGCCATATTTGGGGGCAGTAGGGGGGGGGGGGGGGGGACCATAAAATTGCGAAATTTTTTTGTGGCTATAAAAGTGCGAAATTTCCCAAATTTTTTCACATATTTTAATTTTTCTTTTTGAAAAATGTTAAACAAATTTTTCTTTACATTTTCTGCTCCACTGTTTCTTCTGCTGCTGTTCATTGTCGAAGCAAACTTGGACGGTATAAATCACCAAAGGAGAAAATTTTGAAATTTTACCCTTTTTCTTTGGCTTCATTTTTGAGAATTTTTTTTTTTTGCGCCATAAATTTCCCTTAATTGGCTCGTTTCGTGCCGGTCCGTGATTTTTTGCCGCTTTTTTTTTTTACTGTCCATGAGAGTTTTGTAAAAATTTGTCTTGGAATGAATTAAGAAAAGTATGCGAAAGCGTGTGGGCCGTTATGCAAATCAATACCAATACAAACATGTGACACAGTCGAGATCAACGTGAAAACAAAAGATGGCACTTCGCGCCATACGACACGGTGTTACTGTAAATGGGATAAGGGATACTGTGTTCCTAAAGCTCCACCGTCGGAGGATGTGGCAACAACATCAACAACCAACTCGGAAACCGTTATTGTAGAAACAACAATGATGGACAACCACAGTATGTTGTATAACCATCAGGGGCATTGTTGTTTTTAGCAATTTTTAAAATATATAATAAAATCAAAAACTGAAAAATATTTTTCTCCCCTTAAAAGAATAAAATTTTGAAAATTGTTTAAAAAATTTCGGACTTTTTCGATTTCATGACAACACCGTACAAAAGGCAATTCGTACAATTGCCCAGGTTAGGCCTAGGCTTAGACCTAAGTGTTAGGCTGGGCCTAGGCTTAGGCCTATGCTTTAGGCTGGGCCTAGGCTTAGGCCTATGCTTTAGGCTGGGCCTAGGCTTAGACCTAAGTTTTAGGCTGGGCCTAGGCTTAAGCCTATGCTTTGGCTGGGCCAAAGCATAGGCCTAAGTTTTGGTGGGCCTGGCTTGGGCCTATGCTTTAGGGCTGGGCCTACTGCCTATTGTACCATCTATTGTTTTTGAATTTAGAAATTGATGGCACTTCGCGCCCTAACACACTTTATTACTGTAAATGGCACAAAAATGAGGGGGGTAAATTGTGTTACTGATTAAGCCAAGTCGAAGTCGAACGATGTGGCAACAACAACAACAACAACCAACTCGGAAACTGATTTTATAGAAACAAAACCGATGGATAAAAGTACCGTATAATTAATCATCAGGGGCATAGTTTTTTTAGCATTTTTTTTTGTCAGGCTTTAGTTCGAAAAACCTTTTTTTGCACGAGTTTTCCCCTGTCTTGGAATTTTTTTTTTAAATTTTCTTAACAAAATGCGATAAAAGGAGAAAAACAAATAATAAATGTCGGAGTCATAGCATTTCGTGCAATTTTTTTTTTGTTTGAAAAATCTACTTTTTTAAACAATTTTCAAATAATTCATTAATAGGGCTCGAAATTATATGGACTAAAAAACGCGAAATATGGACATAAAATATGGACTAAAAATGCCCGAAATATGGACTAAAAAGCTCAAAAATGGCCAAATATGGACCAAAATATGGACTAAAAACTGCCAAAATATATATTTTAAACCCTCAAAAATTCCTAAAAAGAATTATATATTCAATATTTGCTTAAATAAACTGAAAAAGTACAATAAACAACCAAAAAAATGGATTTAAAAATTTAAAAATGCAAATTTTTATCGTCGTCCATTGTATAAAAAATACTTCCAAGTTTGCCAAAATTTCGGAAAAGGATTCTCATTTAAAAAAAAGAAAAGTTCGCAAAAAATTGCGAAAATATTTATTAAAAATGCAAAAATGACCGATGAAAACTCAAAATTTTCGTATTTTTGGGGGTGTAATTTTTAAAAATTTCCAAAAAGGTTATCTTTAGGGGTGTATTTTTCGCTTTTTTTTTGCATTTTTCTTGTGAAAATTTGCCAAAAATGGCCAAAATATGAACTAAAAACACAAAAATGGCGGAATATGGATTTATTCCCGAAAACCCCAAAATATGGATTTATATGGACTAAAAACCTTCACCAAATCAAAAAATTTTAACGCAGAAATGCTATTTTTGAGCCCCTTTCTTCATAGCATATGCGCAGAAAAAATATGTTAATCCATATAATTTCGAGCCCTATTCATTAAGAAAAATTGAAAAATTAAACAAATTTTTATTACAAGAAATGAAAATCATGAAATTATTTTTGTCTTAACAGAATATAATTTTGAAAATTCTTAAAAATTATTATTTTTTCCATAGTCATAAAAAATATTTACGAATTTATCATATTTTTTTTTTAATCGAATTCCTTTGAATTAAGAAAAGTATAAGAAAGCGTGTGAGCCAGCATGCGGATCAATACCAATACAAACATGTGACACAGTCAAGATCAACGTGAACACAAAAAATGGCATTTCCCGACCAAATATAATTTGTTACTGTAAATGGGACGATGGTAAGGAATACTGTGTCCCTAAAGACCCGCCGTCGAACGATGTGGTGGCAACAGCCAATTCGGGTGATCAATGAATGATCAGACCGTCGGATTATGGCACACCATATAGTGCCATTATTTGATGGCACTTATGTATTATTGCCTTTCATTTTTGGAGAGTTTTGTTTTTGGCATAGAGTTGTTTTTGTTGTTGTTTTGAGCGGTGCCGAGACGGATTCAAAGGAGCCATGGGACAAAAAGAACCATACAAGAGAAGACAAAAGATCCACAGACAAAGGGTCGACAAATTGTTTTTTTTTTTTTTTTATAAAATGTGACTAAAAATTTTTCACATTTTGCCCTTCTTGAGCATAGTGGGAAAGCACAATTGAAATAATTAATGATGCTCGAGATCGACCAAAATTTCTCGAGACAAAAACCTAACCCTAGACTCGGCACAAAACAGAGACCAAAAAAAGTCTCAGCATTTTTTCTCAGTCGAGACTCTCGAAACGTACACAGCATACATATATTAATGGGGATTTTTGCTTTTGAAATTGGCCCGCCTCGATCAGAGAGAGTGCCAAAATTTGATCATTAACAAAATCTTCCGGTCCCGCTCATAATCACCAGCTCAACTCTCTACACCACCACCATTATATCCATACATGGACAAGGGGGGGGGGGAGGGGGTCAGAAATTTGCTGAAGTACGAAATACCCCCCCCCCCCCCCCCCCTCAGAGGCCAAAATTTTTACGAAATTGAAAATAACGCTCAAAAAATTTTCTGGCGACCTTTTTTTTTTTTTTTTTGCTTTTCAAGTCACATTTTTTCGTTTTTTTTTCCAAATCACTTCTTTTCTTTTTGCGGCGTTTTCAAAAAAAATTTGGGGAATCGAGGTGAGGGGGTCAGGCAGTGCCGATAGGCGCCGCCGGGAAAATTTTTTTAATTTCATTGCACTTTGTTAACAGATTTTGTGCAAAAAATGACACCAAATTTTGCGATTTTTACCCATTTCATGAATTTATTTTAAAAAAATTTTCGTAAAAAATTTATGAAATAGGAAAAGATGAAATAGAATTTCGTGAAAATTTTAACGAAATGCAATTCAAAATCGTAAAAATTTTGAGTTTTTGGCACAAAATTTTGATTTTTTTTTCCAATTTCGTAAAATTTTCCCATCTTTACCACTGCTTTTTCGATTTTAGCCGAAAATTTTACGAAATTGCCTCGGACCCCCTTGACCCCCCCCCCTTGTCCACCTATGATTATATCTGTTGCATGTCTGTTGAAAGTAAAAAAACTTGTTGCATTCATTTGGTCAATTATTGTACTGTTGCCTTTAAGGCGATTGACACAGTCCCTATTAGCCTGCAAAATTTCAAAAAATATAGCTAAAACACAAAAAAGTTATGGACAAAAGACTTCAAAAATAGCTTAAGCCTAAGTCAAGAGCCAAGCAAGCCTAAGCCTAGGCCTAGCCTAATGCTTAGGCCAAAGCCTAAGGTCTAGGCCTAACCTAAGCAATTGTACGAGTTGTCTTTTGTACGAATTGTCAATGACACCATTGTAATTTCTAATAAATTGAATTTCAAATTAAAATTTTTTAGGCATTTAAGAAATAAATTTTTTTAATCCGGCGGTACCGTTAGACGCCTGGGAAAATTTTGGAATTTCTAGTGAACTAAAAATTTCAATTTTCAAAAATTTAAAATTCATAAATTATTCTTAAAAAATCGATAAAATAAAAGGTTAATGAATTGACATTTTCACTAAAAATTTAATTGAAAATCGGCCAACCCATTTTATAGGCGCATTTTCAATATTATAAAAATAAATAAAAATTAAAATTACTATTTTATTTGATATTAATTTTTTTATGCATTAAAGAGCAATCTTTAAATCTCCATTATTCCCATATGATAAAATTGATTTTTTTCAATATTTCCTAAACATGCAATAATATGTATATCCATTTATACAATCAATTGCAAAATAATGATTTTTTTTTTTTTTTTGCAATAATCCCACGAAAAAGCGTCTTTTTTTTGGCAAATGCCATTTTTTGTGGCCATAAAAAAGTGCAAAATTTGCCCACTTTTTTTATCACTTTAAAAAAAAATTTATTGGAAAATGTTAAACAAATTTTTCTTTAAATTTTCTGCTTCACTGTTTCTTCTGCTGCTGTTCACTGTTCTTTTCTCAACCGATGTTGTGGAAGCAAACTTGGACGGTATAAAAAAAAAAGCATCAGAGGGGACAAAATTTAAATTTTTACCCTTTTTTATTTGGCTTAATTTTTGAGAATTTTTTTTTTTGCGCCATAAATTTCCTTAATTCCTGTTTTCTATTTTTCAGTGTCATGGCAGTTCGAACAATGAAAGAATAGAAAAGTTCCAATTATGAAAATTAATGATATCCGAGAGTATCGGTCTCGACCCAAGAAAAGTCACAGGGTTTTTTTCGGTCTCATCGATACTCGAAAAACCGAGGCTTTTATTACACTCCCCCCCCCCCCAATGATTGGCTTTTGGAAACTGAAAAAAAAATTTAATTTTGTTTGAAATTTAATATATACGCTATCTACTACTATGTATATAGGTGGTATGAGTGTTTTTTGTATGCAAAAAAGCCACTTTTTTTTATAATTTATACACCTCTGTGGGTTTCATGACATTTCGTACAAAAAGGCAACCCGTATTTCACAAAACAAAGCCTAACAAAGGAGAGGTACCCAAGTGACGGTGGGACTTCCGAATGAAACTTACAGGGTAGGTAGATTACCCCCCCCCCTTTGTATTATAAAATTTTTTTTATTTTTGCTAAATGAAGCTTCTGACCGAGATATGAAGCTTTTCCTTTTTTATTAATGTTGAAGTTTAAAAAAATTTTCAATAGGAAAACAAATTTAGATGTGCTAAAAATCTTTTGGTGATTTTTAAGCTAATTTTAAAGAAAATAAAGGCTTTTAGCATCCGGCGGTGCCGATAGGTGCCGCCGGGGTGAATGTTATTTTTAAAATTTTTTGAAAATGTTTTAAGAAAGGACAAGAAATTTGGTTTTTGAGAGTATTTTTCAATTTTTCAAAATTTTATTCTATCATATAAATAAAAATTTAAAAAATATTAAGGCCAAAATTATTAGTGTTAAAAGGCTAAAAAAATATTTTGGATATGTAAAAAACAAAAAATAATTATTTGCAGGGTGGGGGAATTGAACTTTAGAAGAAGAAAAAAAGAATGGAAGGCATACCAACTGGGCCATCGCCGCCCACATTGGCTTTACATTCTTTGTAAAGGATATTGATATGTCAAAAAGGAAAAGCTTCATATCTCGGCCAGAAGCTTCATTTAGCAAAAATAAAAAAAATTTTATAATACAAAGGGGGGGTAATCTACCTACCCTGTAAGTTTCATTCGGAAGTCCCACCGTCACTTGGGTACCTCTCCTTTGTAAGCTTAAACCTAAGCCTAGGCGCCTAAAGCCTAGGCCTAACCTAAGCCATTGTACGAATTGCCATTGACCCACCCCTGTGATTTTAAAAATTTTTTCTTTGAATTAAGGAAAATATTTGGAGGTGTGCGGGCCGGCATGCAAAGCATTATCAGCAGAAAACTGTGCCACAGACGCGCTCAAAGTGAACACAATTGGTGGCACTTCGCACCACAAGACACTTTGTTACTGTAAATGGCACAAAAATGAGGAATACTGTGTTCCTGATCAAGCCCCAATTGGTAAAAACACCTAACTCGTATTGCCCCGGAATTTACTGTTTTTGTCCTAACTTTTGTCAAGGTCGTCGACCAATCGTTTAAAAATTCAACTCCGTAAAAAAAAATTATTTTTATTTTTTTTTGATTTTTTTTCTTGAGAAATCTTTACCCTTCAGCAGGGGCCGAAATTAGGTTTTTCGGTGTCATGGCATTTCGTACATTTTTTAAATTTTTTCAAATAAATCCATAAAATAAAAAGAAAATGAAAATTAACAAATTTTTATAAAGAAAAATGAAAACCATGAAATTCCTTAAATGATATAATTTTTTTTTTCTAAAATAAAAAATATTTATTAATTTACAATTTTATACGAATTTTTGAATTAAGAAAAGTATTTGGAAACGTGCGGGCCGGCATGCAAACCATTATCACAAAATAAATGTGCCAAAGACGCGTTCAATGTGATTGATGGCACTTCGTACCATAAGACACTTTGTTACTGTCAATGGGACAGTGATAAGGGATACTGTGTTCCTGACCTAGCCGCGCTGTGTAGAACAGCCAACTCGGATGATCAATGAATGATCAGACCGCTATGGCACGTCATATAGGTCGTACCATTTTTGTTGATGGCATTTATGTTTTGCCTTTCGTTTTTTTTGGCACAGAGTTGTTGTTGTTTTGAGCGGTGCCGGGACGGATTTAAGGACCTATGGGACAAAGGGCCCGTAGAAGAGGAGACAAACGACCCACAGACAAAGGGTCGACAAATTAATTTTTTTTAATTGACTAAAAATTTTGAAATGTTGCACTTTCTGTCCTTCTTGAGAAGTTTTGGGAAAACATCAGTTGAAATCATTAATGGTGCTCGAGAGCGATGAAAATTTCTCGAGATAAAAACTTAAATTGATAAAAACCGAGACCCAAAAAGTATCGGCCTTTTTTTCTCAGTCGAGACTCTCGAAACGTTCACAGAATATGAAGGGGATTTTTACTTTTGAAAATATTGATCTCGGCTGGGTCAGAGTCCTATCATTGATCATTAAATAAATCTCCCGGTCCCGCGCATAATCACCAGCTCAACTCCCTACACCACCACCATTATATCTGTTGCATTTCTGTTGAAAGGAAAAAAAAAACTTGTTGCTTTCATTTGCTTAATTATTGTACTGTTGCCTTTAAGGCGATTGACACAGTCCCTATTAGCCTGCAAAATTTCATGGCCAAAAACTTCAAAATTGATTTTTGCCACTGGCAATTTGTTCGAACTTGATCAAGCAAATGTTAACAAGATAAAACAGGGGGGGGGGGGGGGCTCGTTTCCGGGTTTAGCGCTAAACCTGCTTAACGAGCATAAACCGGCCAGGCCGTTTTCGTACGAGCACATGTTTTTTGACTATAACTTTTTTTTCTCTGTCAACCAAATCCAACGATCTTGGCATCATTCGAGAGCCCTTCAGATGCTCTATTAGCCTGGAAAATTCCAAAAAATCTCGTTAAGGTTCCAAAAACTTATGACCAGAAGAATTCAAAAAACCGGGTTGTTCGAACATTAGTGGCCATAATTTTTTTGAACATAAAAAATTTTCTCGGAATTTTTGCAGGCTAATAGAAGACATTTAGGGCTAACGAATGATACCAACAGTGTTCGATTTGGTTGACAAATAAAAAAGTTATAGCCAAAAATTTGTGCTCGTACGAAAACGACCCTGCCCCAGCATTAACTCGAGTTTAAAATTTATAATTTTTTTTGAATTTAAGAATATTTTTTTGGCCTTATGTTTTTTGTAAAATTCGGTCCTTTTTTTTAATTTTTTAAATTGGACGATTTCCATTAGAGACCGGCGCGGGACGGGATCCCGCGCGGGATTTTGCGGGATCCCAGTCCGCAATCCCGCATTTTTTGGAAAATGCGGGATTTGCGGGATTGCGGGATTTGCGGGATTAATCCCGCGGGATCCCGTCCCGCAAAGAATTTTGAGTTCCAATCCCACAGCGGGATCCGCAAATTTGATTTTTTGTGCGGGATTATGCGGGTTTTATTGATTTTTTGAAAATTTTTCAAAGACAGAATGCCAAATATTTTTAAATAAATTAAATAATAAATTTAATTAAAGTTAACTCATTTTTCTTCGCAAATTTCATTCAAAATTAGTGAAATTTTCCCGGCGGTGCCTATCGGCACCGCCGGATCGGCTTTTACTTAATATTCCTGTAGAAATTGAGTTTAAAAGTGCGAGATTTGGTCAATTTTAGACAAAATCTATTAACAAATCGCATTAATTTTCAAAAAATTTCTCCGGCGGTGCCGAAGGCACCGCCGGACCCTCCTGTTCCTAGTTTTTTGGAAAATTGCACCGCAAAAAAAGCGGTTTTTAAAAGCTACAAAATAGTCAAATTTATGGACCGTTAATAATTTGATTTCCGATCAACTTTTTACCGTCGGGTCCATTCGAAAAATCTTAGTCGACCCATCAGCCCCCTTTAATGCATCCCGCCAGCCACTAAAAATTTATTTTCCAGTATTTTTTGATTTTTGGAATTTTTTGAAATTTAATAAAAAAATTTTCGAATTTTCCAAAATCCCGCAATCCCGCGCGGGATCCCGCAAATTTTAAATGCGGGATTGCGGGATTTGCGGGATTAATCCCGCGGGATCCCGTCCCGCAAAAAATTTTGAGTTCCAGTCCCGCAGCGGGATCCGCAAATTTGAAATTTCCGGTCTCTAATTTCCATTCGTATTAGCCGATTTTTAGGCTTTAAGCTTTTGATTAAGATCAATAATGTTGGCATTTACCAAGTAATAGGAAACTTATGACCCAAGAAATTAGGATGATCATAGATTTCGACGCCTAAAAGTCTTTGGATGGCATAGGAAACTTGAGCCTACGAGTTGGAGCAGTTCGAATTGGCTTTTGACCTTTAAAATTAAGCAATTACCTATTTTATTCAAATACTTTTGACGATGAAGACACATCCTTTGCGTGATTTTGCCCTCAAAAAATACATGCCATTTACAGAGTGAGTTCGTTTTTTTTTCAATTTTTTTCCAAATATTTCCAAAAAATTTACTAATTTGCCCAGGGCTGCCTGCCATTCAACACCTAGTTTGTAAAAGTCTGACCTTTAAGATGAAATTGGCTTTTTTCAGTTAACGCGCCATAAAAAAATTGCATTACCATAAAAGTATAGAAAAAAACTTTTAACGCCTATAATTTTTTTAAATAAATTTTGCACCTAAAAGTTTTAATTTTGTGAATTTTGGAAAAAATAGCGAAATTTTTTTTAAATTGGCCATTTTGTGTTTTTAAAATCGTTTAACTGCAATGGAGCCGAAAAGTCTTACAATTAGAAACAAAGACATGAAGGACATTCGGCAGCCCTGAATTTAGTCATTTTTTTTTTTAAATTTTGCCCTTCAAATACAAATTAAACCAAAATGCTTTTTCAGGATTGAATGGAAATATGTGCAACCCAGATTTATGAGTGACAACATGAAGAGCCTGCAACGCATTGTTGACTTGATGGCCATGTGGATTGCCAGGTTTTTCAAAAAAAAAAAAAAAATTTTTTTTTAAATTTTTTTCGAGGAATTTTTCGAATTTCTAAAAAATTATCTGTTATTTTCTTTTGCTGACAAAACGAACAGCCTTGAAAGCTCCATAATAACAAAAAATTTTTCGAAGCCTTAGGGCTCTACGAAATTTCCAATAAAAATAAGTTTTTTTCCGTTTAAATTTTGGGTACTACTCCCAAAATTTGGCTTTTTTTAAAAATAATTTTTTGCTTTCAAAAAGTCCAAAAATGTTATTTTTCATTTTTTTGCTAAACTCTAATCCGTCGTGGACACGAAGAAGACAAGAGTTCAAAAGTCACTTTTTCGATTTCCTACGACTCAATCATGATTGGTTCGACCAGTGCCTGGGTTTTTCAATTTTTTTTTTCTCCGGCGATGGCATGGAATTTTCGGCTTTTATCAAAAACAAAAGGGGGGAGGGACCCTATTGTTTTGCAAATTTTTTTTGTGATAAAAAACCCATGAAAATTTGCTATCCGGGCTTTTAGAGATCGCTGATTACGAATCTGACACCTAATTCGAGGTTATGGACCCCAAGAACCCCAGGGAATAAATTTTCATGACTATAAATTTAAAAATTTTGCAAACCAAAAGGGTCCCCCCTTTTGTTTTTACTTTTTAATAAATTCAAAAGAGGGCTCCTTTTAAATAGCGCCGAATTTTCCTGGCTTTTTTTCAAAAAACCTGTTTAAATTTAATTCAAATTGGCCCAATATGCTCATTTCCAATATTAAATTACGCTCTATTTAACAAATTAAATTCATTTTCAAAATTAATCCCCCCCAAAAAAAATTTTTTTTTCCCCATTAAAAAGGATGGGACACGACACGCCGATGCTCATCAGCATTTCCGAGATGGTACTCCATGCGCATTTGAATGACAAAAAGTCGGACATTGGCATGGCGTCGATTGGGCGCGGTGACCTGCGACTGATTTACAGCTCGACAATCATCAGGTGGCAAAAAAAAAAAAAAAAAAATTTTTTTTTGGCAAATTTCTAAAAATATGGGCGTAAATTTTTGTTTTCCCCTCAAATTAATAAAAATTTTTGGTTTTTCATTTTTTTATATGCAATTTCACTCATTTCTTTCCTCGCTTCTTCTGTTTTTTTCACTAAACATTAAAAAAAAAAATTTTTTTGGCAAACCGTTAAAAAACGTGGGCGTAAATTAATTTTTACCCCAAATTGACTTACGAATTTTTTGCTATTTTTTTTTCTTTTTATTTTTTTGTGTTTGTATACAAAATTTCACTCATTTTGTTCCTTGCATTGTCAGTTTATTTTGTTTTTAGACTAACAATTAAACTTTTTTTTTTAATTCTTAAAACTCCCTAATTTTTGTGTAATTTTTTCCCCCGATTTTTTTGTGTTTAAAATTTTTTTTTTAGTTGTTGTTTTTTTTTTTTTTTTTTTGCAAATCGACTAGTATTCAGTTAGTTTACAAATATCGTCTAAACTTTGTCATTTCTTCTCCTACTGTGCCTCGAAATTTTTTCAAAAAAAAAACATTTTTTTTTCATTTTTATCACATTTTTTTTTTATCATAATTCATTTTTCAATTGGTTTACAATCACCGATTTGAGGTAAAATGCAAAAAAAAAATGGAATGGAATAAGTTCAAATAAGAATGCCATCAAACAAATTTTTTTTTTTTTTTTTGCTATAAAATTGGCACGCCCCCGAACCATGGAATTGTTAGGGCCCCTCCGATGATGGCAAATGCCATCATTTGGGTTGCCATTTTTGAACTTCTTCGTCTTGTTGGCATTCCGTCTCCTCCCCCGTTGCTGTCGTCGGTCCGTTGCAGTCCGGCGGCCACCAAATTGCGGTCTCCGTTGCAAAAATTGCTGTCACATGTGCAACGGAGCACAACCTGTTTTTTTTTAATTTTGCCCAAGTCCTTTTCTCTAACCCGAATTCGAAGTTTTGCTTTTTGCATGGACCCCAATTTTTCTATGATTTATGGCCCTGGGATCCCTCTGATCAGGAATGCAATTTCGAGGCCCCGCAATATTTGGCAATCGGAATTTTTAAGCCATATAAATTTCTCGTTAATCACCAATTCCATAAGTTTTGAAATTGCCCCCCCCCCCAAAAAAATATAAATCAGAATTTCAAAGCCTAAATGAATCGGGAAATCAGAATTTTTACCCATAAAATCTTTTGGCGAATTGAAATTCTGTTTTCCATCCTTGGTCCAAGAATGTGTTAGTTTTTGAGTGTTTTTTTCATCAAATTCATATATTTTTTGCACAAATTTTTCCCGTCATTCGTTGTTTTTCTTAACCCTTCCTCCTCCTACCTTCAGCCCCAAATAGCTTTGCTTGCACTGGTTGTCCTCAAATTCGTTGTTGCAACTTTTGGAAATTGTTTTCCTGTCTGAGAAAAATAACACAAATTATTCAACAACAACAACCGTGTCCCGACATTTGCGGTCCGACAATTGCGGCCCCGACATTTGCGGTCCGACATTTGCGGCCAACAACAACAAATTGCTATTTTTCCTTTAAACACGGATTCGTTGCTCCCCCCCCCCCCGCTCCCGTTTTTGGGGAAAACTCCTTTCATAGTTTTCCGAATTGAATGAATTTGATATCATTCGATAGACCCTAATGTTTCCTTTTAGTCTTGTAAAATTTTGAAAGGTTTTTTTTTTTTTTGAATTTTGCAGAGAAATAGAGAACATACATGCACAAGGGGTGTCTCGACATACCCCCCCCCCCCCCCTCCCTCCCCTCGTAAGAGGCCTCGGACACCCCTCCCCCCCCCCCCCTTCGTTCGTCGTAAGGGGGGCGGCTGTAAAAAAAAGGAGGGTGCAAATTTTCTTAGCGAAATGAATACAAAATAAAAACATTTTCCCGGCGGCGCCTATCGCGCCGCAAAAAAAGGCGGTTTGAATTGCAAAAAAAAAAAAAAAGGTCGTCGCAGGAGAACCATTTGGATCTCTTCATATGAAAAATCGGTCCCGAGACACCCCCCCCCCTGTCCCAATCGTCCGTCGTATGGCACTTGGTCTGAGACACCCCTTGTGCATGTATGGATAGAGAACACTTACAATTAGTGCTATCGAATGATATCAAATTCATTCAATTCGGATAACTATCAAAGGAGTTAGTAGACCTTGTACTGTACTTTGTCTTTACTGTGGAATCCGTGTTCCCCCCGCACCGTTAATGACCATTGATCACAATAGTTTATTTTTGGAAAATAACGCCACCAATTTAATTAATTAATTGTGTTTCTCATTAATTTTTTTTTGTTGTGCCTTTTTTGACCATTGCCTTTCCAATTGGAAAAGCCCCTCTCCCCGGGGGTGCACTTCATTTCCCCCCCGTCGTTTCCCCCCGGTCGTTTCCCCCCCACGTCGTTTCCCCCCCGAAAAATTTTAAAAAAAAATTTTCAAACCTAGAAATTTTTCATAAAAAATTCTTAAGAATTTTCTTAGTACGAAAATTGCAAGAAAAAAAAATTTTTGAGAAATTTTTCACGATTTTTTAGAAATTTTATAATGAACTACTAAGTTTTCAAAAATTTTCTAAAAAATCGCTGAAAAATTTCTCAAAAATTTTTTTTTCTTGTAATTTTCTTACTAAGAAATTTCCTAAGAATTTTTTTATGAAAAATTTCTAGCTTGAAAATTTTTTTTTAAAAATTTTTCGGGGGGGAAACGACACGGGGGGGAAACGACGGGGGGGGGGGGAAACGACGGGGGGGGGGGGGGGGAACCGGCGGGGGGGAAACGACCTGCTCCCTCTCCCCGGGCCCACCGTTGTCAATGTTTGAAGTTTCCATTTTGACACAAGTGCTGCCAACGCATTCGCCCACATTGCATGAAAGGTCCTCGGAGCGACAGTCATAGCAGCTTATTGCTGACGCAACTTTAGGGGAAGAATTAAAAAACAAAAAAAAAAAATCAATGCCTCCAATTTTGGCTGGCCAAATTTAAAATACAAAAATTCCATTTTTTGGCATTTATAAATACATGCATATGCACATGGGGTATCTCAGGTCCCAAGCCAACGTCCATACTGACGGATGTTTCGTGATAAAATGTTCATACGGGTCCCAAATTTTCTCTTGGCGATGGTTTTTTTTCATTTTTATTCCACCATTTAACACTCTTGCTGCTGCTAATTAGTTAATTATTTATGCTAATTGTTTGTTTGTCTCGTGATTTTGTGATTTTACAAAATTGTCTCCTTCCTCTCACATTTGATGCCATTATTGCTGCTCAAAATGATCATCACCATCATCAGCACCAAAACAGTGAAAAAATATGAGTAATTGCGGCTGCTGCTGCTGCTGCTCCGTTGTCCACTAATGATGCTGTTGTTGATCATTTGTCGTTGTAATTACTATTATTGATGTTGATGATGATTGCCCGTGTCATCCCCCAATTTAAAATCCCATCCACTGATCAGATTACACCCATAAAAGATAAAATAACGCCGCCGAACACACTGTCCAAAACAGCAGGAACACTTGTTTTTGAAGCGGGGGCAAATGCGATGTAAAATTAGAAAATTTCTTCCAAATTGCTTTGGTGTGTGTGGTGTTGGTTGGGGGGGGCCCTTAATCCTGAAATAAATGAGCCGCTTTTCGTTGATGATGACAAAGAAGGGCACCGGGGGGGGGGGGGCGGCGAGACCGTTTTCCCCGGGCTTCTCCTCCCTCCTCCTCCTCAAGTGGTTAGTCAATAAATGTGCTTAATGTGGTTGAGGTTGGGTGGGGGGGGGCTGGAATTGGTGGGAGAATGAGAAGTGATGAGGCCCGGGGGGCAATGAATGGATGGACCATTCCATTGGGGGGGGGGGGGGGGATTGAGGATGGGAAGAAAAAGTGGAAGATGAGGAGGAGCTGCAGCAAAATGGTGGGGGGTTGGTGCCCTCGGGGGCCAGGGGTCCGTGGGTCGAGCGAGGGTTCAATTGGAGAGGAGAGGACACCACTAAGTAGTTGGATGGGTCGTCTTCGTCGGCACGGGGGAAAGTGCCGCGGGGGGGGGGGTGGAGAGGTGAAACTCTTCTCTTTTTCCCCACCACCACTTCCGCCACCACCACATCATTCCCCATTATGTACTCAACAAAGAGGGGGCAAAGTGGTCGGTGAATGTGATATGGATGGGGGATAATATCATAATTTCACCTAATTTGCTATCCAGAACACAAAATCTTTGACTCGAGAGTCTCGAGTCGAGACATGGGTCTCTTTTTCTCAGTAAAGGTCTCAATGTGTATGGTATCAAAAAGCACAGTATGAAATCTTGACAATTAAAGCCCGGGATGAGGCATCATGGGGCATGTTATTTAACATGGCACGACTCACTAATGGCGTAACCTCGGCACAGTGTGTGAAAAATGAAGAATGCACACACATTGGGGGGAGGGGGTGAGAATGAAGCAACAATGATAATGGAAATGGGTGGGGAATAAAGTGGCAGCCCCGGCGGAGCTCTGTTGGGCCGCTGCTGTACGGGATGGGCACGCTTTGTTATGTGTGTGTGCCCTCGGGGTGCTAATGCCATGCCGTGCCGGTAAGGGCGGGACTGGGTGCCATCCCTTGCTTGGCTTTGGTGATTATTTCTTTTTTGTGTGTGCCATTTCTGCTTTCTCCTTGCCCCGTGTGCCGTCGTCGGCTGCAGGGGGCATGGCACACCCTCTTTAGCTTATAACAAACATAAACTCATAATAATTTGATTGGCCCACTTTGTCCAATGGCCAAAGCAGCGGCAGCAGGAAGGAGAGGAGGAGGAGGGCACGACTTTGATGGCGGAAGGACGGACGGACGGACGACGATGAAGTAGTTTTGGTGAAGACGATGAAAAGCACCATCACCAACATATCCGGCAGCCGAGAAAAGGGGGAAATAAAAAAAGGACGATGAAAAATGGCTCCGAGGGGAATATGTACAATAATTTTTTGAGAAAAGACGAATTCTGTGACGGCACAATTATTGTACGAGTTAATGTGTGTGTGTGTATGGTGTTTAATTGTGTTGGTGCCGACCGAACTTTTGCCTGATTTTCTAAGTCCGGGAATTTGGTGGGTTTTGTAGCTCACCACGGATTTTCCGGAAAAATTAATCGGAGAAAATTCGAATCCAACAATTAAATTTACTGTGACACCAATACGAATTATATTTTTCTTTTCTACTCAAATATGTTTTAAATATGCCTCAATTTTTGTCATTTTTTAATCCGGTGATAATTTATTAATTTTTTTTAATTTTTACCCTTAATAATGATATATATTTATATTTGTTAATTTAAGAACTGATTATGTTTGTAATTTTTTCATTTCCAATCAATCAAAAAAAATTTTAATTTGCCAAAATTGTTTAGATTGAGTTCCCATTTTATTATTATTTTTTTTTTGCATTTGCCCTCCAATTTAACTTTTTTCGATTTTTCCAAAATTTGCATCGGCCATCGCCATTTTTAAAAATTTAACAGCTAATTTTCACCAGAGTCATCAATTATCTGAACGAAGTGTGCCAAGACGCGGTCCAAAATGTGAGCATTGCGGCTGCCGTTAGCAAAGTGTGTTATGTGCATCATTTTCATACATTTTTAGGGGGAGGGGTCGGGTCGCAAATTTTAGAATTTTGACAGATTCATAAAAAATTGAAAAAAATTTCCCGGGGGGGGGGGGTCGGGTCGCAAATTTTGGAATTTTATTAGAATCATTAAAAATATCCAAAAAAAATTTCCCGGTGATGTCTATTGGCACCGCCGCCCCCTCCCCTAAAACTCCCAATTTTCTTGAATAATTGGCTTAAAACCGCTTAAATTGGTCATTTTTGGTGAAATATGTTACCAAATCACACACAAAATTCAAAAATTTTCCGGGTTTTGGCACCACTTAATTTATCGTTCAATTCTCCAATGCGTTTTAATTCTAATTGTCCCCCGTCCATGCTTAAAGTTTGCCATTCCGTCTTGGGTGGTCGACCTTCGGCATGCGGCGACCCATGGCCAAATGCCGCCGTTGGACTTGATGCGGCAGGCAAATTTGTTCATCCGTCGGTGGCTTTGGGTGCGCATTTTATGTATTTGTAACACAATGCCACAAATTTTTTTTTGGATTTTTGAATTTTCCATTCAGCGCTATAATATTTGAAATTTTTATACTTTTCACTAAAATTCACAATTTTTCATTCTAGGCGTCTAGACAAAAATCAAGATTTATGAAAAAAATTGTTTTAGCGACAATATTGGGCCCTCCCATTCAATGAGGCGATCAAGGAGAATTTGTCAAGCGAAACTGTTGAGAAGCAGCAAGAAGCATTCAAAGCAATGACCGGACATCAGCTGATCACCGTGATGAACCGCTTTCGCGAATGGCGCAGAAAAGTGGGTTGATTAGAGAGAGAGAGAAAGAGGAAAGAGAGAGTGAGCGAGAGGGAAAACGGAGAGAAGGAGGAAAGAGTGTGAGAGAGCTGGAAATCAAAGAGAAGCGGAAGAGCAAGTGAGAGACAGAAAGAGAGTGTGGAAAGAGATGGAAAATAGTGAGAAGGAGGGGGATAGTGAGAGGGAGAGAGAAGAGGAAAGAGTGTGGGAGAGCGGGAAAACAGAGCGAGTGAGAGACAGAAAGAGCGAGTGAGAGACAGAAATAGCGAGTGAGAGACAGAAAAAGAGAGAGAGAGGGGAAGAGCGAGTGAGAGACAGAAAGAGAGAGAGGGAATACATAGAGAAAGAGAGGGGAAGAACGAGTGAGTGCAGTGCACCGCAAAACCACACCATCCGAAACGTCGCATTTTCAGTTTCGTAACCTGGACGAGTTCCATCCCAATGTTGAGGGACGCCCGATGAAAAGTGTGTGCACGGGCATTGAAAGACTGCTTGAACAATGTCCCGAGTGAGGAAAATTTAAAAAAAAAACTTATTTTTCTTAACAAATTTTATTTAAAATTCCAAAAAAATACTTTTCCCGTCGCTTTCTATTGGCTTGAAAAAACACTCCCCCCCCCCTCACCTAACAGAGAATTCCTCCTGTTTTTTGCCAAATCCTGTTTGGCCCCGTCATCTGTCGCCTCCTCTTCCACCAGCAACGGTGGTTCGTCGTCCTCCTCTCCCAAAAAATCGAATGTCCAACGACAACAGCAACAAATCCCAGAGGAGGAAGAAGCCGAGGGCGAAAATGGTTGTGGTGATGATGCCAATGCCGTTGTTGCCAATGACTTCAACGACGATGAAATGCCGAGTTCACTGTTCTGCATTGACGAGGAGGACGAGACGTTGGTGGCAACAACAACGACAGCAACAACCAGCGGCATCAACAACAATCTCTCGTCGATGATGAGTGATGGTGAAATTGCTGAGGATGGGAATGGTGACGATGATGAATGATGATGATAATGAAGTGGTTGTTGTTGCTGGTGATGATGAAGGAGGAGGAGGAGGGCTTCCGTTGTTCAAGTGTGACGGTAGTACACACTTGAAATGTTCGTTTGTTTTTGCTCATTAATGTTTTTAGGGGGGGGGGGAGCGCAATTCTTTCCGTGAATTTTTGTGAAAAGTTTTTCTATTTCCGTTAGGAAGAGTCCAAATTTTTTGACCACAGGTTGGGGGTGGGGGTATGAACAACCCGAAAACTCTTTAAAAAAAAAATTTTTTTTTTGGCTTTTAACAATGGGGTCCGGGCCTCAGCCATCATAGAAGCTTTTTGATCCTACTCTCCAATTGGATAAATTTAAAAAATGCAATAATTTCAACACACCCAAAAATTAAAAAAAAATCGGGGGGGGGCTGACGATAAAGGAAAAATAAATAACTCGGGCATGTAAATTTTTTTCAATTTTATAAGTAAATTCTTTTTTTTCTTGTAGTTTTCTCGCGTGAAAAGTTCATTGACGAAATCACTGTCATGGAGCAGAATTACTACCGGCCCATTCTCGTACTGATCAACAACAAAGGTGGGCAAGCATTTAAACAATAGTACTGCTCGAGATAATATCTTTTAAAATGTCCCGATTATTTATTTTGTTCAACCTTACCAAGGCTGTCTTCAACGTCTGCTGGTCGAGCTCACCCGTCTGGTGTCCCAGGGCGAAGATGGGCTGGAATTTGGCGAGTTGCGTCGTTTGGCCGGATGGGCCAACCTGTTGTTGCACGCCTACCTGGAGGCACACCACTTTTAACCATGATTATTATATCTAATTATCAAATACAGTAATTAGAGTAACACGGTTCTCAGTACTGGTATAAATTCGCCACGAAAATTTTTAAAAAAATCCTGTCCACAATTTTATGCCTCAGAAAATTTTCCAGTTTTACCGGTACCAGTTATTGCAGCAGTACCGGCACTAGTTTAAGTGAAAATTGCGGGTACTATGTTACTTTTATTAACCCACTGTACCTCTCTCTTTCTCTTCCGCCGCTTCTTTCTTTCTTCTCCTCCTCTCTCTCTTTGCTCCCCCCTCTATCTCTCTCCCCATCTCTCTTTTTCTCTCTCTTCCGCCGCCGCTTTCTTTCTCGTATGCTCTCTGCTCTCCTCTCGCGCTATCTCTCCATTCTTTCTCTCATCATTTGCTTAATAATTAGACAATGCAATGACTAATTAGTTCCTTAATGCGTCACTTAATCATCATTTTCATTTATTCACTAACAGACCCCCGATTCGGTGTCCACGCAGAATTGGCGTCTCATTCTCAAACACACGGTTCTATCACCTCAATTCTTCAAGGATGATCTCATTGACAAGTCAGCAACAGCAAATCAAAAACAAAAAATTATCATTTTCTACACTTCGGGTTCACTCTGTCTGTACACTCACTGTAACTGTAACGGGAGCAGCTCGTTTCCCCCCCCCCCCCGCATCGTTTCCCTCCCGAGAAATTTTTTTAAAAAAAATTTGCTAACTTAGAAATTTTTCAAGAAAAAAATCTTAGAAAGTTTTTTCATAGGAAAATACTAAGAAAAAAATTTTTTTGAGAAATTTTTATTGTGAATTACTAAGATTTTTCAAAAAAAATTCCAAAAATCGCTGAAAATTTCTCAAAAAATTTTTTTTCTTAGAATTTTCCTATGAAAAAACTTTCTAAGATTTCTAAGTTAGCAAATTTTTTTTTTAAATTTCTTGGGGGGGGAAACGATGCGGGGGGGGGGGGAACCGGCGGGGGGAAAATGAAGTGCACCCAACTGTAACACCGCTAAAATAAATGATGCCAAAGGAATAAAAAAAACAAATTAAATCGATCCAATGTCCGAAATTTTGGCATCCCGAACTTGGGCCACGTGAAAACGGCCTGGTACGTCCCGAATTTGTCGATATTTTTTTTGCTGACAATTTGCCATTTTTTGAGGTCTTTTTAAAAATTGTTCTTACCAGATTGAATGAATGTACTTTTAAAGATTTTATGGAATTTTTTCTCTTTTTCCTCGCCTTTACTCACTACTCTATAAATGTGTAGCAAACAGTGAACACAATAGTAAAAATTGGAATTTGTTAGGCTTTTGGGCGTGCTCGGTGATGCCATCTCTGACCGGCGTCGTGAACAGCTTGTCCATTTGCTCAAAATTCGACGGCGCCAATCGGCGGCAGTGCCATCGCCGCCGCAACAAAACGGCAACAACAACAATGGCATTGCTGGTGGTGTTCAGACTCGGCAACAGAAGGCCATGATGCCATCATCATCATCATCAACACCATTGTCCATGGTTGGCAACAACACCAACAGTAGCGGCAGCAACAAAAACGACGACACCAACATTTTGGACATGTCCATGCAATCGGTGAAGTCGTTGTCGGACTTGCAAGAGCGCATCCGAATGGAGGATTTGGCTGGTGCGTCATGGTGTGGATTTTGTGGACGAGAGCAGCTAGTCCTACCCCCTCCCCTCCGAAAATATAAATTTTGGCATTTTTCTGTTTTGTGGCGCGCGCCAAATTTGTATTTTTAAAAAATCAACAAAATGCAATTTGTTTTATGAATCTATAGAACGAACAAAACACACGGAAATCATCGACAAATTCATTTGATCCGCATTTGTTAAACATAAAGGAACAGAACCATTTGGAGAAATCTTAGCTCAAACGCGCCACAATACAAAAAAGAATCTGACTTTTTTTTTCGGCGACGAACTCTTTTTTTAAAACTTTTTTCAAAAAAATCTTACAAAAATGTTTTTCTTCTTTTCAAAAAACCTAAGTTTTTTTTTCTCTAAAAGTTCACTTTTTAAGAAATATTTTCGGGGAGGGGGGGGGGGGCGGGGAAAGCATATGCACCCCCATAAAACTACTCATAATTAGTGAGCAGTTGTGGCGAGGCTGGTAACTCTACAAAAACGTGCCACATTTTAATGGCACCACCTGAGGAGGAAGCAGACAGCAGTGATGAGGAGGCAAAATCACTGTTGTTTGTGATCTCCCCCCCCCCCCCCCGAAAAATTTAAAAAAAATTCGTCGATATTTTAATTTTTCTGCGAATTTACAAATTTCTCCGATGGGTGAAGGTTCGGTTCCGGCTGTACTGAACAATGTTTTTTTTTGTATTATTTTTTGAGATTTTGTGCCATATGTTTTATAAATGCCATGACTCATCGAAATCCTCTTGCATTGGCTATATGTATTGTACAGAGTCTGATGCCTTTTCAGGCAACTCAGTACCGTGCCATGCGTGAACCATTTTCGGGCTGCCGACTTTGCGCAATTGACCCCGGTTCACAGCATTTGCATCAGCTGGGCAGTTTACGGTGGGTGCACTACGCCCGCTCCCCCCCCCCCGTCCCCGGAAAATTTTTAAACAGAAAAAAATTTTCCAATTTTTTTAAAATTTTTCTTATTGTTAGAGAAAATTTGCTAGGATTTTGTTTTGAAAAGTTTCTGGTCCTTCGGAAATAGAAATGATAATTGATTGGGTGTTAACAAATCAAGATTGAATGGTGTTGATCAACAGCAGACGGGACATCCAGATCAAGACGGTAAAGTAGCTGATCACCGCCCAACTGAAACATCCGCTGACCGCACCGACTCCGACGCCGTCGACCCGTTCGCCTTTCTGCCCATTTTCAGTCGTCAGCATGCTCTGTTTGTAAGCACATGTTCTGCCTCGATTTATTATGAAATTTTTGTGACCGAAATGATTTTTTTCGATTTTTTTTTTTTTGAGAAATTCTACTTACGGTTTTGACCCTGTTACACAATACATTTCCAGTATGCCGACGAATCATTTAAATCTCCAGACTGAAAATACAATATCTCTCTATACAAAAACTTTGGGAATACTATCTTTCCCCTCTTTCAAAAAAAAAAAATATTCCAAAAATGAATTTTTTTTTTATTTTAAATTTAAATTATTTTCAATTATGTAAAATAAAGAAAAAAAAGTCCAATATTTTTTTCTTTGTCGAGTCGCGACTTAGGCTCTCGAGCATCAGAATATGGGCCAGCTAATGGCAATTCAAAATGCACTGTAAAAAAAGACGCAAAAAATTGAGTTTCATTGAGGGCCTTGATTTAAAACTGTAGCAGGGTATACTGTACTTCCAAATTTTTTTTTTTTTTTTTTTGAAAATTACGCTTTTTTGTCACAATTTCACTTTTCTCTCATCAGATTTCCACTGGCATTGACTCCGATGCAACTGCGCTTGTCCTGTTCAGAGAACGCTGCTTTATGCGCACCAATTTCCCCATTTTTGCTTGCGACGAATTTGTTCGCAGAGGCAATTAATTTTAAAAATAATTAATTAATTAATCATTAAATAATTAATTAATTAATTAATCATTGTTTCTAAAAATTTGGGGCCCTCTCTTTAAAAAATGCCAATCATCCCCTCAAAAATCGCCCCGTTCTCCTCGGCGGATCAGTTCCCCCCCTCCATCCGAAATAGGGACCCACGCGTTTCGGCGCCGACCGTTTCGGCGCCTGCCCAGTTTTTAAACTATAACTTTTTTCTTTGTCAACCAAATCTAACATTGTTGGTATCATTCGAAAGCCCTAAGTGTCCTCTATTAACCTGCCGAATTCCGAAAAATTTTGTTAAGGTTCAAAAAAGTTAGGACCAGGAGAATTCAAAAAACGAAATTTTCCAACTTTTTTAGCTCGAACTTTTTTTAAACTTAACGAAATTTTTTGGAAATTTGCATGCTAATAGAGCATCTGAAGGGCTCTCGAATGATACCAAGATCGTTGGATTTGGTTGACAAAGAAAAAAAGTTATAGTCCAAAAACTGGGCTGGCGGTCAGCGCCGAAACGCAGTGGACCCCCGAAATACATATATTTTTTAATTTTCAAAATGGTTTATTTTCCAGAAAAAAAAATCCTAGAAAAAACATATTTGTAAGAAAATTCAAAAATAATAATTTTTCATTTATAAAATTTCTAAAATTCGCTGGAAATTTTTTCAATAATTTTTTTTTTCTTGAAATTTCGATGAATTTTCCTGAAAATTTCTGTGTGAAAATTGCTTCCAACACAGATCAGTTTGCTGCTCACTGCTGTGACCATTTGACATTTGAGGACGACGGTTTCACGTTTGGCCACGCGTTCTTTGGGCGGTGCCCAAATGCGCAGTACGGTTGCCAATTCAGCACGGACAAACTGCTGAAAGCGATGGACGGCGGACAGATAAAGTGAATAAAAAAAAAAAATTTTTTCTCACAAAAACTCGCTAAAAAATTTTAAGAAAAAAAATTTTTTTTTTTTTTTTTGAAGTTTTAAGATTTTTGTTTTGAAAAATTTCTAAAATTGAGAATTTTTTTTTTTTTTTTTTAATTTCCGGAGCGAGAGCAAAATTTTTTTGGATTTCTAATGTAAGATCTGGCACATCCAACTCTTGAAACAGAAAAATTTAAAATTTCTTTTGGCAGAAGTGCACGTTTTCCGTTAGGTTCAATCCCTTTCTTGGCCTGACTGTTCACGAGCCGGTGCCATTGTCGCAGTGCCCTCCCCCTCCCCCACTTTCAAACGCCGATGGTGGCACTACAACAAAAACGCGATGCCACCCGCTTGCCGAACTGAGCAACCACTTCTTCACACTGCTCGGCCCGTTCCTGGACGACGCGTCGTTGCGCTCGCTCAGCTCGTCGTGCCGTCGCTTTCGGCATCTGCTGCCTGCACTGTTGCGCGACCGGCTGTCCGTGGAGTTGCGCTGGGCGCAACAGCAGCGGAATGGCACCGACGACGGCAAAACAACCCGCCGCCATTTCGGCATTTGTGGAACAGTATGTTTTGGCATTGGCACTGGCACACTCAATTAGACAATAATCACCATTTGCATATGCTGCCATTGGGTGCACTTCATTTCCTCTCCATCATTTCCCCCAAATTTTTTTTTTTATTTCAAAACTTAGAATTTCTTTATAAGAAAACTTTTAAAAAATGAAAAAATTTTTTGATTCATATAAATTTTTTTTAAATGCTAAAAAAACTAAAAAATTTATTGAAATTTTTATGAAAAATTTTCTAAATTATTCGATCACTATCATTTGTTGGGTGATCATGAAAGAATGATGATATATGATCATGTTGATAGTTGATCAATTAGTTTGCGGTTTCGCCCGAATTTTCAAAATTTTCGTCACCACCGAACCTTATCACCTTTTTAACAAGTTGATGTGGACGACACACCCTTGGCCAAATTTGTTTTTTTTTTTTGCCGGATTAAACGAATTGGATGCATAAAACTGATGGGGACGGATTTTGTTGGCATCGCCGACTAAATTTGCCGAAATTTTCCATTTAAAAAATGGAAGAAAATTTCGATGGCAGCTCTATAATTTAGCTCTATGTGCCGTACTTTACAACCAACACCTTCCCCACCCCCTCGAATAGCGTCGCTTTTTTGGTACTTCGCAACACGGCGCCACGGCTGGCGTTTGTGCCGTCGTCACCCCTGCTGCTGCTGCTCGTCCTCGTGTTCAAATTGAGCCCCGCGGCGCACTGATTGACCACCTGCGCGACGGGTGCAAATTCTCCAATCAGCACTCAATTTATGACCATGTTTGGCTTGCTGGCCACAAACGGACCGTCGACGCGTTGTGTGGAATAAATGATGTAGCTAAATGATGAAAGTACCGCCCCGCCGACAAATGAAACCCATTTTAATGCATAAAAGCGACAAAATTTTTATTACCGAAAAAAACAGCCAGGGATTGGGCTTGCTACCTGGTTCTCGACATTTTTCTCCTCCCGAATCCCGACTCGTACTTTTTTTGGCCGTCAACCCGAATCATGGTCCATCTTTTTTTTTTCTATCCTTGAATCCCGATGCTTACTTTTTTATTATTTATTTTTTGCAATCGCATTTCTCATTTTAAAATGCCGGTCTAATAATTAATACCTGCGTACTGTAGAAGTTCGTACAATAAAAAAATTAACAAAATAAAACCCAAGCTTAGGTCTAGGCCCAAGCAATAAGCCAAGCTTAGGCATAGTCTGTGCCGTTGTACGAACTGCCTTGATCCTCCCAAATCCCGGCTTGATTTTTTTTTTGTTTTTTTTGCTGTCTTGACCTGAATCCCACCCGACACGGCATTTTTTCTCTTCCTGAATTTTAAGTCGTGCTGGGTCGTTTCGTAAAAAGTGTTTGGGCGTTTCTTAAAAGTACCAAATTTACTGATTTTTGAGAAAAAATCGCCACAACTTTTCTTAAACACAACAAAATTACCTAAATAATCAATCAAGAAAAGTTATGACAAATTTTATTAAAACAAAAAACTAATTTGGCACTTTTTATGAAACGAAATGACCTAGCACCATTTTAGGTAAATGTATGTATAATCGTGTAAAAAAAATCAACAACGCATTACAAAATTTTATACAATTAAAGATTGAAAGGAAAGAAAGAAAAAACAAAAACCATCAAAGAGCAAACAATAGGACAGAAAAAAAACAATTAGGCCATCATAGAAAAGGAAGGAGGAAAGTACTGTCTAAAGAGCACCAAAGAGTTGCGCTCCAATGCAAGGCCGTAGCCAGACCCTTGGCTTTTGGGGGGGGGGGGGGGGGCTGAAGTCAAAAATTCGATTTTTAGGGGTGTATTTTTTGTTTTTAAGTCAATTTTTAGGGGTGTATTTTTTTGTTTTTTGAAATCCCGAATTATGGGGTGTATTTTACAACAAAATTTTTTGCCAAAAAATTAATATTTTTGCCATTTTGGCCTCTATTTTTTCAAAAATATGGTAAAATGGGGGTCCGGCGGTGCCGATAGGCGTCGCCGGGAAATTTTTTGAGTATTTTAATGCAAATTTGTTAAGAAACTTGCTTAAAATTTCAAAAAAATTTACTGAAAATTTTTTAGTTTTTACGTTTCGGGGGGGGGGGGCTTTAGCCCCCTCATCAGCCCCCCCCCCCCTGCTGCGCTAGCGCTGTCTACTACAATACAGAAAACAACTACCAACACAACAATATAAAAGCACAATCACAGACAAAACAATCAAAACGACGGTACTAAAGAACAGGTAATATTTGTGGTAGAAAAATATTTGATCATCGGAGGTCGGGTGGAATTTTGTTTGGGTTTGAATTGCAGGAAGAAAGCAAATGATGGCAACCACCAATCCGAAAAGGAATTTACGGAAATCCTTAGAAAAATTATCAGAGAGGTTGGGCTGGGCATCTGCGGGTGGGTTGGCATTGGCATTGGCGCCCTCGCCGCGCTCCATTCGTCCGGGGTTCTCAACGAAAGTGTTATAGCCACCACCAGGATTTGATGCGCGCTTTCTTCTTCTTCCGCTGGTTTCAATGGCTTTTTGGTTTTTGCGTTCATCGAGAGGCAGAAGTTTTGCTAAAATATGCAAAAGTTTGGAAATAAAAAATTAATAATTTGGTTAAAAATCGAATTCCACCAATACATTGTTTGCTTCTTTTGTGCCAAATAAGCTTTAATCATAAATTTTCATTATGCTAATAAAAAAGCTAAACTTTTCCTAACAATAGTCAACACTCAACCTGCAATTAAATAGGTTCGGATTCGGGGTTCTAATTTGATCGAAATGAATGCCAAATCGGTGATCAGTGCCCTCGATAACCCCCGAGTGCTCCTCAGAATTTCTTAAATCCGCCAATGGGTTCCAAAACAAAAAATGCATAATATACGTAAATTCATAGCTTGGCTCAAATATAACCAAATTAAATTTCAGGATATCATTCAATACCTTTAATTGTTCTCTTTCAGAATATTATTTTCTAAAGTTTTTTCTTTAATTAGCAATGTTTTTTGCAATGGTCATGATTATGATTATATAATTCTAAACATTTAAAATGCAGTTGAGCTAAAAAACAATTATATATTCGATAACACTAAGAATTTTCTACCTACCTTTAAAATTTCAAAATTTCATTGAGTTTCAAAACAAAAACATTTTTATATTTGAGTAAAAAAAATTCGGAAAATCATATTCTGATAGTGAATAATTAAAACCATTGAATGATACCATGAAATATTAATTTGGTTAAGTTTGAGCGACGTTATGCATTTTTATGTATTACACATTTTTTGTTTTCAAATCCATTGGCGGGTTAAGAAACGAGCCAGCACGCTTCAGAACTGTTCAAAATCACCCCTTTTATGGGGCCATTAAAGACAATGATTACCTCCAAAACCAGCCAAACCAGCAGGGTTTGCATAAAAAATGAATAAAAAGATATTTTTATATAAAATAAAATTTGAATTTTTCATGGGAAAGTCTCCACTTTAATCCCTTTGATCCCGAGTTTTTTTTTAATGAAAATTGTAGTTCTCGGCTTTCCCCAAATTCTATGTCCGACCCACTCTTGCTTTACCATTATAAATGTCCACAGCTTTGTTCATTGCCTGGCTTAAAAAATGCATAAATTTTTTGGCATTTTGTTTGTTTCGGTCGCTTAGAATTCCATTTTTTTCAATATTTTCCCCAATTGAATTTTCATCAATCTTTGGCATGCCACTTTGAATCTGTTCCATGCCAATTCCTTCTTCCGCCATTTCAATTGCTTCTTCAAATTGTTTGCCATTGTTTATTTCGGCACAAAAATTTTTGTGCAAATTTTGGTGTTTTTCATTTGCTTTCAATTCAAAATTGGCTTTGCACAAAATGCCAAACGATTGGTTCAACAATTTGGTGGTCGAACCGTTCTTCATCCATTCTTTAAGAATTGATCCGTTGGCACTTTTTCCAGAAAACATTCCGGCAGTCATATTTGATGCAGAATCCAGCATGCTTTTTGTCGATTCGAACAAATCTAAAACACTTGCGGGATTTGGGAAATCGCATAGATGCTTGGGTCTTACAGGCATTAATTTTTGCGTGAAAAATTCATCTTTTTGTGATTAAGTAAAATGAAAATAAACCCTGGCACTCAACATGCAATTAAAGATTTAGTAAGTAATTTAATTAATTACCGCTTAATAGCATTGGTTGGAGATGACATTCGTCGACGAACAAGGCGAAAAAAGCAATAATTATCATAAAACCATTCATTTTTAGCAGGACTATAAATTGTATGCATTAAAAGGGCTCAACATGCGCATAAATAAGCACTAAAAATCCCCGAAATATGCCTTAAAACCCCGAAAAATGCCCAAATATGCATAAATATGCCCTCAAATGAAAGCCCTAATTATTATAAAATATCATAAAGGTTTTGAATTTAGAAATGGTGGGATTTTCAGTGCTTATTGCTTTTTATTTATGTGCATTCTTATTTAAGGAAGTTAACATCAATATTTTACCTGATATGCGATTACATGTATATTCATCAATGTTTTACCTGCATAGCGTCATTTTATGAATATTACCTCTCAATATGTATATTTATCAATATTTCACTGATCAATAATTCACTGATAAATGTGTATATTGATCAATAGTTTACCTGCATAGCGTCATTTTATGAATACTCCCTCTCAAATGTGAAAATAATGCACAATGTATATTCATCAATGCCTGAATACGGCATTTTATGAATACTCCCTCTCAAATGTGAAAATAATGCACATTTTTATGAATATCCCCTCTCAAATGTGTATATTCATCAATGTTTTACCGGAATACGGCAGTTTATGAATACTCCCTCTCAAATGTGAAAATAATGCATATTTTTATGAATATCCCCTCTCAAATGTGTATATTCATCAATGTTTTACCTGAATACGGCATTTTATGAATACTCCCTCTCAAATGTGAAAATAATGCACATTTTTATGAATATCCCCTCTCAAATGTGTATATTCATCAATGTTTTACCTGAATACGGCATTTTATGAATACTCCCTCTCAAATGTGAAAATAATGCACATTTTTATGAATATCCCCTCTCAAATGTGTATATTCATCAATGTTTTACCTGAATACGGCATTTTATGAATACTCCCTCTCAAATGTGAAAATAATGCACATTTTATGAATATCCCCTCTCAAATGTGTATATTCATCAATGTTTTACCGGAATACGGCAGTTTATGAATACTCCCTCTCAAATGTGAAAATAATGCATATTTTTATGAATATCCCCTCTCAAATGTGTATATTCATCAATGTTTTACCTGAATACGGCATTTTATGAATACTCCCTCTCAAATGTGAAAATAATGCACATTTTTATGAATATCCCCTCTCAAATGTGAATATTTATCAATGTTTTACATGAATACGGCATTTTATGATCCCTCTCAGTGAAAATAATAATCAAATTTGTCTCAAAATATCGAAATCGTTCATGCAGCTAATTTATTAAAGATAAAAAAATGTTCACTAAAAGCCCAAAATTGCCTGCCTATTATTTTAAGCATAAATTTTTTTTTAATGAAAATTTAATCCCAAATAATTAGACGAAAAGTGATCAAAAGCACAACAGATTTTGAGGGGTAACAGCTGAGAACAATACTTATTTATAGGGATTCCATTTTTATGTAAATACATATTTTTTCCTGGCTTCTCCATGCTCTAAATAGTGGGAAAAACACTTTTTTTTTTTTGTGTTTGCGAACAAAAGTTGGGACTTTTATTTACATATTTTTACATATTTTCGGGTTTTTCTACATATTACATATGTACATATTTTTATACATATTTTGGACTTTTTCTTACATATTTCGCAATTTTTCGTATATATTTTCATTTTTTTTTACATATTTTGAGGATCTTTGAGAATTTATAAAAAAATTTTGTGAAAAATTAAAAACTTTTTTGGAAATGTATCCCTAAAAAATAGATTTTTTTTTTCAAAAAATGATGTAACAAAAATTAATTTTTAAAATACTAAAATGTGCTGCAAAGCCTATTTTGGTCATTTTTATGGCATTTTTGCCTATTTTACTTTTTATGAAGAATTTTTTTCCAAAAATAACCATTTAAAAAAAAAATTTTATTTACATATTTTCGTACATATTTGGGGGTTTTTGTACATATTTCATACATATTTTAGCATTTTTTATACATATTTTATTTACATATTTCGCGATTTTTCTTACATAAAAATGGAATCCCTACTTATTTATAATTATTTTTCCAGCCCATTGGGTTTTCTTGTAAAATTTTTGAATTTTCAAAAAATTTTCTATTTTCCAATTTTGAAAGAAATTTGTCCCACATTATTTTTCGATAAATGATCTAAAGCTCACCAAAGTTTGCAGGGATACTAAAAGGAAGAGAATGAACCCATTATAAACATTTTCATCCCATATCCTTTTTTCCAAAATTCCGAGTTTGCTTGCCATTAATTTTTTTTTTGCCAACTAATTCATAAATATTTATTCAAAAAATGCTCTGATACACATCTCACGTCCCCTAATGCTAATGTTTATTTTCTACAATTGCGGAAAATAAAAATTATAAAAATTAATGAGAGTTTTAACTGTCTATTATTTTAAACTTATATGTATTTTTAATGAAATTTAATCCGTCATAATTTTTCGATTAGTGATTATAAGCGCACCAAATTTTATTTATATCTTAATAAGGCACTGTAATGCACATATTGTAAAAATGGCGCATATTCTATTTTAAAAATTTTTAAGAAATTTTTATTATACCTATTTTTAGGATAATGTTTTAAAATGTCTTATCGAACTCACTCTTTCTATAATTAATAAAATCGCACCAAATTTTCTAGTAATTACGGTTTGATTGATATAATTGAACCAAAATTTAAAAAAAGCAAAAATTGATGAGGAAAAGCTTTAGAAACAAGTTTTTTTAATTTTTAAAGTAACCACAATCCATACAATCGCCGCATTACAATAATTTTATCAAGGAAAATAGCAAAATTGTAAATACAGTATACGGATTGCAAAATAAGGTACTAAGCACAGGGAACGGAAAATTTGAAAGAGAGAGAGAGAGAAAAGACAGAGAGAGAAGTTGGGAGAGAGGAGAGAGAGAATGAGAGAGGGAGATGGAGAGACAGAGAAAGATAGAGAAGTTGGGAGAGAGAGTGAGAGAGAGAAATAAAGAGAGAGAGAGAGAAAGAAAAGGATGTATAAAGGGTGCTAGGTCGAACCGAAAATAGTCTCAGTGTGGGCGAACCGAAAATGGTCTCAGTAGGGGCGAACCGAAAAATAATCTCAGTGTGGGCGAACCGCAAATAGTCTCAGTGTCAATAAAAATATTTAAATTTAATTATTTTAAAGCAATGTTTTTTTTTAATTGAATATTAATAATACCTAATTTAAAAATTTTCAAATAACAAGAATGTAATTTCGAGGTTCAACTTTCTTCAATGTGTTTTTCTTCAAAAATTCTCTCTCAAAATAAATGCTTACTTTCGTACCAATAATAAATGTAGAATAATTTTTATATTGTAACATTAATGTAAAAAAGAATAGGGATGAAGGAAAATTTATGGGAAAACTGCATGAAATTTATGGAGAAATGAATGAAGATCTTAATTTACGCAAACAATGGATGAAATTTCTGAAGAAAATTAGTAGATTTGAAAATCCTCTAGTAAGCTTACTTGTCTAATTTGATTTAAAATGAAAATTTTCGTTTCAATGTAATTTTTTTTTTATTGGAGATGGAATGCTTTTAAATATTCTTTTTTAGTTTATTTTTTGTCTAATTAAATTTATTATTTTTTCGATACCGAATTGAATTGTATATTAAATTTAAATATTTTTATTGACACTGAGACTATTTGCGGTTCGCCCACACTGAGATTATTTTCGGTTCGCCCCTACTGAGACCATTTTCGGTTCGCCCACACTGAGACTATTTTCGGTTCGGCTCAGCACGGTATAAAGTACATAAATTAATATAACATATGGATAAAAAGATAAAAAGAAGCCCAACATAAAAATGTGTATTGTATAAAATTCTTGTTATCAACACTCACTATCAGTCAAAAATTTTGGTTTTTGGATTTTAAAATTTGCTAGGTAAATAAAAAAACATTTTTCAGGAAAAACAATAATTTTTTCAGAACCAACCTATTTTTTACGCAAAAAAAAAAGGTTTAGGGAGTAAGTAGTCAAGCGATTGACATATCCGATGGCAGGGAGGAGGAGGATTTGCAACAACAACGAATTAAAACATTGAGAATAATTACCACGAAAGCAACACCTAATGCAAACGCTTCACCGATGAGAAGACCCATCAAAACCGTGTGGTAGTAAAAGATTTGGTTCTTTTCGGTCGGCTGAAATGTCATTTCAGTTTTAATTGCAGCATAAGCAAAAGCGGCATTTATAATAATTGCCACACAGATGCCGATGATAGCCAAACGGCGGCCTCTAGTTGCGCGCTTTCGTCGTCGTCTTCCGCCCCTGCTGTTTGCCCGGTTTTCCCCAAAATTCGGGCTTTGACCTACGCTGGCTTTACCATTATTAAGAATGGGCACAGCTTTGTTCATTGCCTGGATTAAAAATTGCATAAATTTTTTGGCATTTTGTTTGTTTGTGTCGCTTAGAAATCCGTCTTTGGCAATATTTTCCGCGATAAAATTTCGTCAATTTTTGGCATTGCAATTTGATGCCGTTCCATATCCATTTCTTCACCCACTGCTTGAATTGCTTCTTCAAATTGTTTGCCACTGTTTACTTCGGCACAAAAGTTTTTGAGCAAATTTTGATGTTTTTCATTTGCTATCAATTCAAAATTGGCTTTGCACAAAATGCCAAACGATTGGTTCAACAATTTGGTGGCCGAACCGTTCTTGACCCACATTCTTTAAGAGTTGATTCGTTGGCACTTTTTCCAGAAAATATTCCGACGGTCATGTTTGATGCAGAATCCAGCATACCTTTTGTTGATTCGAGCAAATCTAAAACACTTGCGGGATTTGGGAAATCCCAAATGTTTTTTGATCTTCGAATTTTGAAACAGTCATTAATTAGCGCCAAACACTCAACTTTTTGTAATTAAGTAAAAATGAAAACAAATCCTGGCACTCAACATGCAATTAAAACGAATTCAATTAATTACCGCTTAATAGCATTGGTTGGAGATGACTTTCGCCGCCGAAGAACAAGGCGAAAAAAGCAATAATTACCACAAAGCAATTCATTTTTAAGCTGGCCTATAGTTTGTGCACATTAAAAAATGTCAAATATTAGCGTAAAATATGCATTAAAAATCACTCAAATATGTCTTCCAATTTAGGGGCCTAAATAGGTACAAAAAATGGCGAAACAGGGGCAAACTTTGTAAAATAGGGGCAAAATTTTCTAAAATAATGCTTTTTTCAAAGAAAATAAATACAAATCGAGCAAATAACTTAATCAGCAATTTTAATTACAAAATATTTTTGTATAAAAAGGAAACAAAAATTTTTTTTCTTTAAAAAAATTTGTTTTTTTGGGTTTTTTAATGTTTATGTAAATATTTAAAGAAAATAATTTTTTTTTTGTCCAAAATCTTGAAAATTTTTGTCACTTTTTCCAAAATTAAAAATTCGAGGTCCATCCTAATGAGTACATTTTATATTCCATTTTTTAATAGATTTTTCAGAAATACCGAAATAGGAGCGAAATGCCAAAAGTGCCAAAATAAGGATGCCCCTATTTAAGAATCAGCTCTTTAATTATATGCATACAAATGAAAGCCCTAATTCTTATAAATTATAATAAAGATTTTGAATTTTAAATAATGGGGTTTCAGTGCTTATTAGAGATGCGCCGTGACTGAAAAAACCCGTGAACCGTGAAACGTGACCGTGACCGTGAATTGACCCCGTGAATCGTGACCGTGAATTGGTACCGTGAATCGTGACCGTGATCGTGATCCAAAAAACCCGTGAAATTCCCGGTTTTCGTGACCGTGACCGTGAATTTTTTAAGTTAAATTTTTCCCTGTCGGCGAGTTTTTTGTTTTTACACTGTCTTTTTTGTGGTAAAATTTTCCAAAAAAATTTTGGGAATAGGGTATCCAGCAGGGACGGCGAATTTTTAAAAATTTGAGTGCAATTTGTGCACAGATTTTGTACAAAAATAGCCAAATTTTGCGAATTTGCCAATTTTATAAAATAATAAATTTTTGTAGTCCGGCGGCGCCGCTAGGCACCGCCAGGGCGAAAAATCTAAAATTTGATTGCAATTTGTTAACAGATTTTGTTCATAAAATGAGTCAAAAATGAGAACAATAAAAAATCGGTCTCGAGTCTCGGGGTCAAGTCTCGGTCTCGAGCCTCGGAAAATTTTCGGTCTCGAACAGCACTACCATTGGCACGCGCGGAGCGCCCATAATTTGTATATTTCTCATAATTTTGCGTTCAAAATCAATTCCAATCTTTTTTACATGGTCTTTTGTTTTTGATCTATAAGATATATTTGCCCAATTATTAAGAAAAATAAGGGTTATAGTGGACAATATTTGAAAATTTTTTTGGATTTGTTAACTGCTTTTGCCCAAATAACCTAATTTCGAGCGAGTTTTAAAGAAATTTCATGAGTTTTTATTTAAATGGGGTCATCCTTGAAGCTTTGCTTTTTATTTGTTTTCGCACAATATTAGTAGTTGGCTTTTGTTCAAAAAAGTTTCAAAATAGGGGAAGGGGCCGGCGGTGCCGATAGGCGCCGCCGGGGAAATTTTTGAAAATTTTGTTCTGTTTCTTACCAAAAATGACCAAATGTCTCTATGAAAAAAAATATGTAATTCGTAAATTTTCGATTTTATCCAGTGTAAATTTTTCACGGAATAACCGTGAATTGGTACCGTGAATCGTGACCGTGACCGTGAGTGAAAAAACCCGTGAAATTCACGGTAACCGTGACCGTGACCGTGATTCACGGCGCATCTCTAGTGCTTATTGCTGCTTATTTATGTGAATTCTTATTTAAGGAAAATAACATCTATATTTAACCTGATATGCGATCATAAATGCGTATATTAATCAATGTTTACCTGATATGCCACAACAAATATGTATATGAATCAATATTTTACCTGCATAGCGTCATTTTATGCATATTACCTCTCAATGTGTATATTCATCAATATTTCACTGATCAATAATTCACTCATAAATATTAATCAATATTTTACCTGCATAGCGTCATTTTATGCATATTACCTCTCAATGTGTATATTCATCAATATTTCACTGATCAATAATTCACTCATAATATTAATTAATATTTTACCTGCATAGCGTCATTTATGCATATTACCTCTCAATGTGTATATTCATCAATATTTCACTGATCAATATTTCACTCATAAATGCGTATATTAATCAATATTTTACTTGTATAGCGTCATTTTATGCATATTACCTCTCAATGTGTATATTCATCAATATTTCACTGATCAATAATTCACTCATAAATATTAATCAATATTTTACCTGCATAGCGTCATTTTATGCATATTACCTCTCAATGTGTATATTAATCAATATTTCACTGATCAATAATTCACTAATAAATGTGTATATTAATCAATATTTTACCTGCCTAGCGTCATTTTACGCATATTACCTCTCAATGTGTATATTAATCAATATTTCACCTTGTATATTAATCAATGTTTTACCTGTATACGTCATTTAGTGGCATTTTATGAATATTCCCTCTATGGATGTCCAGCAGGGGTATCCGTGGGGTTTCCGAATGAAACTTTGTGGGTGGACAAAACGACCTGCTGGTCCGTAAAAAAGACCCGAATAAACAAGCAATTATA
>SIJG01000167.1:0-16541 GCA_023374025.1 Heterodera schachtii
TCCAATTATTAACAAAATTGTAGAAAAATTACTAATTTTTTGAAAAAAAATCAAAAAAAATTTCCGGCTTTTTATCGAAAATTTCGGAAATCGGAAGTCGAAATTCCGACGACCAAAATTTTTCGGAAATCGGAATTCCGTGCCATCCCTGGTATGAATGTGTATTCTTGAATGATGAAATGAAATTATTAACAAACTATGTACAGAGCAACAAACCAAAATTTTTTTAATAATAATTTGTAATGAACACAAAAAAAAACCAAAATAAATATTCGTAAAAATAGTGAATGTCAAACGTAAATTTGGATTTTTACACTTTAATTTATACAAAATTTGTTTTTGATTTATGATTTGGAATAAATATTTGTAATACAATATGTAATAAATCTTTAGATTAATTTTGAAATTAGTCATTTAGCATCAGTTATTTTATTTTCTCAAACAATTTAGAAAATTTTTGTATTTTATTTAGTTTAACTTTTTTCAAATAAATAATTCCCAAACATTTATTGTACCTAGATAGGAAATTTTTCTAGGCATATCAATTTATAGTCTTTTTTAAATTGCTATTAAAAATTTCATATGTTTTTGACTTCTTTATTTTTTTAAACAAATTTTGCATACATTTTTAAATTAAAAATAATTTCTTAATATATAATAAATTATTTAAATAATGTTAAACAAATTAATTTTTAAACTCTTATTTATTTATGAAATTTTGATTTTTAACAATTAAATAGTTTAAAAAAAGCTGAGTTTATTTATAAACCAATGCCTTCTAATTTAGTATTTTTTTATCTTTATCTCTTAATTTGTTTAATGATTGTATTTTATAGGCTAAATTTAAAACAAAATTCTTTTGATTTATTTTTATTATAAATTGTTTAAAAAATTTCAGCCAAATAATATATTAAAAATTCTATGTAGCCTTTTAATTTGCAATATTTTTCAACTGCTAATCTAGCGTATGGTCAACGGCCCTCTAGAATTGCATCGAGTCGATCGCCCACCAAAAAATACCATTGTTATCATCAGACAATGGCGGATTGTTATTCAATGTTTTTTTTCAAATATTTAATATATTAAAAACTCATATTGTCATATAATCTTATAATGTTGTTTATTTTTTTATATAAAAATATCTGGCTAAGTCTTTTAGTTTTGTAAATAGAAATTTTCTTTTATCAACGCTCCTAGTTTTATTATCATGATCCCGTCGACCAATGTCGGTAGTGAGGCGATTTCTTGATGCTTACGGAACGGATCATATGCCCTCGGAAATCATCTCGGAGTCTAAATGCTTTTCACTTTATATTCACATTTTCTTTTATTTTTGATCTTCTGCGCATCACAATTTTATGATTAATTAGATAAACTTGATTTGAATTTATTCATTCGATGTCACAATCTGAAATGCCAAATTGTTGTCCAAGTAAGGTTTAAATATTTTCATTAAAATTGTTGCGAGTTATTGTAAGTAAACTTTTTCTTAACAATTTTAATATATACCCGGGCGTTGACGCTAAAATTCGGTGCTTATCTGTTGATTGTAGGCCCATTTCCTTACATTGTCGAGCTCTCTCGATGTCAATGACACCGCCAAGCGACGCATGGATGTATACAGCACCCATATGACGAGCAAGACTGAAGCCAATCTACAATATTTAATAATTTTAAGTTTAAATTTTTTTTATGATATTCAAATAAGCTTTTATTGTTATTTTGGCTTTCATTTTTATAATTATTTATTTTTGTTATAAATGTGCAGGATTATATTGTTGTAAACTCAACTTTCGTAATATTTTTAAAATTTTAAGCATAAATTTGAAATGCTAACATTAAGATTTTCCTCCATGTAAATTTATAAATAATAATAATAAATTTCACTGATTTCTTTATATTTCTTCATTTTTAAGATAATTATTATTTTAATGTACATAATGACAAACACACCAAATTGTTTTTTATTTTAATATTTTATTTTGGTTTATTATAAATCATCCATGTTGCTTGTAATTCTTTTTTCATGCTGTGCATTTTTAATTTATTAATTTTGGTTCCTTGCATAATTTAGTTGTGTTTTTTTTACATAAAATATAAATAAATTTACTTTTGTTCAATTTACCCTTAATGAACCGAAATTGATACCAAAAATTCTAATTTAAAAAGACATGATTTATCTTCTTTTTTTTCTGTTATAATCCCGTTTTGAACTCACAATTTTTTTTTACATTTGAAATTAAAAGTATATAAGAAATTTTTCAAACTAAAAAATATAGTGCATTTAATTTATTGTGACGGACGGTATAAATTACCGGGAATAACACCCGGTATTAAATATTTCAATCCATTCCAAAATATTCATAAAAAATATTTATTATTTTATTAATGCAATATTCTTAGTTATATAATATTTTTGAGTTAACTATATTTTAATATTAAAGCTAAAATTATATTTTAATTTGAGAAGAATTTGTTAATTACTTTTAAAATTATAATGCTCATCAACCATACAGTGTTGGACCCCCTCAACCATGGTGAGTAGACCTTTATTTTATTTAAGACCGTTCCCAAAAAACCGCTGTTTATGTTAATATCTAGGGCCGCAACTTTTAGTGAAGAAAAATCCCAAAATAGTTAAGTAACTTATCCCAAAATAGTTAAGAAGAAGTGACAAAAAGTCCAAAATAGTGAAGAATAGTGACATAATTTTCAGCCAAAATTGAATAAAACTAATATTTTTTTTCACTAGTGCAGTTGCAAATGAGCTACATTCCTTTATAAAATTCTCTTAGCAAATATTGACATTTTTTAAATCAAAAATTTTGTCAAGAAAAAAAATTTGGGGGAAGAATTTTTGAGAAAATTTTTCATTTCTTAGGAGTGTATTTTGAAAATTTTTGAGTCGATTTTTAGGGGTGTATTTTTCTGAAATTTTATAAGTCGATTCTTAGGGGTGTATTTTTTGTTTTTATTGCCTTTTTGTTGAGAAATTCTCCAAAAAATGCCGAAATAGTGAAAAAATAGTGACAAAACGCCAAAATAGTGATTTTTAACTATTTTAGTGACGAAGTCGCCAAAATAGTGATTTCTAGTGACCGATAGTGACATCAGAATCGAAAATTTTTAATGCAGAAATGCGTTTTTTGAGCTCCTTTCTTCAAAACAATTGAGCAAAAAAAAAGTTTTTTCACTAAAAGTTGCGGCCCTATTAATATCCAATAATCTTATTGTTTTTACTCATTTTTTATATTTAATTTATAATAAAAAAAGTAATTTTCGTCATCGAACTAATAAAACTGCATTGTAATTTCGAATTTTTTATATGAGTTTTTTTTTAACAGACTCCGCAGTTCTCTTATTATTTTGATAAAGAATTTTAATATAATCAATTTGTAATTTAATATAATGATTTTTTGTTATAATTATTTATTTGTTTATTAATGTCTCATTACAATGAAATAATTAGTTTGTGTTAAATATATCTGGCAATATTATTTAATTTATACTTTGGATATAAACCTTTGTTTTTACAACTTCCTTAAACTTTATACCCTTGCTGGTATTTATCGTCAACCGAGCATCTTGTTTTGAAAATTTCAGGCACAATAGATAAGAAATTCTAAAAAGCAACTTTTCTCAAGAACCTCTCTGGAGCGCATTCAAAAAACATTGTCCAATAAAAAATAAAAGAGTTTGGTTATGAAATTTCTTTTCTCTATGTTATTATCTTTTCATTGCTTTTTCAGGAAAATATTTATTTTTGTCAAATAAAAAATTTGGAGCTGAGTATTTCCTTCTATTTCTTTATTCGAAAAAATATATAAAATATTTAATAATCATTAAATGACTAATTTTGTTTTTTCATTTTGTTTTACGTGTTTTGCTCCCTAAACATCCTTAATTTTCCCTCCCATGATGGGGGGGGTAGAATTTCTCAGTTTTCGGCATGGCTTGTGCTGCAAACAGCGATAAAAAAATCATTTATTTTAACTTTTTTTTTAAATTTTTCAGAGTTTTCATTTGTACTTGTAAATTTGAATAAATTTTCAAATGTAATGAAATTTATCAGTATTTAAATCTTTTTGCCTGGTCGGATCGACTATCTGATCGAGTGACAATAAAAATAATCGATTAATACTTGGTTTAGTATATTTTTGTTTATATTAGGAATTATTCTTGCAAATTTATTTTAATATTCTTCCATTTATTACACTATTCGCTTGATGGCTTTGATTAATTTCAAAATTATTTTAATGCCTTAGAGCAAATGGAAAATTTTGAATTTTTATTGAATTCATATTAAAAATCGAATTTTAGTAAAAAGGATGCATCATTTGACTTAAGGTAAAAATTGGAAATATAAACAATAATAAGATTTTATTCTTTTGTGTTAAATATATATTATAACAATTTTCTGACTAATAAATACTTAATATTCATTTTGTGCCTTTTAGATTAAACATATATTTTGCTATTTAGCATCTATTTTTTGAAAAACCTATTAAAATCAAAATTCATTGTAAATACAATGTTTGCCTATTGAAGAATAAATCCATATACGCCTTTCAATCAGGGTTTTTCATTTTGATTATCAAAAAGGTTCTGATTTTTGTTGTGACGAATTTTATGGCCTAATCTCTATATTTTCTAGAAATTTTAAAATTTGACCAAAATTTAACAATTTTTGACAAAATCTCTTAACAAATAACACTTAAGCTTAAATTTCATTATTTACTTTTTTGTCTCTCAAAAAATAAAATTACCTGCATATTATCCGATAAAAAATTTTAGTGAATTCTTTAGTAAATTTTATTTTTTATAGTGATAACCAACAACATTGTTTTTCAATATTTTCTTAATTTTTCGATTCAATATTTTCTGTGTTTAGCATGCCGTTATTTATTTTATTTGCAAGAATATTTAAAAAATATATTTAGTAAAATAATAATATTATTTCAAGTTGCTTTTTGTTTGTTAATTCAATGATCAATTCATGTAATTAAATCTTCAAATCAAATGTAAATGTAATTTGTTATCCTATATATTTCATATTGTTTGCACCACATTATAATATCTTTTTTTAATTATGTATAGTATATGGCTTACTTGCCTGAATTATTCATTAAAAAGGTGAAAAATGAAGGATCTCCAATTTGACATGCGTTGAGCCCACATAATGTCGTTTTGATCTAGCGCCGATTGTTTGGAAATGTCAATTTAATTGATTCTATGTATTTTTTAGTATTTATTATAAAGAATTAAGCAATTTATGATTTTTCGATATCGATGTACTGTTTTCTTAAATATTTTTTAAAACATTTAAATTTTAATTTACAATTTTTTTTCATTGATCAGCAAAGTATTTTCGTTTTAATTTTTTTTTTCGTAATATTTGTTGATAAACCAAACAATTTAATAATTTTTCTCTTTTAATAATTTCAAAATATCAATTATTTGCTTTACGCTTTACACATTTGTAGAAAAATCTAAAATTAATCAGAATTAATATTTAAATTGTTTAAGACAAAATTCCACTTAAAATCAGCAGCTTTTTGGTATTTAGGGATTTTTAATGCAAAAAATTTTTAAGATATTGAATAAAAGCAGTTAAACCATAAATTCGGCTAGCATTTATATATTTTTTATTTTGTCTTAATTTTTTCATTTTTGGCATGCCTTTTTCTTATATACATGCCTTCATAAAATTTATTGAAAAATTTAATAATGTGAGAGCAAAAGAGGATACTGAAAATGGATTTAGAGTGGATAGTGATGAGGGCAATGCCAATATTTCAAACAAATGAATATTTGATGATATCATTTAATATCTTTAATTTTCTCTATCAGAATATACTTTTCTAAAATTTCTTAGGGCTATCGAATATATAAATTAATTTTGAATCAATTGCATTTAAAGATTTAAATTTTAAATTTTATAATTATATGCATATTGCAAAAACATATAGCCTGTTCAATGCTTTATAACTTTTTTTATATTTAAGCAAAAAATTATAGAAAATTTTATTCTGATAGAAAACAATTAAGGCTATTGAATGATTCTACGAAATATTAATTTGGTTGAACTTGAGCCAAGTTGTGAATTTATATATATTACCCATTTTTTGTTTTCAAACCCATTGGCGGATTTAGGAAAGCATGGGTGGCGGTTTTTAGGAAATGCACCAGCACCCCAATTTTCTACTAGTTCTCTCATTGCTGAACACTTTGCCACACATTAATAGAATCTCTTGTTTGATTGTCTTTTTTTAAATATTAATTGCTATTTTCATGCAAATTTTGATTTTATAATATTTTAATGAGTTATTTTATTTTTTAATTATTTATTAATTACATTCTTGCTTTTATTCATTTTTATTTTAAAAATATTTCGTATGATCAAGTCACGTTAATTTACTCATCACTTAATGAGAATCCCTTTCATGAGGGCAATGTTATGTAAAATGGCCGCTGGAATTATGAACATGCCAATGTTTTCCAATTTAATTCTTATTGGTGTTTGAAGCGAATGAAATCTTCGTTTTTACCTGCCAAATGATTGTTTACTAAGCCCACGCGTTTTCTGTGTGCATTGTTTATACTGTTGTAGTGAATCATTGATGAAGCTTTTGGGTTTTATTTTTATTTCTCAGTTAAATTCTTGGATTTATTAATTTTAATTAAATATTTCTTGTTTTTTTCTAATGAAGTTTGTCTTAATTAAAACAAATTTTATAATTGAAATATATAATTTATTTATTTACTTTATAAAATTATTTGTTTGTTTATCAGTACTTGCATATATTTTTTTCATTTAAATTGAAATATGCTGGATACAGTTGTTCTCATTAAGCATTAATTTATTAAAATTCCTAAATTTCTGCGCACTTAATATGTACAGATAAACAAGAAAACGCATTTCCGCTTGGTTTGGGGTGTCTACGATGACTTTTATAATGAACCTAACTTTGCATATTTTGGACTTTTTGTGCTTAATGCCTATTTGCCTATTTTTGTGCCTATTTCGCCATTTTTGACGGCTTTTCAGGTTTTCCGGAACAATCGTTAACAAAAATGCAATAAAAAAATATATATACACCCCCCTAAGATTCGACATGATTTGATTTTAAAAATTCAAGGTTTTTTATCCAATTATTTTTTGTTATTTTTTTAATTTTATTTTCATGGCGTTTATTTTCTATTGTATTCAATATCAATCTCTTCTGAATCTAATCAATATCAATCAATTCATCAAGCCAAATTGCGGGAAAAAATTTTAATTATGAATTTTTTATACGTTTTAATTGAAATTGGATAATCTAAATTGTATTCCTAAACTAATAACATTTTTTGTATTAATTTTCGTATTGAATTTTTTTTAATGGTGGTATTTACACACGCTTGAAGACTAAATTATGAATTAAAATATATATAATGATTTGTATAATTAATTATTCGTAATAGCAAAAAATAAAAAATAATTTTTATAAAAACAATAAAATCACATTTTTATTAGACTGAGATAAAATTGATGATCATTTTAAGCATATATGATGAAAATATTTTTTAACGAAGCTTGTTTACATTTTTAATTGTATATCTGTGTTTTCTTTACGAGGTTCACAAACTAGTGCAATGATAAATCAAGGAAAATTGGTGTTTCATTTCAAAAACTTATTTATTTAAATTTTGTTTAAGCGTTCCATGGCAAATTCATAGAACACCTGCTTTAATTTGTTTATTTTTATTTTATTTTAGTTTGTTATATAGAATTTAAATGTGAATATGCCAATATGAATATAGGTTATTAGTTTTACCTATATTTTAAAATCTAAATCATAAAATCAAACAATTTTCTTGTATAAAATTTCGGTTTAAATACTTCAATACTTTCATATTAGATAATTTAGAGGATTTTATAATCCTTTAGTTGACTGATATAATTTAATTTTTATAAAGAATTAAATTTTTATCAAATTATTTTATTTATTTGTTTAATGCGGATTAGATTTCAATATTTTTTCAAAAAAAAACTGTTTAAAAATAATAATTTAGCCTCCGATATTTTATTATTTTTAGTAATTAGCTTTTAAAAATGATGCATTTTTAGTTTACAAAAGTTATGTTTTATTACTCGAAAAAAATGTCGGGTGGACTATCTGAACGAGTGGCAACACTAAATTCGGCGACATATATTTCAGTTTTTAAATCCATTATTTTAACCTTAGATTAAGGTTTGATTTTGCCCATTTTTGGTTTTATTAATCATTCTAAATATTTGTAAAGATTTATTTATCATTTAATAAGTTCGAGATGATACCGTTTCAATTTTATTGAGATATTCGATCAAATTAATTATTTAAAATAGTAAGTTTAGTTCAATTCTTAACTTCTTGAGCGCAGGACTAAAAATATTTTAATCGAGGCTTAAAGATGAATTTAAATTATAATTGCCATTTTTATGTCAAAATGTTTTGAGAAATTGTTTAAATTATTTTATTGTGTATATTTTGGCTCATATTTACAAAATACAATTTATTAAGATGAATTAATAATTTTTTACTTTTTTTATAATATTATTTTTAAAAAGGGCAAGTGTTTTAGCTCTAATGTGCATCCAGCAAAACCATGCTAAACCTAAAATGAATAGCGCCGGATTAATTTTTAATTTTACTTTTTAATATTTTAACTGTTCAATGTTTTTATTTCAAATGTTTGAGTTAATATTTACATTTTTCTTTCCACTATTTTATTTTTCTTCCTCAACATATCTTAACCAATGGTAAAATTTCAAATGCTAAGAACAAAAATTTTAAAATATTTTAAGGATAATAATTGTTTTACTTCAAAAAACGGCATTAATTATGAATTTCGTTGTCAGCATAAAAGAATTTTTATCATAATTTTTACTGTCAACTTTAAAAGTAATATAAAATTTTCAATGGTAATTTATTTTATAAATAATTACTTGCACATATTTCCTTAGCCAATCAGCCAAAGTTTATAAATATGCTTTTTTCCTATAATTTATAAAAACAAAAAAAAATCTGAAATGAATAAATATAAATTAAAACATGATTATATCTGTTCTGGTTTGGAAGGTCCAAATCTTGATTTATCAGAATATTCTGTTCTGAGGGTACAGCCCCTTATATCATCGGATTTATATAAATTAAAATATATTTTGTAAGTTTATGGCATAATGTTATTTTTACAAGAATTTTTAAAATTTGAGAAAAACTTGGTCATTTTTGAACAAAAAAAAACTGTTAAAAACCTACCAACTTTTATTAAAAAATTTTTCCAGGAGATCCAACATGCATTGCCGGACTCAAGTCCCTTTTATCTTGTAAATCGTCTCAGAACCGTAAAATTTTGACAATTTTTGGATAAATCCGATAGAAATTGACACAAATTTCAAAATTTATCCCTTCGGCGCCTCTCGGAACCGTTGACTTCCCCTTTCACTAATAATGTTTGATGCGTCGTATAACAATTAGGTCGTTACACAAAACTAACTATTTAAAAACTTTTTCAAATCATTATAATTGTTTCAATTAATCTGCGACAAGTGAATGAAATTATTCGTTAAAATTTTTATTAAAAGATTATTTTTTAAGTTTTTTTTCTTTTTAAACTTTTCCCCACTCAAAACTCAGATAACGTGTTTTATATTTAACCAACTTCAAATTTTAAAAATATTTGAAAATATAATTTCTGGGTATCAATTATTGTGCATCAAAATTTTTTCAACGATTTGGGCCGCAATAATTTTTTGTTAAAATAATTAAAATTTCTTTATTTATTATGAAAGCCTCATTTTAATGATTGCTTATTTTTTTAAACATCTATTTAATATAGGTTATATTTTTGAGTTTTTGTTTAAAATATAAACATTGCTTTTTTCCCTCGTATTATATGTGCATTAAATTAACGCAGATAACATGACATAATTTAAAAATATAAAATAAAGTAATATTCATTTTTTGTTCATTATTTAATTAAATTTTTTAATGTATAAATAAATTATTGTTTATTTGCTAATTAATATTTCGTTTTTTTTATTTAATTTTGAATAATTCTTTTATTTTGGTACAATATTATTATTTAATCACCTATTTTCTTATTCATGTTCCGGTGTTGTGAATCATTCAAAAATGTATGATGATTAAAAATTAAGTTTCGATTGGTAAGACTGATCAGAGTTAGGGGAGTGGCAACGGATCATGAAATTTTTTTTGAGAGTGAAATTTGGGTGTCAAAATTCGCCCCAAAATGTTTTCTGACCGAGGAAGACCAGGAAGAGGAGGCGGTTTCTCGCCTGGACATTTTGTTAATATTATTATATATTAAATTTTCTTATTAATGGTTAAATTTGATTAGTTGGTAAAATTTGAATTTTTTGATATATAAATTTTTGCATTAGTTTATTTCTTTATTAATGTGATATTTATAACATTTTTACTTTTTTAAATTACTGTTATTCTTAAAAGAAATTAATTTTATATTCCATTTAAATTATTAATATAATTTAATATGAATAAAACGGGAAAAGATGCGACAAAAGATGATTTTTAGTGTTGAAAAAATTTTCCTTCCTCTTCATTTTAATATGAAATTTTTTGAACATTGATATGAATTAATGAGCTAATTTACCTTAATTTATATTCGTCTAATTAAATAATTTGCGACAAAACAGTTTAATTTATAAATTCATCAATGCATAGAAGATCTCAAAATTCCGCGATTCGCTTTATCAAAAGAAATCAATTAATAAATGAGCTTCAGTTATTCTTATTTATTTAATAAAATTTTCAACAAATGTTAACATCTAATGTTGCATTTTTAAACATCAATCATTTAAGTACATATTTTGATCTTTTTTGCTGAAGTTTGAATTTTATGTCTAGAAATTTTCGGAGTCGATCATACTGTGCTGTCGATGTTGAAGAGCTCGGGTGTGAGAAAGTTTTATTTTTATTTATTTAAGTTACTGTTCGTCTTTCAAGAAAAGGTATAGGATTAAAAATTATGTTAATCCTTCTCAGCAAGGCGAAATTAATATTTCACTCATCCAATAGTATAATTTGTTATTTCTATTAATTGTTTTATTTTTGATTAATTAGTGATATAATATTTAATTAATCACATTCTTTGTCAAGCTTCGATTCAAGGTTTTTCCAAACTTTTCTGGCTTAATTTATTTAATTAGCAGAGGTTTAAAATAATTTTACATCATTAAAATTTAATGATTATTGAAATTAAATTGCATTTGTTGAATTGAATTATTTTCAAAATTTTCACTCATTTGCAGAAACTTTTATAAATTGTCTTCACTTATTCTTATTTGTTAATAATTGATTATAGTTTCTTTATATGTTTATTGATTTTCTTATGTCTTCCATATTCATTCAAATTCTTTTTATCACATTCTCCTGTTTAAACACATTTTTACATTTATTGTTTCGCAATTTTTAAAATTCGTTATATGCTTTTTTTTCTCGTCGCGAGGCTTGGAATATATAACTTTCCATGAATTAAAGTTTTTATTCAATTATTTTTCTTTTAGTATTTTAAATTTTTTTGTTTTATTTGGCAAAATCTGAACTATTTTTAACAGGAATTAATTTTAAAGAAGCTAAATTACATCAAATTTTCAAAATAATTTACTTTATTTTTAATTTTACTAATTTATATGTTTTGTACAACGAATTTTTTTGTGTTTTATTTTATTTCTTTAGTTTTGAATTTCCTTTCCCATGTTTTAAAATTTGTTTTAATAATCCACTTTTACACGTTTAGCTGCCAAGTAATAAAGTTGAGTGGCAATCGATAATTATAATCTTTAAAATTATAAGGTGCTCCGAAAGAATAATTGTTAATTTCAGTCCTTTTGATAATTTATTGTTGATAAATTCGAAATAAAACAAATAAAAATAATTGGCCATTTTCTACTAATTGTAGCAATATTTAATCTTGCATATATTGCAAGAATTGATACGTATACTAGCTTCTTTTGTTTGCTAAACTTTAAAATCGCATTGTAGGTCAAATGTTAATAGGTTTTGCACGCATGAAAATATTTAATTAACATTGATATACATTATACTCGGTGTGCATCATAATTTCAATTTTATCTTATTTTTTAAAATAAAAAATATTGACATTTTTTGTTTGTTTTAAAAAATGCTCTTCATCTCAAAGAATGTTTATTTGATTACATTAGATTTTCTAATAAAAATTAATCCTTTTTCTTATTCATTAGATTCAATGAAAATAGATTGTTATTTCAAATTATAAGTTTTTTTTACTTTAAATGTTGGTTTGAGAAAATCCTTCTACGGTGATGGTTGCCCATTGGTCGTGCATTTCGCGCCGCGCTGCATAATTTAGCGTCATGTTTTTAGATCACTGACGATACCGAAGGAAGCTATGCTTTTCTGTCGAATTCTTATTAATTTCTTTTATAATGCATAAGTTTCTTTTGATGTCTGCCGCTTCTAGGAAATTATGCAATTTTTTATTAACTACAGAGATGATTTAATTTTCTCTATTTGTTTAGGTAAATTGAAATGCTTTATTTATTAAATTAAACTTATCACGACATATTTTAATGAGTTGCATTGATTTTTTGATTTCCGTGAAATTTGTAATTTTTATTAATTTACTAATAAACTATTTTTAAATATTTGTTCTTGGAATTTACGATTATTAAATTATTATGTAAGTTTTAGAATTTTAGCGTTCTAAATAATACATATTGGAAAAAAGCTCTCATATTATTTGGTTTCTTTAAATTATCTAATAAATTTAAAAAAATAAGATCATTTTGTATTGTTCGTCTCCAATCTGTGATTTGTTTGTTTATTATGAAGTTCATTGCACTTTTATATTAAAGATATATTGTTGTTGATATTGTTATTTAAATAGATTTTATATAAAATTACCGTTATTTAAAAATGAAAAAAAATTTTATCGATAGACAGTGTAAACTTTTTCAAATATTTTTAAATTTTTTCCCTTCTTTTTTCTATTATAAATTACGATTCCAATGTTGTTACACTAAAAACTTTTCTGTTGGTTTGTTTCTATCAAAATTCGTAAAAAGTTAATAATATAATAATTTTAAATGTGTTTATTTTTGTAATATGTTCATTTTCCCGTAGGGACTGATAATTCGGGTATGTGGGATTAAATTTATTCTAGAATTGTACCAAGCCAATTCTCGATGTTTTCACGAATTTCATTCTTGGTTTGTGTAATGTTTTGGCTCCATTGATGTTTTCATAACTAGTGTTCGGGGTAGTCATTTTTAAAATTAATTTAAGTCTTCTATTTATTTTAATGCATACGAATTATTTTATGTTTTAGTAATTTTTTTATTTCTATTTCATCATGACCTTCCGCGTTGTTTTTGCAGAGCTCAATAACCATTCTGATAAATCTCTATTGATTAAAATATAAAGGAATTTTATATTAAATTTGTACAGTCTTTTCATAATAAATATAGAAAATACACAAATTATTTAATGATTTATTAGGACAGTTTTTTTCATATAACTTTCTTTGTTTTTTGTTTTTATTGTAAAATTTTATGTATAAAAATTACTCCAAATTTTATTTTAAATTGATATTTATCTAATAAATTATCATTTTTGAGTTTATTATACGAATTTTAAAAATTATTCTTTATGCTGCATGGGGTTCCACTTATTCGTGGGCATCAACAGATTCAAATGATTATTCTCTGTGTTTGACGTTTACATTTAAATAATAAATATTTGCTTTGTAATTCCGTGGATTGTTTTTCTAAATTCTGATTTTTATTGAATTTTTTTATAGAAATCATTACTTTGTAAATTTATTTTCTTTCTTGATTTTCTTCCATGTTAATATTTTTCATCATTTATGTGTATAATGTATTTTTTCTAGATCGTTTAAGCTAAAAATTAAGCACAAAGCTTGCTTAAAGAATTTTTTGATTTTGATTTTTAAAATATTTATAAAAATTTTATATAGGAAGACAAGCAGTTTGAGTGGATTTAATTCATTTTAGTCTTTATTCTTTCCATTCTCAGTATGTAAATCTTTGTATCTTCAAAATCTTTTTTTCTATAATTTGTATGAACATACTTTATATATTATTTTAAAATTTTAAATTTTCATCACATTTTAAATAATTCTTATTTAAATTATAAAAAAACTTAATATAATTAAATTTATAAATATAAATATAATATTGTCTTTATATTTTTTACAGTATATTTAAAATCTATAGGAGTAATAAATTTTTCTCATTTTTTATATAAATAAATGGAGTTCATAAAAATATTATTTAATCTAAAAACAGTGATTATCTCTTTTGTAAATCTTTAATGAATGAATTGGAAATCAAACCCACGTTCTCTTGTTTTTAATTATAGATTCTATTCAAATTAATACTTTTTTCTGAATTTCACTTGAATTTTTTTTTTATGTAAACTTTAGAATAATTTATTTAGTCTTCTATTAAACCCATTTATATTTCTTTATTTTCTTTAAAAAAATAATTTTTTCTTAATTATCTTTTTTTATATTTATTCAATCTCTGTGTCAAAATAAACAAATAACATCAATTGAAAAAGTAGAATTAATTGAAATTTGTTTTTAAATGTTTTTGTTATTTACTTGATTACAAATTAATAATAATCAGTCGATATTTCATTATCCGAAGTTTATTAATTTATTCACTAGTAACAAATTTTTGTTATAATATTCATAAATGAATTTATTTGATACATTCTTTTATTATTTTTCTTCTTAATTTCAAGTGATAAGGGATTATTATTTTTGCAACATTTCTTTAATTATTCTTATCATATCCTCTAATATTTTTAATTTTTCTCCGTATTATAAAAATTTGTATTTACAAATAAGATTATTTTTTTTATTTATGATTATGTTTGATTTTTTTATTTAAAAGAAGTATCTTTATAGATACTAAACTTTATAGTATATTCTTTCATATTATTCATTTCTGTTACTACATAATATAATTAGATTTGCTAAATTAATTAAAATGTTTATTCCATTTTCAATAGATGAATTTTGCCATGCAGATCTCCTGTCATAATTACATAAATTCTGGTCCTCTTTTCTTTTTTCTATGTATAGGGTTGCGTTATCATATTTTTTAGTTTTTTTAATTAATGTTTTTTAATTTACTAATTTTTATTATCTAAAAATACAATTTCACTTTACTATTATTCAAAACATATTGTTATTTTCATTATTTTGTGGACAACTAAAGTTGGAATGTTTCAATTTTTTTCCGATACATGCACTTAATTTCGAAACTTGTGAAGGTTGCGCGCGCGTGAAAATATTTTATCTCATTTAATCTTATATTTAGAAAAATTAAATTTTTTATAATTTAATGCTTATTAATTTTTAGTTTCATTGATTATCATTGCCATATTTGGATTAGAAATTTCTTTTTATATAAATTTTCAAGATGAACCCAAATATTATTTCAATTTTATAGCAAAATGGCGGAATCATATTATAAAAAAATTACATAAAGATCTCAGTGTATTTCTTTTAACCAAAAGCTGTTTATTTTTCGCTTGGAATATTTTTATTTTATTTATGTTAAATCATTTTTAATTTATCTAATGTATATTTATTATATTCCTTTTTATTTGTTATTAGTCCTCAAGATAAATGCCATTCACAAGAAGCTAAAAAACTGCCGTTTATAAATCATTCTTGGTAGCTATGTGTTGTGTTTCTAAATTAAAATAATTCTCATGAATTCTCGGGAAAAGTTTGGGACGGGATTCATTTGAAATGAATAAAGCATTTCTTTTTTCGAAATCAATGAAACTTATTTAAAATACTCTGTTATTGCTCTTTAAATTCTTGCAATCTGTTTAATTACATTTTTAAATTCTTTTATCTAGTATTTTTATATAAGATTTAATTTTTTGCGTTAAAATTTGAAGAAACAGCATTATATAGGTAACATTTGTATGTACTTAATGAAATAATTATATAGGTATATGAAGCAAACATTTTAAATACCAAATGTGGTAAATCTGCTCCACGTTGACTCACACAGAGAAGGCAGTTGTCGGAGAAATTAATTTCACGAATTTTTGCTGCTTAAAATAAATTCGAAGGTTCAATGAATTTTTTTTATTATAAATTGTTTTTCATTTCTCATTTTACTAAAATTTTTATTCTCTCTCCTTTTATATTTTTACATATGTATGTATGACCTAATATTCATGTTATATTTTCAATGGGTTTTTAATGCATAGTTTTATGTTTGATTGTCAACAGATAATATCACGTCCTCCATTATATATTCATTAATTAGAAAATGATAACAATATAGAGTTAGAATAATCATAATTTTTTTCTTTCTACTTTTTGTTTTTAAACTTTATATAATAGGTGCTAAATTATTAAATATTTGTTCTAACTTAACTTTAAAAAAATTTTTATATTAATTATATGTTAGAATATTAAAATATTTTTAAAAGATTTAAAAGAATATA
>SIJG01000167.1:24497-133141 GCA_023374025.1 Heterodera schachtii
GTTAACTGTCGTTTAAAAATAATAATTTAAGAGAAAGCAATAAATTGAAACTTACTAGTTTAACAACATACTCAAAATTATTTTTAATTACTTTTAATTGTCATTAAGATTCAGTTTTATTACAAATTATATTAGCTTGATGAAAGAATATTTTCATTAAAAATTATCAAAGATAAATATAATTATTTATTGCTCCATATTAATAATTCTTTGCTAAATTATTATATTCTTTTATTCTTTTTTTAAAATTAGATAATGTTTTATAGGTATTTAATTGTATTGTTAAATTAAAGGTGCAAGTCACGCGTCTGATTATTATTACACACACCAACTTTACATATTTAGATAAAAATATTTTGTTATACATATTTTAATTTTGCGAATTTATTTTGAGATGATTTTTTTCATTTTATAAATTTTAATTTAATATTATTTAAATTACTTTATCACGCTCGTCATTGGTAATCTGTTTTGGAGAATTGTCAATAGTTCAAATTTTGATTTTTTTAAGCTTACTTGTTGAAAATTGGTTATAAATTTAATTTGCTTTTTTTATTTTGTCTTTTAATATATTTATAAAACACAAGTTTTAATTGCAAGCCTTGGTTGTTTAATCAGTTCCATTGCCTGTTTTGTTTCTAGTTATTTTATTAAGATTTCAAGCAATGTGATTCATTTGTATTTTGTCTAATGGACAAATAAAATTATATTTTTCTGCATATTAACTGGTGGCGATTTTTTACATCTTAATACAAATATTTCAATTAATTAATGATTTAAATTTTTCAAATTTATATATCGCTTATTGTTCGTTCTTGTAACTTGTTCTTGAAAAGAACGGGGAATTGAAACAATGGACCAAGTTTATCATTTCCGAGTGCACGTTTACGTGCCACGGAGGTTGAGCTGATAAAAAAGTTACGGCTTCAAAAAACCTCCTTGGCACGGAAACGTGCGCACTGAACTGAGACCAATACCAAATGGTATTTAAATTTTCATGCCTTTTTGGCGTTTTTTTCATGAATTTTTGTCGAATTTATGGAAATTTTCTGTGACTTATATTCCAATACCCAATGATCAAATTCATTTGGTTAGTCTTCTTTTATTATTAAGTAGTTGAGTTAATATTATTTATTTCTGCGTTTTACGTGTCCGCATACATGACTTGAGCATTAGGAACAGTCCACCAACACCTAAAAAGTACTCAGAATTAGCCTATAAATTATAAATAAATATTATACTTTAATGTATTCTTATCCTAAGAAAGTTTAATAATGTATTTCAAAATTCCCTTATTATCATATTGTAATGAATAACAAACCTGCTTTTTATTTAATATTAAAATGAGCTATTATAATCAACGTTTATATATTCATTTATTTAATAAATAATTTATTCATCAATTATTCTGTTTTTAATATTTGTTTTTGTTTAAAGAATTTTGATTTATGCAATGCATGGAATTTTAAAAATATTTTTATTATTGAGGCTTATGTATTAGTGGCATTCTGAGGATAAATATATTTAGTTAGGTAATTTTAATAACTAGCGGTCCTTTTCTTTTAATACAAATGTTTATTTTCAAAGAAAAGGTTTGGTTATTAATATTCTGATATCCTTTGACTGTCCATCGTTTTTGGATTTTTTAAAAATTGTTTTCGCGTTATATCTTAATTATTATAAAATTTAAATTATTCTTGGCATGTGATACAATTACATTTGCAATTGTCCGTGCCAAAAGTTAAATTATTCATTTAATAAGGAGAGATTCGCTATTTTTTAATTAAAATTTAAATGATTTTTTACTTTCTTTCAGACTCTCTAGTGATTTTTTTTTCATTGTTATAAGAGTTTATATTAAAATATTAGATAAACATTATTTTATAATATTTTAACCAATTTTCTTGACTACCGTAAAAGCAGATCATTGAGAATGCCTCTTGTTTTAATATTATTATAAAAAAATTTAAGCATTCTCGTTTCATTGCTATTTGTAATGCTCAAATGATTTATAATGGGAGGGTTTAGCAACATTCACATTGAAACCATTATTTAAAGCAGCTAAAATTAATTGAAATTTTTCTGTCTTATTAACTGATTTAATTTTTTTTTAATCTTGTCAGTTGGGTTCCGCACTTTTTTTACCTCGATTATTTATTATTAATATGCTTTAAAAATAAAATATTAATATTTTCAAGTTATCAAACGAAATGTTTCTTTTAAGATTTTCCATTAAAATTTATGTCTATTTTTCCTTATCTTTTACTTTGTTACTATATTTAAAAAGATTTTTTGGCCGAATGTTTATTTGCAAGATCAAAAGTTACGAAAATTGGTCAAAAAAATTCGCAATTCTGGAGTGATCCGCGTCATACCTGGTAAAAACAACACATCATTTTGATTGATTTTAGATTAAAGTAATTGTTTCTATTTGATCATTTTGTTTTTTCTTAAATTTAATTTTGTTCCATTGTTCTCTCTTTCTTTGGTCGATGGCTTTTTTTTATCATAATGAATTCACTATTCTTTATTGGATATGTGATTTTTTAAATTTTTATATTTATACTATTTTGAATTCGATTTTTTAAAATAAATACATGGTTTTTTATTTTCAAGTTATTAATTTCCTTTTACGTTGTTTCTTTTAAAATAGCAATTTTTTATTTTTTGTTATATTTAAGTAGATATGTTTGAATAGGAAGAACTTTATTAAAAAGATGAAATATTTCAGCAATATAACACGCTTAATCTCAGATTTTTATTGAAATATTTAAGGCGAACAATAAATAATTAATTTTTTATATATTATTGCTTTTTTTGTTGATTTGCACGTTCTCTTCACACATTTGTAAGAAGTAATCACTCCTCAATTATATAAATATTTTATAATTTTATATTAAAAAATAATATATTTTATTTATTACTTTTGAGTTCCTAAATATTGTATTTAATGAATTGCTCATGGTTTTCATCAATTATGACATGAGCCAGAGTTCATTCTCAGTATGAATGCATTCACTGTATTTCTAAATTGTAATTTTTATTTTTGAAAATTTTTATTAACTTATAGATTTATCACTATGATGTAAATTATAATTAGCGAATATGCGATATCATATGTTTTTTGATTTTCTTTGCTATAGTAAAATTAATCACAAATTTTAATTTCTGTTTTTGTAGCTTTAAATCATTTAATTAATTTATTATTTTCATTTGATATATTGTTTATATTTTTAATTGCTACATTCTCACCAATTAAATTTTTGCATGCTTTCTTCTCATTTGCTTAATTGAGCCATCATTTGTTTTAGATTTTTCACTATAAGTTTCTGAATATTTTCATTTATGAATAGTAAAAAACCTATATAATATTGATATAAGAAATTTTTGTTTTAGTTCAATTTAGCATTAGTTTATTTGGGTCAGAAAAAAATTAATTGGTTAACGAAAAATTGCACATTTCCTATTTCTAGAATTTTTTGAAAACAGTAATGCATTCTTTTTAATTCATTAGAATATCATTAACTTGCTAGCAATTAATTTTTATTATAATTAAAAATATATATAGATAAACTGGTTCGTATTTAAATTCCTGTTTTGAAAATTTTTTGGACACTAAAAAAGACGATGCTGGGAAATTTTTTTTGAAAAAGTAATTTCTTAATAATTGTTTAGAATAAGAAATCTAGATGAATTGGCCGATTTAAATTTTATCATTTTTCAAAAATTTATAGACAAAGCGATATTTAGTAATGTGATGTTTGGAAATTTTTTGAAATTAAATTTTAAAAGTTAGTCTGTGGAAAAATTCTTATGGCCCCTGTTTTACATTAAACAAATGAATAAAAATTATATAAAAATTTTATATTACCTATTATGTAAGAAATAAAAAGCAAAAATGGATTTTTGCTCAATGCAAAGAGGTAAATGATTGTGAAAATGGCATTGGGAGGAGTGAACGGAATGACCTCCTAATTGGAGGAAAGGAATGTAAGTGAAGAAGTGAAACGATGTGCACGCGTCGCTTTCCATTGATTTTCAGAGAAAAGTGAGAAAAGAGAGAGAAAAGGTGCAAAGAAAAGAGAAATTTTAAAAAAAATTAAGAATGAACCATATAAGCAAAATTCATAGAAAAACAGAAAAACAAATGCGACCTAAAAAAAACATCCTAAATTTGCCAAATTTGCGTGGTTTTGAGTTATCAATAGGAGGGCAGAGAATTTAAGTCAAATGACTTTTTTTGCTGACTCTAAATGGCCTTAAAATGTCTTAAAAAGTGTTCTAAACTTTGTTTGAAGCTTCTAGCAGGCATTTTTGGTGACTTTTTTTTTTTTACTTTTAACACTTTAAAAATTATTCTGCGACAAAAGGCTAATATTCGTGATTATTGTACAGTACTTTTTTGAATTTTCTTACGGTTATTAAAATTAAAACTTTCATTTATTTTTATGTTTTTAAATGTTACTTTTTTTGAGTCGAATTAACTAAATTTAAAAACCTTTATTAAGTAAGTTAAGCATTATTTTTTGAAATTGCGTTTGGTTAGATAATCTTATTTAATTATCTAATTTAGATAATTTTTATTTATTTAATAAAATTATTAGAAATATGATCCATCTTTAATTTATAATTTATGTAATGTATTTGGGAATATTATATTTTTAATGCAAATGATTTAGATTTAATTATTTATTCAATCCGATTCTGCCGTTGCCAAAGATATAAAAGAGTTCTTCATCAGGCCAAAAGGTGAAGAAATGCTCAAAACATAAATTGTGAGTGCACCAAGAACGGCCAATAAAAGGGTGACAACAATTTATATGCCAAATCAATATTATTAAGCTGTTCTCTCTATTCATAATTATGAAGATTAATTATATTGTTCATGATATTATTTTAAATTCTTGCACCATTTCAATTTTGTTTTATTCTAACAAAATTTTTTCCTTAGTATTTAAGAAATTATTTTGTTTTTCATGCTTTATTTAATTTTTAGAATTATTTCGTTGAATTTAATTTTATCTTTTTTAATTTATTTTTTATTTAATACTATAAGAAGTACTATTTTGTATTTTTAAATATAAAAACATCTTTTACACTTGTCACATAACCAGGTTATCCGTAGAGCATTATGTGTAAATATATTTTGTTTGTAAAAAATTTTGGAATTTATTAATAATTTAGACTCTTAGAAATAATATTTAGAATAACAATTTAAAAAAAATTTTTTTTTTTTTTGCTTATTTACTAATGTGTTAAATCAATTTATATTTATTTCATTAATATATTTCATTAATTGATATCTTCTTTTACCTGCATCTTTTCCCATTTATATTTCTTTAAGGAAAGCTAATTTCATTTTAACATAGAATATATTTTTGTACACAACTTAATTTTTTGTTCTTTTGAAATTGTAGAGTTTATTTTATCGGATTTTTAAATTTAATTTTAAATTGCTGTTTTCAACTCAAGCCACAATAAATTGTTTTAATTTTTACCAAAGGAGGTAATTAAGAAATGTTTTTTCTGTTTGTTAATTTAAATTATTGCTTTTGTGGCAACTTTCAATGTTAAATTTTTCAAGCGTTTTTTTACTATTAATAGCATCAAATATTATAAACAATTATTTTTTTGCTTAATGTTTAGCCTAAATAAGTGTATTAGTATAATTATATTATATTATTATTTCATAAATTAAAGTTGTTTTTTTTTAATTTCCTATTTTATTTAATTTATTTGTTTCACGCATAAATTTTTCGTCTTGTATAAAGTATACACGTGAAGCAGTGACATTTAGATTTGTTTTTGACTCTTTTTTGGGCTATCATTGTTTAAAAACACGTTTTACTATTATTTACGATATTTTTCTTCGAATAAAATCAGATGCTGATAAAAGAGGTTAGTTGCCTTGTATCTTCCCCAGAAATATTAAAAATCACACAAAAAAATATGAAAGTGTAAAAAAACTTTTCTTATGAATTTTAGCAATTGTCCCAAATTTGCTGTAACAAAATTATAAGTTCAAAATGTGAAGTTAGGTAATTTTTTTATAGAAATCTGAAAAAATTATCCCAATGTGACTTTTTGTGATGATCAAAAAATTGCACCTTGGTAATTATATCACTTCTCAAGGTGGTCTGAAAAAAAAACTAATATGTGGTTGGAAAATTTTTTTCATAGTTTTTATTATGATTCGTCCTTGATTTTAAATTTTCAGTCCATAATCTTTTCTATCATAGCCTTTAAAATAATTCAGATTTATATATCAATCAATTATAAATGTTTTCATTTAAAAAATCTAATAGACCAACTTCTTTCACTGATTGGTGAGTTAACACTTTACAAAATGAATACTGAGAATTATTCTAAAAATTTTTGGATAATATCTAATTTTAATGTTGAGTCAATTGAGGAAGTTATTTCTTCTGTATATTTTTTTGATAAAAATAAAACAAAAATCATTTTATTCATATCTTCCTTTTATTATTTTTATTATTAGCGTCTCTCGCACTGCTTTCGGAAACAAATAAATAAACAATAGAAAATATATAAAAAATAAAGATAAAAGAAATTAAAACTATGCTTTAGTGAGCTTTTATAATTCATACAAATACAAGCAATTACAGACTAACAAGCGCATTATCAAAAGATAAAAATTATTAAATAATCTTTAAAAAGAAAACGCATCTAGCAAAATATGTCTTGTGATTATAAAGTTCAAATGAGCAATCCTATTCAACAGGGATGTGACGGGATTGTTTTCTCAGAACTCTGAATTATATCTCAGTTCTTTGTTGTCCGAGTTCTCTGATATTTTTGCATGTATAATATTCCAACCGAAAATTAAAAAAAAATTTAAAAAATCTTATTATAAATAGTTTTCTTTTAGACTTATTAATCATCGTGAAACAATCTTAATAAAATCGCATTTGCATAATAGGGACAGGGATGGAAATCCGAGGCACCAAAAAATTTCGGAAGTCGAAATTCCGTGGCCCAAAAATTTTTCGGAAGTCGGAAGTCGGAATTCCGACTTCAAAAATGTCGGAAGTCGGAATTTTTCCAAAAAATAAAATATAATAAAATTTTTTTAATTATTTAATAGGCTAAATTTTTTAATTAACCATGTAAAAGGTATTTGCAAAATATATTTGTTTGAAAATTTTTTTATGATTTCCAAAATATTTTAAGTAATTTTACATTATTTTGGATTTAAGTTACACCTTTTTTTTTGCGGCGCGCTTTATCCAAAAAAATGGCCAAATATAGCGATTTTGAACAAATTTTTCAAAAAAAAATTGAAAATTTCTATGCAATTTATTAACAGAAATTATACAAAAATTGACTATTTTTTGTGGAAAAAACTCAAAAAAAAATTCCGAAAAATTCCGACTTTTTATCAAAAATTTCGGAAGTCGGAACTCCCCTGATAGGGACCACGGCTCATCAAAAAACTTATTTATTCAATAAAATATTGAAAAAGATTTGTTAGCAAGCAGCAAAATTTAAGTTTGAATTTAAAAAATTCCCTCTTTTTAATTTCCAAAATTATTCAAAATTTATTATATAAAAAAAATTATATGTTACTTAATCAAAATTAGCGCTGCGATAAAACATAAAACATTCAGGGAGATTTCAAAAAACCCTTATGAGGAAATTCACTATGGTCTAGGAAAGGAAAATGAATTTCAAAGTATATAAAATTTAAAAAATTCCATAAATAAAATAAAAAAGTAATTTTTTTATTATATCTTATTCTGTCCCATTAGATATTCTTGAAAAATTCTCAGAAAAATTAGTTTTATTTAGTAAATGAAAACTTTTATGAAGATAAAATTAAATTTTATCGGCCGAGAGTTTATAGAAAATTAAAGATTTATGAGTGAAAAACTAATTCAATAAAATTAAAATGAAACTTTTGGTTTATGTAAATAATGAAATTATTGTTTACCTACCGGTGATTACAGATAACTTTTAAATAGATGAGGTTTTAATAGAAAAAACAAACAGAAACGCAGAGTTAATTAAAATCAAAAGATAAAAAATATGAATAAATTTAAATATTTTTAATAGATTTTTATTCAAAAACAAACATAGTTCTTTTTCAAGCTTTATAATTTTTATTTTTTCACTTTTTCTTATAAGTCAAAATTAATGATTGGAATTATTCAACTTATTGTAGTTTATTTGGGGTTCTAAGTTTGGATAAAAGTTTATTAAATGTATTTTTCAATAGCACATTTTTTCATAAAAATAATCAGAATAGAAAGTAAATGCATTCTTTTAAAATTTATAATTATATTATATATTATATTTATTGGCAGCGTTTTTGTTATTAAGCATAAATTTTTTTTCAATCATCTTGAGTTTAAATATTTAGCTTTTCAATTATATTATAGTTTCAGTGTCTAACTGATCTAATCCACACGTAGTCAAAACCTCTATGTAAATTTTTTCACGTTCTTGTAAATGTGATAACATAAATTTATTTCGATGTACCTTTTTAAACCAATAAAAATTTGATTAAAATTTATTTCATTTAATTTAAATATTTTTATCGAGACCATAATTTAAAGTTGTTATTTTTTAGTCAATTATTTTCTTTAATTGTTTTAAAAATTTTAATGTTTATTTTAACAAAGTCTAAAAAAATGTACCTACCCACGCACATTTTTATATTAAAATGTATCATTTAAGTGACCATAAAAGTGCCGCTTGAAGATGATCACACGAAAGCCTCGCGCAAACGCCGCCCAGCCTGACCTCATTACTCTTTCGAATGCGATGCGAAAAATGGTTTGTACTTCTTATATTTAATTTATCAAAATAATTTATAAAAATTTTATTTTTTAATTTTCTATAAATGTTTTATTAGAGTCATTTTTATAAGAAATTTAATTAATAGAAAAAAATTGAGGCTGTTTTTAATTTATTATATTCATTTTTAACCGATATATTTGCCTACAAATAAATGTTTTATTATAGTTAGTTTAAATATTTCTTGCACTTAGTTATTATTTTTCATTCTTTACATGTTTATAAAATTAATTAATTTGTTTAATTTTTTATCATAGTAATTATTTTTGGTAAACCAAATAAGCACAAGAATTTGTCGACAAATGCAGCTGTGACTGTGATTGCTGACTGTTTCGATATTAATAAAATCGTGCAAAATAGTATTGTGCCCACGCCGCTAGATTCGGCTCATCTTTTAACGTTTTTTATTACTTTGAAGCTTTATTTAATTTTATAATTTTATATTTTTTGATATCGAGTACATACGATTAAAAATAGACTTAACAATTTTTTCTATTTCAGAGGTTATATAGGAAACTTTAACAAATTTTTTACTTAAATATTGCGTTTTTCTCTTTTAATTATTTACATTAATTTATAATATTTCTTATTTAAAATATTTTAATTTAATTGATAAATTGTTTCATTTTAAATTGAATAATAAAAGTGTTAATGTTCTTGATTGATGACATTTTCAATTAAAAATGTAGATATCTTGTATTGAAAATTAGTAAAAATCAATGTTTTATCCTTATATTTTCTTTGGCATTAACTTCTCTTCATATAAAAACGATTTAAACATTTATGTAAATAATTTCAGCGTAATTAATATTTTTTAATTATTTCCCATCAACTTGTCATTCTCTCCAGTTAAAAAGCAATATCGAAATCAATGGTTTTTTAAATATTGATTATAGCTGAGCGGGACCGGGATTTTTGACAAAAACCGGGACCGGGATTTGCCGGGACCAGAAAAGTCGGGACCGGGACCGGGACCAAGTTTTTCGACCGGGACCGGGACCGCGAAAAAACCCGGGACCGGGACCAACCGGGACTTTTCCCAAGAGAAAATTTTTTTTGAAAAATTTTAAAATTTTTTGGTGAATTTTGTTACAAAAATTTCCTAAATTCAAAAAGGTACCCATAAAATTTTTTAATTTCGAAGAATTTTTCCATTATTCATTGGAAAATTTTTAAAATTTTCATTTCAGGGGGGGGGGAATTCTTGGAATTTTCTGAGTCCCAAAATTCTGGATTTTTCTAACCAATTAACAATCTCTTAAAATTTTTAAGTCGCTGTTTTTTGTGGCAATGTTTTTTCAAAAAACTTTTGGAACATTGGGAGGGGGCGGGGTCCGTCGGTGCCGATAGGCGCCGACGGAAAAATTTTGATTGAGATTTGGTAACAGAATTTGCCAAAAAATGACCAAATATTAGGTTAATTTGTGGTTTTAGGCTGTTTAAAAAAGGTAAAAATATAATTTTTATGTAGAAATATTTTTTTATTAAATTTCAATTGATATTGGTAAAGAAAAAAGAAAAAATTATCTGTTCGATCGGGGAATTGAACCCAAGAGACAAATAATGAAAGTCAAAAGGTTTAGCCACTTATCCACTTGTGCATATGAAGATTTGCTTTAAAAAAAATAAATAATTTATTCACCAATTTTCTTCTCTTTTCTCACCCAGACCCCATTCTTACCAGTGCTTATTTAGTCCCGCCGGGACCGGGACTGGCAAAACCGGGACCGGGATTTCTTTTTTTTCAAAAACCGGGACCGGGACCGGGACCTGAAAAAACCGGGATTTCCCGCCCCGGTCCCGGTCCCGCTCAGCTCTAATATTGATAAAGTTCTTCGGTCAGTATTACTTTCCTATTTTCCAACTTTACCTTTAATGATACATATTTACTTTTAGTATTTATGCCATTATAAAATATATAATTTGATATTATGTTTATAGAAATTTCCTACATGTTTTTTGAAAAAATGTTTTATATTTAAAATTTCTATATTATTTTCTAGAATTTCAAAATAGGCAACTATTTCTTGATTATTATAAAATTTTATGTATTTTTCTCTATTTAGAAATTAAAATTTTATTTAATTAATTGGTTTAATAATTTAATTTCGTTTATGACTTTGGTAAGCGTCTTTGAACAATTATTAAATGCAAATATATAAAGTCAACTATATATTATATTTACTATAATTTGCATCAGTTTTTTTCAAACTTCACTGTTTTAATAGTCATGTTATTTTAGGAATTCTTTAGAATTTTATTGTTTATATTATTACATTTTTTCTTTTCATTTATAAAGGAAATTTTTGAGCCTTAAGAATTGTGCACAAATAGCAAATTTAGATTTTATAATGTTATAATTTAAATATTTTTTTTTTTCCAATTTTCTCAAATGATTGAAACATTCAGCCTCTACTATTGAACTTCTGCACAATGTTGAGTTAGCTGGATTTTATTTTTATTGAAGACCATAACCAAAAAAACCATTTCGTTATTACGATTATCCAATATTCTCTTAACATTTAATTAATAAAAATCTTTAACATTAAAAATTATTTTCTTTTTTTTAAACAGGCATAAACTCATAAATTTGACTTGTTTGGACATTTTTTAGACAAAATCAAATAATTAAATTTCTTTATTTTTTGTCATCGAACTTTTGTAATTTAAATTTAGACAGTTTTGACGAAAATTATTGAATTATAAAAATTTTTCTACAAATTTTAAAACTCAGAAAATAACCTGTTTTGCCGTTATCATTAAAAAGATTGTTGTCGGCTTATTTTAAATAAATAAATCCCGAAAATCAGTTTATTAAATTTTTTTGTTATTTTTTTCCATTAAAAATTCAATATTTAATCATTTACGCAAAAAAAAAAATAAAGTTTTTTAATAAAAGAAAAATTTTTTAAAAATAAATAATTTTTTCGAAAAAATTTTCCCGTTTCCGGTGGGATTCCTGTTCAAATTGGCGGGATTTTTACGGGAACGGGAATTGACGGGAGCAGTTACGTCCTCAATTATATAAAATATTTTTTAAATTTTTATTCTTAAAAATACTACAATTTTATTTATTTTTATTATTATTATCTTTTGAGTTATAAAATAGTGTTTTAAATCAATTCCTCATCCATCTAATTGGTTTATTTGAGTCATAATTTGTATTATTTTAAAATACCACATTTTGATATATTTTGGCTCTGAGTACTCGCGTAACATTAAGGAAAACTTCTTTATTACTAGTAAATTCTTGTTCTTTGCTCCGCCTTTTCTAATTTTCCGAGTTTAGACATCATATTTTAGAGTTTTCACTATAAATATTTTTCGTTTATAGGTGTTAAAAATTATGTATATAATAAAAGCAACCGAATGTTATATTTAAAATTTTGTAAAATTTTTATAATTCCTTTTATTTCCGTTCGAGGGAAAGCGACTCCCGCACATTACGCATTTGTTTGGAGATACGCTGACCCCAAATTGACCTGGTAATGTCATAATATATATTTTTTAAATAGACGAGAAATTAAATTTAATTTTTTCAGGTTTCTATCATTCTTTTAAATTTGAGTATGATATAATTTTTCTGAACTTTTTTAAACATAACAATTTAGTAAATATTTATTTTTATTTATAAATTCTTTCTATAAATATATTAACAATTTTTTTGTCGAATTGAAAAGATATGTTTATATGTTTAGTTTGTCTATAATATAATTTATTTAGATGTAATGTTCTGAGTTTTATTCGCACGCATGAAAGTACTTTTAAATAATTATTCATTTCAAATAATTGTTTTAATATTCGTTTGATTGTCTCTATATGTTTATTCGATTTTGTTAGTGGTAACTTGTTACATAATTATTTTTACAAGCATTTTTCTTTTTTATTTCTTTACAGCATCAGTCAGTCATTATAATTATTTGTTTGAAATTATTTTTTTGCTTCATGTTAGTGTTGAATCATTATTCATTCTTGGTGGAAATTATATTTCTTTTAACTCATTTATGTATTTAATTATCTTGTTTTCATATAAATGCATAACTTAAGAAATAATGTTTAAATTTTAGTATATTTTATTATTCATATCACATTTTATTTATCAAATTTACGTTGCTTTAAAGAAAATTGTTCCTCCATATGTTCTCAAATAGTTGCGTTCAATAGTAACTTGCTGCAGGTAAGCCCAAAGCTTACTCTGGTTGGTGAAACGGTAAACCAAGCACCGCGTTATTTGAAAATCTTTAAAGAAATTAAATTTTTTTAAATATATGAAAATAATATTTATATTACTATAGAAATAATAAATTTTATTTATTTTCAATGTGGTTCAAAGTTTATTTCCATATTTTTCTTTCAAAAAATTATCAATTATAATAAGCGCTATTATAATTATACATTTATTAAATTAGTATTTTGTACTTCATATTTTTATTTGATTTTTCAACCGAAAATTCATATAATTTTTATTTTCTCAATCCTTGTATTTCTTTCTCGCAGCGGCGGTCTTTTTTTTTCTGTTTGGCAAGGGGTTTTTTTTTAGAAATTCTGAAAACTTATTTATTTTCAATGAATTGCTTGCACATCCTTGCATCTATATGCTGAATTTGTTGTAATTATTTTTTTTTGTGGTTTTATTTATAGTTAAAATTGAGTGGTATGAATATTTGGTCGATTTATCGTATAAAAAAATTAAATTTTGTTATAATATGTAAAATTTAGTTTTATTGTTACTGTTTTTTTTTAATATTTAAAAACTTATTCTAAGATAAAATGTTAGTATATCTTTTTTTCCAGATTTAAATGCGCATTATTTTTATTGGGAAAAAATATTATTTATCGGACCACCATTTTGTTTACTAGGTTAGTTTAAATCATTTAAAAAATTTAAAAATCTAATTTGTTTGCGTTGTTTCATTAAATTATAAAAACACTTTTAAATTCTGTTTAGAATTTTTTGCTGATATTTTAAAGAATAAAAACGTAAATTTTCATCATATTAATATTTTTGTGCATGGCTTTTTATATATTGATTGAGTGGCGGTTTTAAGAAACATCAAGCACAAAAACTCACTTCTTTTTATCATCAGAAAATATATCCCGGTGTATTTAAGAAAGTACTTAGTAGTTAATGACCTTACACGAGCCATTCTGCTCAGCCAAAATACCGTAGTTGCGTCTTGTTAACATTCATTCGTTGTATGAGTTTATATAAACTCATTAAAAACAGATTTTTTGAAGTGTTAATTATGTGTAAATTTAAATTAAAAATTGTGTTTTTCAATTGCTCATATATTTTTATAAGATTTTTCAATTTAGTTATTCCTTATTTATTGTTACTTTTTTAAATGATATATTTTATAAATCTTTTTTTTCAAAAATGAATTGTATTATTTTTTTTATCTATTTAATTGATAAGTTATTTCTTTTTTTATCTTCTTGAGACGGCTAATCGTTTGTATATTTTCGAAAACAAGGTCAAATGCATTTTTTGAATTTTATACAAATTAAATATGCTTTTATTTATTCTTTAAACTTTCACTTTTCTTCGTTCATTCCAAGATTTCTCGAAATGATTAAGTCTTCATTTTAGTTATATATATGTTAATAAATTCTAATAGAATAAAAATTCTCTATTGGATTTTTTTTACTATTAAGTAGCAGATTTACTCTCCCGATTCTTGCCAACTCATCTCACTTCATTTAATTGTCGACTTACATCTTTCATTTTATATTTATAGCTTTAATCTATCAAATATAGCAATAAATTCAACATTAATTATTCTCTATTTTTACTTATTGCTTACTAATTTAATCAATCGCTCTTGTCTATTTGTTCTGTGATAAGCGGATTGTTGCCAGCCAGACTTTTTTTGTCACAATGGATTTCAATAATCATAAAAATTATTTATGAATGTAATAATTTTATTCTCTTCTTTGTTTCATTTTTTGAGTCATTTGTTTTTCTAAATATAAAATTAAATTTTCAATTACTTGATGACTAATGTTCCTTAGTCCTCCTCTTCCACTAGATTATTAATATATATATATATATATATATATATATAATATAATTCGTTTACTTTTTATTTATTGTGGAAAAAATTTATATTAAATTTATGACTTTATCTTGACAAATTATTTTGAAAGTTTTCGCTTTTTAGTTTCGCATAAATTTTTCTCTATTAAATTCTCATGCAGACGCCAGGAAGAACATTTTCTTTGTTTCATTCTCCTCATAATATTTATCATTTTACATTTTCTTTTAACATAATAGCTTTAAAATGTTCAATGCTTTGCTTTTGATATTTATTATTTTTCTATAAACAAATACTTTTGTTTTATTTTTTACTCTATTTCATTCTTTTTTAAATTTATATAATTTTTTACTACATTTTTGCAGCAAATTAAATGCAGAATTTTTTTATTTTTTAGGTCTTTCAAACCATGTAACGGCGCCACATTTTTAAATCGTCCAGGTCCTGGCCATCCATTCACTGTTATGTATATCTTTCGCATTGTCAACTGGGTATGTCAAAAACATTTGAATTTTTATATTTTTGTTTTGCATTTTTGAAAGTATTTAGAATGATAATTCCTGCTATTAATTTTTTTATCAAAAAATTTTTTTTAAAAAAATTTTTTGTTATTTATTTTGGTTGTGACAAAATACTCCTGAATTCAATTGTTTACTATTATATGCTTATTTCTCGTGGTTTTTGATAATTAAGTTTCGTTTTTTTAAAATTAAATATTATATGTATATTGAATTATTGTTTATATGTTTAAATAATAACGACAACATTTTGAATTTTTCTTTCTTTATTTTGTGGAATATTGAGCGAGTATTGTGGTCTTTTATATTATACAGATATTCTTAAATTAAATCAACGGTCAATATAGTATATTTAGCTTATTTTGTTTTATAAATATAAACAATTTGTTGAGCAAATTTACTCATTTTCAGCAATTTTTGCCCTGAAGAGCAAAACATGGATCATCAATAGGTTCAAGCGATTAATAACCATTTAAGTTATTTAATTGAGTGTTTCGTACCGAGGCTTCTTATTTGATTTTTACGAATTATTAAATTAGTTGCATTATTCAAATTAACATGAAGTTTGCTTGTATGAAAATAGTTAAGAAAAGAAAATCTAAAATTTAAATCATCTACATTTTTAATATTTATTTTTTGTTAATTCACAATATTCTTAATGGCCTCTAGTTTTCGTTATTGTAAATTTTTTCCATATTTCTAAATTGATGTTTCAATTAAACAAAGTTAATATATAAATAAATTGAAGAATTTTCCCATTATTAGGGCTGCAAAAAATATGAACGAAAAGTGGCCAAAATATGCGCATAAATAAGCAAATAAAGTCGTGAAATGTGCACCAAATATGCACAAAAATCGCAAATTACACACAAATTTAAAAGTTAGGGGTGCAAATTAATTTAAAAATTTTATTCCTCATAAATTTTATCGGTTGTTTTTGCAATCAAATTTCTCAAGGTTTTCGGCAGCGAAGCTCACTGTTGGCCCACTCACGTATTTATTCAGATTTGGATTTATTTTTAGGCATAATCAATTTTTTTTGCTAAGGGATATTCAAACGAAAAATATTTGATAAAAAAATGGCAAAATATGCAAAAAATCTGAAAATATGTAGTAAAAATGGCAAAATATGCATTCGCGGTATTTTATAATTATTTTTTTAATATTCGATAGATTTTGTTTATACAAACAACTTTTTGTGCTATATTTTATTTTTATTAATTATTTTTAAGACAGTATTAACCATACTAAACTTTCGTTCTTTTTGACGTAAAAAGTGTAGTCATAAATATTTTAGCTTTATTTTTTTGATTTCTTTTTAGTTCATTGAATTTGTTTTGCTTAAAAAAAACAACATTATGGTCAAAGCAATGGCAAAACAACCTTTGAAATTTAAATTTTGATTTTAAACAATATAATTAAGCTCTTTACTGATGCAATTATATAATTTTTTGATTAATTTTTTTTATTTTTTCATAAAATAAGAACTTTGGTTAGAATTTATTATAAATTTTTATTCAAAAAAGTGTTATTTGCATATTTCAATGAAAAAATAGTTTGGGGACCCAGGACCCGAACTCTAACAAAAAGTCAAATTTTCGAATTTAATTTTTGGTCAAAAATCTTAAATAAACCAAACTGAAAGCCATCAATCCTACAATAAAAGATTTTATCATTTAGTCCACCTTTGACGTAACACAAAATTCGATAATTGAACTTTCTAAAATTTGTTCTAGTCAGGGGCCGGAGTTAGGAAGTGGTGATTGGATCGTATTAGTTTTGATATAAGTAGGGAGAATAAATGCATATTTTGAATTTTAGAGCATATTTTGGTCTTTTTTAGAAATTTTCACAAAAAATGCACAAAAAGCGAAAAATACACCCCTAAGGATCGAGTTTTTGGGAATTTTTGAAAAAATGCACCCTTAAAAGCAAAATTTTTTTTAGCAATTTTACACATTTTGGCATTTTTTTTGAGAGTTAAAAGCCATTTTGGGTAATTTTTAAGGCATATTTTAGTGCATATTAGGCATTTTTCGAGGGCAATTTTGAGGATGTTATGCATATTTTATGCGCATATTGGGCATTTTTTAGTGCATACAATTTTCAAACCTAGATATAAGTTATATTTTTATTTTAAATTTTTCATATTTTAAAATATTAACAGCTAAAATTATATGATTTATTTTCATATAATATTTCATAAAGGGGGCATTTTTATCTTTTAATGAAAATACTGTTCATTTGGTGAGTTAGAGGGGCAACAAATTGATAGGTGAATCCTATACTGTAGCTTTTCGGGAGTATCTGCCTTTCTATAATGATTTTTATTATTTAAATTCTTGACCAGCAAACTAAGGTTTTTGAAATTTGTCCCAACATTGTTATTGATAATGTTATTAAATTGTTTCTTTTCATCTTTTTTCAGACATTTCGCCAAAATAATGATTAAAAATTAATACAGGAAATACAGGTTTTCAAGGCCCGTACCTGTACCTGTACCTGTACCTACTGTACCTGTATTGTGATTTCGCCTACTAAGCAAAAAACATTCATTTCTCCTACTAACCCAAAATCGGACGTTTCGCCGACTAACCAAAAATAGATTTTTGAAAACGAATTTCAACAGAATATCTATTCTAATTGGTTTATATTTAGCTATTTTTATAATAATAATAATGTAATTTAACCTAAAAGTACATGCACTTAAGCAAAGAAATATTTATAAATTTCAAAGAAAAATATAAAGTAAAATATTAAAAAAACACCTAAAATTATCTGTTAAACAATAAAATTTTGTGTTAATTTCACATCATATGTATTTTCAAAAAATTTTGGAAAATGGGGATCCGGCGGTGCCGAAAGACGCCGCCGGGGAAATTTTTGATATTTTGATTGGTTTCTTAACAGATTTTGTCCAAAAAATCTTTAAAATTACTTTAATTTTTCCTCCTTTTTCAGACATTTCGCCAAAAATAATGATTAAAAATTAATACAGGAAATACAGGTTTTTAAGGCCTGTACCTCTGTACCTGTACCTGTGTTTTCTGTATAAAAGTACAGGAATATACAGGTACAGGAAAAACAGGTTGCAAAAATTTGCCTGTATCTGTACCTCTGGATTCAGGAAAAAAGGCGAGATGCAGAGTAGGCGAAATATCAGTCGGCGAGATGTAGTCGTGCCAATGAAGGTGGATGACAATTGCTTTCATAATTTTCTACAATGACGAAAGTCACATAGAAAATTATATTCAATTATGCTAATATAAAAGCAAAATATTAATGTAATTTTTGGAGGGCGGGGGAGAATTTAAAAATTTATATTTTAAAGCAATTTCTGTTAAATCGTATAATTAATATATGCAGGAAATTTGGTATGATTTAGGAAATACTTTGACTTAAAAAATGCTAAAAATTCATTTTATGATTGTTTTCTTCTTATTTCTAATCGTACAAATTGATGGGACTGATGACAAATTATTTGATGATTTGTGGAAAACCGTAAAGCCATCGACCTCGAAAAACATCAAAAAACAAAAATTCGTAGAAATTAATGCCATAAAGCAAGAAAAAGTTGTTAAAAATGAAAATGATGAAAAAGGAAATGCCAATAAAATAGAAATGGAAGACACAAAACCAATAGAATTGCAAAAAATTAAAAAGGAACAAACATTGGAGGAACAAAATAATGATTTAAAAATAAAAATAAATATGCCGAAAATAGAATTTGACCAATTGAGCGAAGAAACATTTGAAAATGATTTTGATGATGAAGCTGATCAAGGGTCTTCTGATCAGAGAAATTCTGGTGATGATGAGGATTACAATAATATGGTAATATATAAAAGAAAACAGTATCATTCCTGGAAAAAAATTTTTTCTTATAAATTCACTAAATTCTCAGATTTTTTTTTTCTTAAAATGAATTATTTCTTTAGGATACCAAAGAAATAAATGAAATGGAAATTTTGAATAAGTTTAATTTAAATATAACGAGAAGAAAATGACTAAAATTGAATGTGAAATTGCTAAGGAATTGGGAATTAATAGGAAGAAAATTTACAAATGGAAGAGGGAATTGAAGAAGGAAAATGGTAAGAAAACAATTACATAAAAGAATTTTTTAACTAATTGTCTCATTTAAGAAATAAAAAAGAAATTTGCAACGCAACAAAAAATTGAAAAAGTTAAACAATTTGAAAAAGTGATAAAAGAATTTACAAAAAAATTCAATTTAAAAATGAATTGGAAAATAAATGAAAAAATAGCTGAAAAATAGGTGTTCAATTTAAAACAATTTGTGCTTGGAAGAGAAAATTAAACTTGATACCCCGTAAATTTTATTTAACTTTATATTTTTATTTAATTAAATTTATAAATTGAAGAAAAATTAGGACAAAAAATACAAAAAAGAGAGAAGAGAACGGAGGAAAGTGAAGAAACAAAAATGGAACTGATCAGAAATTTTGATGAATTGAAAAAAGAAAAAATTTATGGGTTTAAATATGACGAGAAGAAAAGATATAAAATTGAATGTGAAATTGCTAAAGAATTGGGAATTTATCGGAAGAAAATTTACAATTGGAAGAGAGAATTGAAGAAGAAAAATGGTAAAAAAACAAATTGCATAAAAAAATTTTTACTCATTATAAATAAGAAAAAAAAATGAAAGAGTGAAACAATTAAAAAGAAAAAAAAGAATTTAAAAAAAATTCAATTTAAAAACGAATTGGAAAATAAATGAAAAAATAGCTGAAAAATAGGTGTTCAATTTAAAACAATTTGTGTTTGGAAGAGAAAATTAAATTTGATAACTCGTAAATTTTATTTAACTTTATATTTTTATTTAATTAAATTTATAAATTGAAGAAAAATTAGGACAAAAAATACAAAAAAGAGAGAAGAGAACGGAGGAAAGTGAAGAAACAAAAATGGAACTGATCAGAAATTTTGACGAATTGAAAAAAGAAAAAATTTATGGGCTTAAATATGACAAGAACAAAACAAACAAAATTGAATGCGAAATTGCTAAAGAATTGGGAATTAATCGGAAGAAAATTTACAAATGGAAGAGGGAATTGAAGAAAAAAAATGGTAAGAAAATAAATACATAAAAGAATTTTAATTGTTTTTACTCGGATGCTGAGAAATTGGAATATGTAAAAAGAGGTGAGGAGATGAGAAAAAGAAATTCAATGATAAGTGAGACGAAAATAGTCGGAAAATTAGGCATCTTCAGTGTTGGGAAGAGTACTGATTGTCCCGCTTAATTATTATTTAATTCCTTTCTATCTCTCCCTCCCACACTCTTTCTCAGTTGCCTCTTCCATAAATACCCCCGTCACTTTGACCATCCGTTCATTCTCTCATTTATTTGTTGTTTATGTCCATTCTCCTTCAATCGATATTTGCCCCATTTTCTCTCTTATTTAATTATGTCTTCTCCAAATTGGAATAAATAAATATTTATTCATTGGACAAGTGCAAAGGCACAACATTCAGACAGAATTTAAGTCGATGGACCAAGAAATTGGGTAACAATTGATTTAGCCTTCAAAAATTTTAAATCTATAGCAATGCAATTTTAAGAAAAAGCATCGGTTGGGTCAATTTCACTATTCAGAGAAAAGCCTAGTGTACTATCTCTTTTTCCTTTTTCGTTGTAATTCCTCTCACTTTGGCGAACTATCTCTTTGTTTTTAGCGGATAAATCGATTTATATAACGTGTTTTTTCTATTTTTTAAAATAAATATTTTACATCAATTTAGTTTTTACAAAATATTATATTATATTGACTTTTCAAAACGAAATAATTGTCGCCAATTTTTTCATTGGCGACAAGAAGGCGGGTCAATTCCCGCCTACTGCATGAAATGGACACGGACTGGGACAAATCGAAGCAAAAAGAATGAGGGACGTGCTTTGAGAAGATCGGGGCGAATCCCGATTCATCAATTTACCCAAAATTGATCAATCTTAATCTTTGCCTCTTTTTCATCCATTTTCTCATTTGCATTTCTCCATTTCGTGCCATTCACATTTTTGCCCGTCCGTTGTCCCATTTTTTGCCCCGTCACATCCTTCACAATTCAAATCTTTTCTCATTGGCTGCTCATCTTCGGCCGACTTTGTGCTTAACAAATTTCCTTTCACAATTTCTCAACTTTCACATCTGCCAATTTGCATTTTATTTTTGTGCGCCATTTTCCTTTGTGCTCATTTTCCACATAACAATTTTCTGCTCATTTTCGTTGTCCCATTTTTCCATTTCATTCACGTGCCGTTTGACACTCCGCCCATCTCAAATTTTTCTATTTAAGCGGCCCCGACAAAGGGGTCGCTCTCTTCCTTCTCTTCATTCCAGCCCGAGGGGCCCACTCTTCTCTTCCTTCGGTTCATCTGCATTCATTCATTTTCGGTCTGCCTGTGACCAATTCCTCCAATTCCCCCGTCCCATCGCCCAATTCGATCAATTTCGTCGCTTTATTCATTATTCGTTTTGCTTTAATAAATTCGTGCTGAAACGGCTTGGAGGACTCGGAAATGAGGGAAAAGCACCCTCCACACTCCATCACATTCGGCAAATTCTCGTGCGGGGCCAAACGAAGGCGCCCATTCACGTCTTATTTTTCAGACATTTCGCCAAAATAATGATTAAAAATTAATACAGGAAATACAGGTTTTCAAGGCCTGTACCTGTACCTGTACCTGTACCTGTACCTGTACCTGTACCTGTACCTGTACCTGTACCTGTACCTACTGTACCTACTGTACCTGTATTGTCATTTCGCCTACTAAGCCAAAAACATTCATTTCTCCTACTAACCCAAAATCGGACGTTTCGCCGACTAACCTAAAATAGATTTTTGAAAACGAATTTCAACAGAATATCTATTCTAATTGGTTTATATTTAGCTATTTTTATAATAATAATAATGTAATTTAACCTAAAAGTACATACACTTAAGCAAAGAAATATTTATAAATTTCAAAGAAAAATAGAAAGTAAAATATTAAAAAAACACAATACAGAAGAAATAAATGAAATGGAAATTGTGAACAAGTTTAATTTGAGGAATAAGGAATTGAGAAAAGAAAATGTTTATAATAAAAGGACCAATACTCAATTCGAACGTGAAATTGCAAAAAAGTTTGACACAAATCCGGACACAATTTATAAATTGAAGAATAAATTGGGACAAATAAGAGAGAAGAGAACGGAAGAAAGTGAAGAAACAAAAATGGAATTGATCAGAAAATTTGATCAGATCAGGATAGAAAAAAATCATGGATTTAAATATGAAAGACAGAAAAAAACTAAAATTGAATGTGAAATTGCTAAGGAATTGGGAATTTATCGGAAGAAAATTTACAATTGGAAGAGGGAATTGAAGAAGGAAAATGGTAAGAAAACAATTACATAAAAGAATTTTTTTTACTAATTGTCTCATTTAAGAAATAAAAAAGAAATTTGCAACGCAACAAAAAATTGAAAAAGTTAAACAATTTGAAAAAGTGAAAAAAGAATTTAAAAAAATATATTTAAAAATGAATTGGAAAATAAATGAAAAAATAGCTGAAAAAATAGGTGTTCAATTTAAAACAATTTGTAAATGGAAGGAAAAATTAAACATGATACCCCGTAAATTTTATTTAATTTTATATTTTTATTTAATTAAATTTATAAATAAAGAAAATTTAATTTAAAAATTTTTTTTTGTTAAGAAAAGGGCAGAATTTACTCGGATGCTGAGAAATTGGAATATCTGAAAAGAAGTGAAGAGATTAGAAAAAGAAAATCAATGATAAGTGAGACGAAAATTGCCGAAAAATTGAGAGTCGACAGAAAAAGCTTAAAAGGGTGGATGAAGAAATTTGGCAGCAAATCGGATGAAAATTAACGCAGTTTTCGGTCCTCAAATATTGAAGAGCCCATAAAAATCATTGTCGATTATATTCTCAATAATCATGAAAATTGAAATAAAAAATTGAAATTTTTATATTTTTTTTCTTAAGAAAGTTTTTTGCAGGCTAGAAAGTTTTTTCACTTTTTGTAAGGCTAATACTATTAAAAACTTTATGGGTTTAAATATGACAAACAGGAAAAATAAAAGTGAATGTGAAATTGCAAAAGAATAATTAAACAATTCGAAAAAGTGAAAAAAGAATTTTAAAAAATTCAATTTAAAAACCAATGGCCATTCTTTTATACATATTCTGGCCTTTTCCCAATAATCTGAATCAAGATTAGCTTAAATTTTGTATATCCTTTTTTTTATCGTTCAATAGACAAAAAATTTTCACTATTTTAACGGATTTTACTAAAGACCTAGCGCCTTTCAAATTAAGCTCTTTTTGTCCTATTTCTTCCAGGGAGTTCATTTAAGGGTCTGAATAAACCAACACATTTTTTAGTGAATACGAAAATTTTTTGAAAAAAAAGTTTTGGGGATTTCTCGGTCTCGACTCTAATGAAATTTTTGGTCTTGAATGAACAGCCTATTATGATCATTATTTTTGTTATAAATATTTCTTTAACACCCACTAAAATTTTGTTAGGGAAAAATTATTTTTTCAAAACTTCGAGCTTCGAGCTTCGAAAACTTTTTCGCGTTTTCTTGGGCTTCGAACTTCGTGCTTCGGAAAAAATTGGGCTTCGCCTTCGGCTTCGGCTTCGAGTGCTAAGCCGAGCTTCGCCTGTCCCTGCCTGATTGGAAAGCGTCATCCTACAAGCAGATGCTTCGTTAGGGACGAACTACACTTTCCTCACAAAGATGTACAGAATTTGAGGCTTCTACGTTGACTTTTATTATGCCTTTTTTTCATTTTTTGGGGGTTTTCGTGCCTTAAATGCCTTTTTTGGCATTTTGCCGTTTTGGTGCCTTTTTTTGCGTTTTTTCCGAAAAATTCCATTAAAAATTCAATAAAATCGGGAAAATACACCCCTTAAGAAATGACTTGAAAAATTTTCAGAAAATACATCCCTAAGAATTGAAAAATTTTCTCAAAAACTGATCGCCAAAATTTCATTTTTTTCTTGATAAAAAAATTGTAGGTTTAAAATTTTCCTTATTTGAATAACTATTATAAAAACATTTAATAATCATTTAAAGGTCCAAAGATTTTCGTGCCTTTTTCATGCCTTTTTCGAGATTTTCGTGCCTTTTTCATGCCTTTTTCGGGATTTTTGGTGCCTTTTTTTCGTTCTCTACTCATCAGCTATGCCTCTTATGAATTGCACAATGAGCAACTCATCCCAGCAAGGAGTGCTGAAGAGCGCTCATTCATCACAAGCTCAGATTTCCTTCTGCCGGTTCAAGAATGTCCTGTAATAGACTTAAAATGACTTAAAAAGTGTTCTACACTTTGTTTGAACTTTTGAACATGCAAGGCGAAATTTGAATTTTAGCGAAGAAAATTCCGAAAAATGAAGGTAATGCAAAAAAAAAAAAAGTAATGAAAAAATAGCCTAAAAGTCAAAAAAGCACAAAAAAATGCCAAAGGTCCTGAAAAATTCGGCAAAAGTTAAAAAATCCTATCTTTCAACAATTTAGAGAATACCATTTTATAAATAGAGATCGGATTTTGAGGCATATGCCTTTATTTTTTATAGTAACACATGTGCCAGTGGAACGCGCTGAATTAGGCTTTGGGCTCCCAACCCTCGGAATTCCAACCATTTTTATGAGGGGGCCCTGGGGTGATCAGTCCCATATCCCTCCCATCTCCAACTCCATTTTAGGAATGGCCTTTATTTCAGGAAAAGCATGGAAAACAAATACAAATAAATTAAAATAATTAAATACAAAATGGAATTAAATATTTAAATAATATTACAAATCAAATACAATTAAATAAAAGCATTAAATTACATAAAACACAAAATCCGGATTAAGTGATTAGCAATGGGAAAATCGCGTATTAAATACACATAAATGGGAAGGGGAGGAGTCAGATCGATCGCTTATTGGCTAACGGAGAAGCAATTAAATGAAAATGAAGAGGCATTAAAATGAATGTGAAAATAAAATGAGAAAATGCTTCGGCAATTTAATATTAATTTATTTATCTCTTACACCTCATACCCTGTTTTAGACCGTCCCTGGTCTCAGATTTTTGAAACCATATAAAACAAAAAGTTTTGTACAATTATTTTTACGCAATTTTTATTCAAAAATTTTCAAGGATTTTGCATAAAACTATTTAAAAATGTAAAATCAAAATTATTAAAAATGAATTATGAACTTTTCGCCTATCACTCCCTTCCTTAAAAGGATCGTCCCTGATCCATTAAAAAATTTTTTGCCAAAGCATTAAATTCACCATTTCCGCCCTTTTCATCATTCCTATTTATTTCCAATGCCCTTTGCCCCTTGGTTGGCCATGTCCTGATTGTCCATCCGCGTACAAACAGTTCTTTGCCAAATGTCCGACACGTTTGCACACAAACCAAGCACCACGTGGACCCGCTGGTTCACGAGTTCGCACAAAAACGGCACCGCTGTACCATTCTAAATTGGTTGTGATTTATTCTAAAAACTTATTCTATATTCTTCACTCCACTTAAAATTATAAGTGCAAGAATCCAATAGTCTAACTAAAGAAACTTTTCTCATTTAAAATATTTCGAAAAAATTTCACTCATGCTTCATCACTAATTTGAGTTAATTATGCCCCAAATTAATCAATTATTTGAAATTTTGATTTAACTAAAATTTGAATTGCCGCAGCAGTTTGAGAAAATTGTCGTTCAACAAGTGCTAGAGGCTGACATGTCATGTCTACATCATTTCATCTTTGGTGTCCTCCTCTTCCACGATTGGTAACTCTTTCTTGTCTATTTCTGTTGGGGCAGTTTCCCGCCCAATGTCCATCGCGTCTACAAATGACACAGTAGCCGATAGACCAGACGCTGATCGCATCCTCTACAATGTCTCTGTAGCGCCTGTTATTAATCCTGGTTGCCGAAAAAATGCTGGTCCCCACATAGAATTGTTTGTTAGCACTATTTTTTGGTCTTTCTATTATTTTAGTAGAAAAACAATTTCTATGGCAGTAACATGACTTCTAGCGGATTTTGAATTTTGAATCCAGTTATCTGCGCCCATGCTTCATCTACCGGGCCAGGCCGTTTTCGTACGGGCCGTTTTCGTACGAACACATGTTTTTGGACTATAACTTTTTTCTTTGTCAACCAAATCCAACACTGTTAGTATCATTCAAAAGCCCCTCAGATGCTCTATTAGCCTGCAAAATCCCAAAAAATTTCGTCAAGTTTAAAAAAAGTTCGAGCTAAAAAAGTTGGAAAATTTGGTTTTTTAAATTTTTCTGGCCATAACTTTTTTGAACCTTAACGAAATTTTCTGAAATTTTACAGACTAATAGAGAACACTTAGGGCTATCGAATGATACCAATAATGTTGGAATTAGTTGGCAAATAAAAAAGTTATAGCCAAAAACATGGGCTCGTACGAAAACGGCCCGTACGAAAACGACCCGGACCCTTCATCTACAAGGTCAAGATTTTTTACATCCGATCCAATTTGATGCGGAAAGAATCGCTGGTATATGTTATCATCACTCTCATCATCATATACATTAAAATCGACATCAATTGCTTTTATCTCATTTCTTACACTTTTTATAATATTATAAATAGTACCACATTCCTCTTTTGGGTTTTGTGAGTATAACTCAGAATTCGAAGAACTAAAATATTCAAGCTTTTCCATTTTCGGTACTGAAATTATACTGCCTAAGCGTGGATACTGATTCAGTTTTACATTTGGATGAACTAATGCAAAATATGGCCATTTGTCCTCTTTACCCAGCCGAACAGCCATTGCACACTCACCCATTCTCTGGAAAATAATCATCCTTAGCTGATCATCACTATTTTTATCCCTTTTTTTCTTTTTTGATATTCATCGCTTTCTGGTTTAACCATTGCCCAGGCAAGAGTATCAGTACATCTTAAACCTATTCCAGAACTAGAAGGACAGTCCATATTATTAATCGGTTCTGTGGATTCTTTTCATCACTTTTTTCAGTATCTCTCAGTTCAGGTATTTTCTCATTATTACGTTTTATTGCCAAAGCTGCCATTGTTTTTATAATCATTTCTCTACAATGATTTATTTCTGCAATTCTTTTCATTTCCTTTTCATTAGTACTTGCTGCCGAAGCAATATTTTGATTCATATTTTTATTTGTTTCACTGTTTCCTTGCCAATTTTCTTCCATAGGACCCATGAATGCCCCTTCTATTTTGCTTGCCGAAGCAGTAGAATGTATACAAAATTCATTAGTACTACTTTCCCTAGAAAGATTCCTAGTTTGATTTTCGTTTTGGCTTGCCGAAGCAATTATTCTTCCCTTGCTTGCCTCCTCCTCCAATGTCAGCATTTCGAGCAGATGTAATTCGTTTGTGTCAGTCAAACTCGTGGTAGGCGGCAGCGGATTGTTTGACATTCCTGAAATTGATTATGTGTTATTAATGATGATTTTTATGTGCATGTGCATTTATTTTAATTAAATATTAATAATTAAAATGGTAAAGTATATAATTTTCACTAGGACCGTATTCCCTTTTATTTCTGAGAATGATATTCTGAGAATTCTATCCCTACAAAATTATAAATTTTTACTAATTTACATATATAAGCAGAAAAAAAAGAAAATATAGATAACATGGAAGAAATGAGAAAAAAAAAGCAAAATAAGGCCGAAATACGGACAAAATAGTTGAAATTCACAAAAAAAAAAAAAACGAAAATATGTAAAAAAAAAAAAAAATTTTTTTTGAATTTTCGGAAGGAAAAATTCATAGACCAAAAAAAAATTTTTCAAGGAAGATGATTATTTAATACTAATTTTAATCTATAATTATTGTGTTTAAAGATGAAAGGAAAAAAAATTTACATAAATTAAAAACTTTTGTTAAAAATTCATTTTTTTTAAAAATGAATTTTGAAGTGAAAGAGAAAACATTTTTTACATTTATGATGGTTTTCCAAAATTTTCAATTTTAAGGTCGTATTTTACAAAAACAAACAACAAAAATTCTTGAGGGGTTTCTTTTTGAGATTTTGTGAAAATGCCTTAAAATGAATGTACAATATGGAAATAGTGACAAAATCGAAAACATGGAAAGGAAAAAATTCATGAATAAAGCTAAAAATATTATTTTGTGTTTAGGCCAAAGTGTTTAAAAAATAGGAGTCAAAATAAATCCGATCCCTAATCATAGAATTCATTGTTTTTGCCTAAGCTTTTGATTAGCGATATTTATTGCTCGACAAGCTTTTCTAACCGAAGTACTATTTTTTAGCCTAATATTTCTCATCATTAAAATTCATTAACTTTTTTTGGATATAAGATGGTCAATGAGGAAGATTTGATATTTAGCGCATTTTGGAAAGCCATATTTCATAGGACAAAGGTGTACCGAAGTAAAAAAATAAAATAAAAACTTGGAAACTAAACCCATATAAATCTATTTCTCAGACAAGCATTAAAAATTATGGTATATCCTAATGATCTCTACGGTACAATATTGCCTTAACTCCATTGTGGAACAGCAATCTTGTTTAAGTGGAATACAGATAATTAAAAAAAAATTTTTTTTTTTTTTGACATAATTGGCATTACATTTTAATAATTAATTCATTACTAGAGACCGCAAAAAAAAGGCACCAAAAATCGGGAAAAAAAGACGTCAAAAAAAGGCACCAAAACGGCAAAATGCCAAAAAAGGCATTTAAGGCATGAAAATCCCGAAAAAGGCAAAAAAAAAAAAGGCATTATAAAAGCCAACGTTCAAACCAAGTGGAAAATGCGTTATTTATGCTCAATATATCGAAACTAGTGCGCAGAAAAAAAAAGGCATCTGCCTCAAAATGCGGTCTCTATTCATTACTTAAGAGAATAAGCTGAATGATCGGTTAAACGCGGAAAGCGGTTGATAAGACCATAAAAGAAAGAACGGATGTGGGTCGATAGCTCAATGGTAGAAGTGACCACCGAAAGGGTGTACGAGTGGGTTGGATTCCTAACCGAGTCCGAACATTTTACTTAAAGTATTATAACCCAAAAAATAAATATATTTTAATGCCGAGGCAATTGTTTTTTCTTTTATCTGGTCGGTGCACAATATAATTAATTCAAGCGATAATAATATTTAATATGCTTTTATTTCCATTTCCATTTCCATTTTCAATTTATTATTTTTATTTTTTAAAAGTGCCGCGTATTTAAGCTTATTAGAGAATTTAGAGTATGCCTAAGCTAATATGTTCAGAATTCTTTGCAACACATTACTGTATTAAGTATAGAAATGGCTAATAATATTTACTTTCTTTAAAGTTTTTCTTAAAATTCATTTTTAACCTCTTATGTATGTCTAATTAGTTGAAAAATCAAAAATTAATACTGCTTATAAATGTTAAAATGTACACTGCAGGTTTAATATCTCTTCTATCATAACAGAGTCTCTGATTCTAACTTAATTCTTTCGTTAGTCTGTCTTTTTCTTGCCAAGGCATTGAATTAAAATCGAATTTGGGTCCTCCTTTTGTTCTCTTTTTTTTGTGTGTGTAAACTATTCAAAATATTCGAATGGAAAGAATAGTCAAAGTTTAAAAATATTTATGTCTCTTTATCTCTAACGGCTTTGTGATTTATGGTCTATGTGTGGTTCAACATTCGACATGAAAATGAATATTGAATTGCCGAGGCGTAAAGAAATAATAAAAAATATATTATTATATATAAACAGTTCTATCAGCTTTCGAGGAATAAGCCGTTCTAATAAAATAATCAATTGCAGAACTAGAATTATCTAAAATAGAAAGAAAAATAATTTTTTTTTATATATAGAATTTTCATATCTTTTTTCTTTTTTAAAGTCCAACTCAATTCTTATTGATGATTCCATAATGGATGGAGATGTTAGATGCTTTATGAAGAGGCTTATCATTCAGATCACATGACTATTTAATGATAATTCAACATTTCTTATACGTACTTTCATGCTTGCCGAAGCAAATATTTTTACGGTTTATTTAAACAAGACTAGCAAATGCAATATCATTTTTTTCACTTTTTTTTTTTTACCACTTAGGTCTTCATTTCCCATTCATGAGAAATTATCTGTGATTATACTGTCGTTTCGATCACTTAACTATTTATTGACAAAATATCTTTAATTATTTTCAGAAATGGTAAAGCTGATTTGAAAAAAATTTATTTATGAGATCAAATAATTTAACCAAGTCTGTTTGGGCTTAGGGCTTACCGAAGTAATTGTCTTTCACTTTGTCTTTTTTTTAATTTTCAAAGTTTTGCTTTTAGTCGGCAAAATTCATCTTATAATTAAGGTTGGGACATACATTTATAAAATTTCAAAAAAATCTCAAAGTAAAAATAAAAATTACGAAAACTTCAAAATAATAATAAAAATGTTGAGGGAAAAATCCATATTGAGCAAACATTTAAGAAAGTGAGAAAATAAAAAAAATGTAAGGAATGTATGAAATAATACCGAAGTAATTGTCCTATATTTAGGGCTGGGATGTATATTGAAAATCCCAACTATTTAAATGAATATTTACTAAAAAAAAATGTCGAATTTTACCAAAATATTGAAAAGAGAAAACAAATCCGAAATATTGGGCAGTAAACAATAAAGAAAGTGAGAAAAAATTGCAGGATATAAATTAATTTAAAAATTTGCTCAAAATAACCAAAAATTATTTTATATTTAATTTAAATCTAATTTTTGCTATTCTGAACTTTGTATAATTAGAAAAATCGGAGAATGCTAAAATACTCAAAACATTGACAAAATTCTAAAATTTGTAAGTACAAAAAGATTTTATTTTTAAGAAAATGACTTTCAAATGAAAACAAAATTGTTTTGATTTATTCCTTTCTTCGGTACATAAAAAGTAAAAAGAAAATTTTTAAATAATTCACAGCACTAATAATAACTTTATATTGCCTAGGCCATATTTCTCTTTTTTTTTAGAATTTGATTTCATTAAAAATTTGATCAGTTAGCAATGAACAACTAATATTTTTGGTTCACCTATTAAAATTGTTAAAGTGTAATAGCATAATTAATTAGAATGTTTAAAATATGTTAGCGTTTACTTGCTTAATCTCGTAGAACGAAATAGTTTTGATTCGGAATTTTTTTTTTTGTGTTTGTTTCTAAATCACTTAAAGAATTAATTGTCATGCAAAATGTTTTGTTTGGCTTGCCGAGGCATAATTTCTATCCATTTTTCTCATAATCCTGAATTATTATGCTATGCCTTTTAATGTTTTGACTCATTTTGGGCTACTGTCTCTATTTTTAATTTGGATAGACTTCGCCATTGAGACTGATTTTGAGAATTAGGTCCAGAAAATGTTGTGAGAATCAGTTACCAATCTTATCTGATTGGTTCTTATTTATAAATGATTCATAACCAAGCGGAATCTTATTGGGATTTACAATATCTATGTGACTTTCTGAAAGTTGTAAAAAAAAATGTGACTGTCCGACACTTTCAAGAAGACACATAATCATCATCGCTTCAGGCCCAATTTATAGACTAATAAGAGAATTGGGTCTGATATTTTTAGTGCATTCGAGAGTTATGAAATCCATTTAAAAGCAAGTTCAAAAGAAAAAAAAAATTTATTTCCCAAATGTAGCTTAAGTTAATTCAAATTTTTAACATACAATTAGTCAAATTTGTACCAAAAATCTAAATATATTAAATGCATAAAAAAAATTTTTTTTTTTGTATCTATACAAGTGTTTATCACACATATTTAGATAATATATCCTTTACGCTTTGTATTGCCGAGGCACTTATCATGTTTTATATTTAGTCTTTATTTAATTAATTAATTATTCAATTAACCGTTGAATTCGATCAGCTCCGATCCAAAACGTTCAATTTCAAAAGCAGCAGACAGACAGTGAACAGCAAACGTTCAACGAAGAGTCCTGTAATTATTCTTTGAGTAATTGTAAGTACATTAAACCAAAACCGAATATCTGAATAATTAGGTGAGTATAATTTGTTTACAATCATTAAAAATTTATTAATCTTTTGTTATTCAATTAATATATTTCGGTTGAAAATTTATCAGACATTGCTAATTGAAAATGGAACGAAACACAAACAGCACACTTTAAATAAAAGAAAAGCCATAGGACAAAAACACAAAATACAACGAAAAACAAGTACACATTAGCAGTATTCCAACATACACAATAAACAAATAATTAAAGAAAGCGAAGATTAGTTATGGTTTCAAAACAATTAAATTGGCTCGTCCTATTCATTAGCCAAAAATAGAAATGTAATACAGCACACTTTGCTTTCGGTATCCCCAATCCCCATGACTTACAATGAAAATGCCGAAGCGGTCAAAATTCCCGTTCAAAATTGTCCTTCAAAATCAGTAGACCAATTGCAATAGCCGAAGAAGTAGAAAATGCCAAAGCGTGCAAATGCGCAACAAATTGGGTCCCTCGCGCGCGCAACCGTCGTGGAATCCTGAAAGATTACTCAAAAATGAATAGTCGAATTAAATATGACCTTCAAAATCTAATTAATTGGGTTAAAAAAATAAAATCAATTAAAATTATTTCTCCCTTTTTTTAAGTTGCGTAAGATTTGGTAATTAACAAATGCTATATGAGACTAATCCGTATAGTATTTCACTAAAAATTTTGTTTTCCCAGTTGAGCCTTGGTACAATACCAGGTTAAAATAAACTCTTAATTGCTTAAAAACCAAATGACCTCCCACAATATACAGTACCGTAGGTACAGTATCACCTACAGAGAGATGCCGAAGCGTTCAGTTGTCGTGCGCCAAAAGTCCCTCCAAAAGCAAGCCAAATGTAGAACAGAAAATGCCGAGGCTTTGTCCTTGGTTGTTCAAATATTTCCAGGCCTGGTAAACACAATGCAGAATGTTTATTTCAGAATTTGCGGACTTGCGAATTTGTAAAGCTGAAATTAACATTATTTAATTAATGAAAATTTGTTAATAACCAAAAAAAAAAATCCCTACGAAAAATAAAAATGATAAAAATGGAAATTTGGATATTTCACTAAAATGATTTATGAATAACAAATTGATGCAGCGCATAAATGAGAGCGATGGCCAAGCGACGCGATCCTCCATCGCCGTGGGGCAGGGCGGGGAAAAATGGGGTTGGTGAGAGAACCGATGAGCAAAATATGCTGTGAATGAATTACAACAGATCGGCCGAGCAAAAGTCCGATTAACAAAGGAAGGAAATGCCGCGGGGGAGCGAATAAGCGAGCGAAAAATTGCTAATGTGATGTGAAGCGTCGCATCCTTTCCCAGCAGATTGATGATGAGATAAAGTGAGCGAACTTTGCTTACTAAAGCATCCGGCAAAAATTGTATTTTTTTTTGTGTACTGTAATTATGCTACAGTATTCATTTTGTTAATTTATTATTAATTTTTAATTAAAATTTCCAAAATAATCTTTAAATCAATCTGTGCATTGTCTTCCCGAAGGATTATATTCATTTAATGTTTTCTTTTTATTATTTTTTCGTAATATATTTTTGTGTTCCTTATCTTTTCATTAAAATTCGTCATTAGATTTTTGACATCATTTGTTGGCATTTCTTTAATCTTTGTCTTCCCGAAGGACTTACTGTATTTTACTGTATAATTGTATTTCATTTTTTTCGACTTTTAATTTCACTCATTTAAATTTTGACTGAGACTGATTTCGATTTTTATATTTCCATTTAAAAAAAAATTTTTTTTTTTTATCTCTGTCTTCCCGAAGGATATTTCTCATTTGTTCATCCAGAAGGGCATTCCTAATGCATAATTTATTTTCCACTTATTTGTCTTCCTACTGGGCATTTTCAAATTTTCACATTTTCATCCTAATGGGCATCCCGAAATTTATTTTTCATGTATTTGTCTTCCCGAAGGGTATCCAAAATTTTCACATTTTCATCCTAATGGGCATTTACTCATCCAAAAGGGCATCCCGAAGGGCATTCCGGAGCATTCTTTTATTTATTTTTTCATCCTGCAGGGCATCCCGAAAGTCATTTTTATCTATCATCCCGAAGGGCATCCCGGAGGGTATTCACTGACTTTGTCGGGGAATTCTTTTTTTTTTTTCTCTCCCTTTTTACCGCCTCCGGAGGTCTTTTTATTGCCGAAGCACTGATGGCCATCTTTTCCATGCTTTTCCCTCACTAACATTTTCCTATGGGTTGTCCCTCAGCCGCCCAGGCCAAATGCCTAACCATCCGGTGCTACCAGTAACACATGTGCCAGTGGAACGCGCTGAATTAGGCTTTGGGCTCCCAACCCTCGGAATTCCAACCATTTTTATGAGGGGGCCCTGGGGTGATCAGTCCCATATCCCTCCCATCTCCAACTCCATTTAGGAATGGCCTTTATTTCAGGAAAAGCATGGAAAACAAATACAAATAAATTAAAATAATTAAATACAAAATGGAATTAAATATTTAAATAATATTACAAATCAAATACAATTAAATAAAAGCATTAAATTACATAAAACACAAAATCCGGATTAAGTGATTAGCAATGGGAAAATCGCGTATTAAATACACATAAATGGGAAGGGGAGGAGTCAGATCGATCGCTTATTGGCTAACGGAGAAGCAATTAAATGAAAATGAAGAGGCATTAAAATGAATGTGAAAATAAAATGAGAAAATGCTTCGGCAATTTAATATTAATTTATTTATCTCTTACATTATGCTAATTTGTTACTTCCTGATACATTCGCACGAAAAATAACTTACTTTTTAGTTCCTTTTTTGTAATTTTTGTACCTTTTTTTGTCGTCTTTGTGAATCTTTATGCATTTTTCACCCTTTTTAAGCGTGCTTTAGGTGATTATTTTATAAAATTTTCGTGCCTAAAAATCTGGTCTCTTTTATAAAATGCTATTCTATAAATTGTTAAAAAAAGGATTTTTTTAACTTTTGCCTAATTTTTCAGGGTTTTTTTTTTGCACTTTTTCGTGCTGTTGACGTAATTATCTGTAATGACAAAAGTCACGTAGAAAATTATAACCCATGCTAAAATAATCAATTGTTGATGCAATGATTTGGTGGGGAAGATAAAAAAATATTTTTGAAATAATTTATATTAAATCATTTATTATTATATGCAAAAAATTTCCTTTCAAAATATTTTAACGTAAAAAATGCAGCAAATTAATTTTATGTTCTTACTTCATTTTGTTGTTTTGGAGAAAATTTTACGATTTTACACCCCTAAATTTGAAATTTAATTACTTTTTTTCTGTCGAAAAGCTACTGTCGAAAAGTCGCCTCCACAAATTTAGAATATTTCTGTCGAAATGTCCTTTGCTGTCGAAAAGTCCTCTGTCGAAAAGTCCTCTGTCGAAAAGTCCTCAAACCGGCGCCCAAGTGTGACACCTTTGGGCAGTTCTGATTTGTTTTCCAAAATTAATGGCCAAATTCCCGATTTTCGTTATGACCCAGAGAACGACTCCACCTTCTCCTTATGGTATGAGCGTTTACAGCTCAGTCACAACAGTGAACTTAAACAGTGAGGAAAAATGCAAAAAAGTGATAAAAAGCCCGAAATAAGTGACGAATTGTGAAATAATTTTCAGGAAAAAAATGAGCAAAATAATTTTTAATTTACTGATTTCAGATGCAAATAAAATACACTTCCTTTCTGATATTTTCTTAGCAAATATTAACATTTTTTAAACCAAAAATTTTGTCAAGAAAAAAAGAATTGAGGGTGAATTTTCAGCAAAAGTGCAGAATTGTTGTCGCGATTTTTTCGAAAAATAAAAATTCCATTATTTCCCTGGGGGATAAATGGAGACTGGGGGATTATTTTCAACCTACTCGGAGACTGGGGGATAGTTGGAGAATGCGGGATTAACGGATATGGGGGATAAAAAGAACATATACGGTATTATTTTTTCATTTATTAATAGGTAAAAAATGGTATTTTTTTGTAATATAATCTTCGGGTTTTATTTGAGTTAACTTTTGTTTTTTTGGTTGAGTTTTTCACACAGCAAAAGCAAAAGGGAAATTTAACAAACACTTTTGAATTTAAAAATAAATAATTCTTCAAAATGTTAATATTAAAGCTATTATTAGTCATTAATAGTTGACAATTGATTTAATAATTTTCTATAATGACAAATTCATATAAAAAAATTATAATACATGTTAAGATAAACGTAAAATATTGATGCAATTTTTGGTTGGGGCGGGGAAATTAAAAAAAATGTATATTTTTAAACAATTTCTGTTAATCATAAAATAATTTATACACGCAGAAAATTTTATTTTGAAAATATTTTAAGAGAAAAAATGTTTCAAATAAAGTTTGTGACAATTATCTTCTTATTTATTATCACACGAATTAATGGAATTGATGAAGATTTATTTGATGATTTGTGGAAAACCGTAAAGCCATCCTACTCAAAAAACATCAAAAAACAAAAATTCGTAAAAATTAATGCCATAAAGCAAGAAATAGTTGATATGAATGAAATTTATGAACAACAAAGTGCCAATAAAATAGAAAAAATATTACAAAAAATTAAAAAGGAACAATTGGAAGAACAAAATGATAATATAAAAAGAAAAATAAAAGTGCCAAAAACTGAATTTGATCAAATGAGCAGAGAATCATTTGAAAATGAGTTTGATAAGAACGCTGATCAGAATATTTTGTCTATTCATCAAAGAAATTCTGCGGATGATGAGGATTACAATAATATGGTAATATAACAGATAAATTATTTCGTGGAAAAGTTTTTTTATGAATTCGCCAAGCTAGCAGATTTTTTTCTTAAAATGAATTATTCCTTTAGAATACCGAAGAAATAAATGAAATGGAAATGGAAATGCTAAATAAATTTAATTTGATGAAAAAGGAATTGCGAAAAGAAAATGTTTTTAAAAATTTGAAAATGTTTCAATTTGAAAGAGAAATTGCAAAAGAGTTGGGCACAAATCGAAGCAAAATTTATAAATTGAAGAATAAATTAGGACAAAAACGAGAGAAAAGAACGGAGGAAAGTGAAGAAACAAAAATGGAACTGATCAGTAAATTTGATCAATTAAAAAAGAAAAAATTTATGGGTTTAAATATGACAAGAAAAAAATAAATTCAATTGAAACAAAAATTGCTAATGAGTTGGGAACTAATCGGAAGAAAATTTACAAATGGAAGAAGCAATTGGAATTTGGTGAGAAAAAAGAGATAATCGAATTTATTATCTTAAATTTTAAGGTTTATTAAAGGGATTTTCAAACCAGCAAAAACATGAAAAAATTAAACAATTTGAAAAAGTGAAAGAAGAATTTACGAAAAAATTCAATTTGAAAGCAACAAATAAAATTGATGAAAAAATTGCGAAAAAAATTGGTGTTGCATTGAGAACAATTTATCGATGGAAAAGAAAAATTGATTTAATCACTCGTAATATTTTTAAATTTTTTATTCTTAAAAAATAAATTTCTTTTCTTTAAGGAGAAAGAAAATTTTACTCGAATGCTGAAAAATTGGAATATGTGAAAAGAAGTGAGGAGATGAGAAAAAGAAACCCAATGATAACTGAGAGAAAAATTGCCGAAAAATTGGGCATTCCAATTGCCAATTTACAACGATGGACGACGGAGTTTGGCACCAAACCGATTGGTCAGTTTTGGCAAATGTAATTTTATTCGGTCCAATTTGAAATTAGTGAAAAATAGCATAAAAATTGCGCGTAAATTGAGATCAATTACAGTGGAAGAAACACTCGGTTTAATCATCTTAATATTTTTAATTATTTGAATTTAATAAAAATTTATTTAATAATTTTTATTAAATTTTTAATTATTTGACTTTATAATTAAAGTCCCGAATTTACACGGATTCTGATAAATTGGAATATGTGAATGAAAGTGAAGAGATGAGAAAAAGAAACCCAATGATAACTGAAAGAAAAATTGCCGACTTTGAGGTGTTTTTTATACAAATGATGACAATAAAAAATTTGCATTTTTAAGTTTTAAATCCATTTTTTGGTTGTTTATCTTATTTTTTATGTTTATTTAAGCAAATATTGAATATAAACCTTTTTGGAATTTTTTGAGGCTTTAAAATATATATTTTGTCAGTTTTTAGTCTATATTTTATGTCCATATTTCGCGTTTTTTAGTACACATAATTTACAACCCTAGTAATAATTGGTGAATGATTTTCAGTATTTCATTTTGTTTCTGCGGCTTTAATTCGATGATAAATGTAGGAAAACCTCGGAACTCTTAATTTAAACGCCACTATGGAAATTTAAGGTGCCGGGTCGTTACTACTCAAAAACCATCTAAATGGGCGTTACTCAAAAAATTCATTAAATGGAAATTTTGACATAAAATTATTCGTCACTTCGCCTAAAATTAACCAAATTTTAAATTTAATATCATTCGATAACCCTAAATATTTTTATTATCCTGCAAAATTCAAAAAAATTGGTTAAGTTTTTCAAAAAACTGATAAATTCCAAAAAATAAGTTTTTTTGTACATAGCCATAATTTATTTTAACCATAATAAATATTTGGGAATTTTGCAGATTAAAAAAAAAAGAATGTTTGCGGCTGTCGAACGTAATTAAGAATGTTTAATTAGTAGGGCTGTGACTTTTAGTGACCAAAAATCTCGAAATAGTTAACTAAAATAGTGAGCAAAAATGCCAAAATAGTGACAAAATAGTGACAAAAAGTCCAAAATAGTGACGAATAGTGACATAATTTTTAGCCAAAATTGAGCAAAAAATAATTTTTATTCACTAATTGCAGTTGCAAATGAGGTACATTTCCTTTCTTACATTTTTTTTAGCAAATATTGCAATTTTTAAACCAAAAATTTTGTCAAGAAAAAAAATTTGGGGGAAAAAATTTTTATGAAAATTTTCCAATTCTTAGTGGTATTTTTTGAAAAAATTTTTAGGTCGATTCTTAGGAGTGCTTTTTTTGAAATTTTTTTGGTCGATTCTTAGGGGTGTATTTTTTGGTTTTATTCCATTTTTGTTAAGGAATTTTGCCCAAAAATGTCAAAATAGTGAAAAAATAGTGACAAAACGCCAAAATAGTGATTTTTAACTATTTTAGTGACGAACTCGCCAAAATAGGGATTTCTAGTGACCGATAATGACATCAGAATCGAAAATTTTTAATGCGGAAATGCGTTTTTTGAGCTCCTTTCTTCAAATCAATTGAGCAAAAAAAAATAGTTAAAACCTAAAAGTCACAGCCCTATTAATTAGATTACTTTTAAATAGAAATTTTTTTATTTAAATGCTTTTCGAGTAATGTCATAACACCAATTGCGCTCTGCGATATTGAACCAAGTGTTTTAACATTGAAATGAATATTCAATCAGATGGAGAATGAATGATTTTTGGAACTTGGACTATTTTTCTCAACAAGTTCCTTACAAAATTCCACCTTCGCTAATTCAATTGGAAGTTGGAATTCCACTAAATTTTTGAGAAGCCATGCTGTTTTCCTTAAATTTTCAGTTTTTTAAGATCCGGCGGATCTTTTTTTCAACTTCTTAAAATTTTGGCCGGTACATAATGAAACAAATAAGAAACTGCTCAGAAAATTAATGAGAAATTGAAAAAAATAGCATTAACAAAAAAAAAAACTCATTCGAGCGTTTAAAATAATCAATCTTTGATGCACTTATTGATGGGGAAGATAAAAAAAAAATATATTTTTTAAATATTAAATCATATATTATTATATGCGAAAATTTACCTATTGAATTATTTTAACGTAAAAAATGTCCAAATTAATTTTGTGATTATTTTCTTCTTATTTTTAATTGCTGTAATTGATGGAATTGATGAAGAAGATTTATTTGATGATTTGTGGAAAATCGTAAAGCCATCGACCTAAAAAACTGTTGATAGGCAAATTGGATGGCAAAAAATGGCACTTGCCGCATTCAATTTCTGTGGAAGCGCTTGAAAAGTTGAAAACAGTGGAGCAATGGCGCGTTTTGTCAATGAATGACTTCGTCTCTTACCTTTTGTTCCTAGATAATTTTTAAAATTTTAGACAGTTTTTCTGTTGATATAGCTAAAGGACTGGATTCCACCCCTGGCTTAACATTTTGCTTTTTCTTTATTAACCGATTAAATAAAATAAAAATTTTGGTTTTTGGTTATTAATTCTGCGCCGCAAATGTCGTTTTGACTGTGCGCTGCAAGTGTCAGCGCCGCAAATGTCGGCGCCACAAGTGTCGCTTTGACTGGGCGCCGCAAATATCTTCGCCGCAAATGTCAGCGCCGAAAGTGTCGCTTTGACTGGGCGCCGCAAATATCTTCGCCGCAAATGTCAGCACCGCAAATGTCAGCGCCGTAACTGTCAGCGCCGCAAATGTCGGCCAATCGTTTGATCAATCGTTCTTATTTAGTGTTTTTTCTAGCAAAAAAAAAAATAATTTTTCTGAAATCGGAATTCCGAATGTCAAAAATTTTTCGGAAATCTTAAAACGGAAATCCGAGGCCCAAAAATTTATGCAGGAAATTCCGATCCCAAAAACGTCGGAAATCGGAAATTTTTGAAAAAATATAAAATAATAAATTTTTTTAAGTAGGCGAAATTTTAGAATCTTTAACTAATTAATCTATCGAAATTTTCTTTAAGACCAAAATGTAACCGAAGTTCGGGAATCTCTTTTCCTTATTCTTTACCAATTTTCGTCTGTTCGTCAAACACATCACTCATTAACAAAAAAGAATTAACATACGGATTGTTTCTTTCGTTAAGCATAACTTTTTATGCTAAACAGAAAAGTCAATGGCACCACGATAATCAGAACACTCCTTCAGAATGGTCTTAAAACCCTAAAATGTCTTAAAACCGGGGATATTTTGGAAAAATTTCTAGGGGGCTTGAGTAACACCAATTTTTTGGCAAATTTCATATTTTTTTTGACATTGGCAATCTCTATAAGTACATTGTTTTTCTACATAAAAACATTAATTTTCTAATTTACAGCTTGATCGATTCACGTTTAATAGTTAAACACAATGCAAATTTGGCAAAATGTTACCGGATAAAATTGGGTTTGACTAAAGCTAATGAATCAATTTGGCGCCGAATTCCTTCGTCCATCGTCTTAAGCCTCTTCAGTCGACTCAATTTTTCGGCAATTTTCGTCTGACTTATCATTGGATTTCTTTTTCTCATCTCCTCACTAAATTAAAAGAAATGTGTATATTTTTAAACAATTTCTGTTAAGTCACATAATTAATATATGCAGAAAATTTTATTTTGAAAATATTTAACGTAAAAAATGCTGCAAATTAATTTGATGATTATTTTTTCAGATTTTTATTCGTTTTAATTGATGGAATTGATGAAGATTTATTTGATGATTTATGGAAAAACCTAAAGCCATCAACCTCAAAAAATTCGAAAACAAAAATTCGGAGAAATTAATACTATAAAGAAAGAAATAGTTGTTAAAAATGAAAAGAATGAACTACAAAATGCCAGTAAAATTGAAATGGAAGACATAAAGCCAAAATTATCGCAAAAAATTAAAAATGAAAAAACATTGGACGAACAAATAATAATATAAAACCAAAATAAAAATGCCGAAAATTGAAATGGACCAATTAAACGAAGAACCATTTGAAAATTAGTTTGATGAGCAAGCTGATCAGAACGTTTCTTCTACTGATCAGAACAATTCTGCTGACAATGATATGGTAATGCAACAATCCAGAGGACGGCATTCGTGTGCGAGTAATGGCAAAAAAGCGCTTATATTCGACAAATGCGCATTCGTTTCGTCACTTACAACAATGCCAAACCCCAACTAATTAATATGCAACGAAATAATGTTTTAGACTGCATCCGCATTTTTATTTCTCCTAAACATATTACCGTATATGCTCTTTTTATGCCCCATGGGGGATTTTATTTTTCAGCCTCCTCAGCGACTGGGAGATAATTAGATACTGGGGGACAATTGGAGACTGGAGAATTATTTTTTGACGGATTTTTAATGAAGAAAAATCTCGAAGTAGTTAACTTAAATAGTGAGGAAAAATGCAAAAAAGTGATAAAAAAAAACCCCGAAATAGTGACGAATTGTGAAATAATTTTCAGGCAAAAATTGAGCAAAAATAATTTTAATTTGCTGATTTCAGTTGCAAATGAAGTAAATTTCCTTTCTAATATTTTCTTAGAAAATATTGACATTTTTTAACCAAAAATTTTGTCAAGAAAAAAAGAATTGAGGGTGAATTTTACAGCAAAAGTGCAGAATTGTTGTCGCGATTTTTTCGAAAAAATAAAATTCCATTTATTCCCCTGGGGGATAAATGGAGACTGGGGGATTATTTTTCAACCTCCTCGGCAGTCGACAATCCGACAGTAAAATACACAACAAAAAAAGAATAAAATGTAATATCAACGCTATTTTATTTTTAAAATTTCGATATTTTTTTAAAATTTTTTTGAGCGGGTTATAATTTAATCGAGAGAGATAACGCAAAAAAGAGAGAGTGCTGGATTTGGCTCCCGGACAATCGGACATTGGACAATCCGACAGTAAAAAACACAACAAAAAAAGAATAAAATGCCATCGCCGAAAGGGACCGATTGTGCCATAATCCAGAGGACGGCATTCGTGTGCGAGAAATGGCAAGAAAAGCGCTTATATTCAACAAATGCGCATTCGTCACTTACAAAATGCCAAACCCGGTGCTAGGTCGTTTCGTAAATCCGCCATTTTAACATAAGTAAGAAAGAAATAGTAGTTATTTTCATACAACTTTTTCTAAAGGTGACCAAATTTTTTGAAATTTTGCAGGCTAATAGAGAAAAAGCTTGGCTATCGAATTATACTGAGAATGTAAAATTTGATTGCTTTTAACCAAAGTTATGCCATGTTTTGTCGAAAAAATTGCTGAAATGGCGGATTTTACTAAACGACCCATCAGGGCCAAATTCCAACTAATAATGTTTTAAACTGCATTCGCAATTTTATTTCTCCTAAACATATTATTATTTTTTCATTTGTTAATAGGTAAAAATGGTATATTTTTTGTAAATTAACCTTCGGGTTTTATTTGAGTTAACTTTTTTTTTTTTTTTGGTTGAGTTTTTCACTTTTTCACACAGCAAAAGCAAAAGGGAAATTTAACAAACATTTTTGAATTTAAAGATAAATTCTTAACACGTTAATATTAAATCAATTATTCAAGCATTAAAAGTTAATAATTGATTTGATAATTTTCTATAATGACAAAAGTCACGCAGAAAATTATAATCGACATGCTAAGATAAAAGTAAAATATTGAAGCAATTTTTGGTGGGGGCGGGAAAATTAAAAAAATGTATATTTTTAAACAGTTTCTGTTAATCATAAAATAATTTATACACGCAGAAAATTCAAAAATTCTTTTCGAAATATTTTATGCATTAATTTGCTTTTGAAAATATTTTAAGATAAAAAATGTTGCAAATTAATTTTGTGATTATTTTCTTCTTATTTATTATCATACGAATTGATGGAATTGATGAAGATTTATTTGATGATTTGTGGAAAAACTTAAAGCCATCGATCTAAAAAAACATCAAAAAACAAAAATTCGTAGAAATTAATGCCATAAAGCAAGAAAAAGTTGTTAAAAATGAAAATTATGAACAACAAAATACCAATAAAATAAAAAAAATATTACAAAAAATTAAAAAGGAACCATTGGAAGAAAAAAATGATAATATAAAAAGAAAAATAAAAGTGCCAAAAACTGAATTTGATCAAATGAGCAGAGAATCATTTGGAAATGAGTTTGTTGAGCAAGTTGATCAGAATGTTTTGTCTGCTGATCAGAGCAATTCTGATGATAACGAGGATTACAATAATATGCTAATCGAATTATAGTGAAAATATTTGAAAATTCATTGGGTTCTAAGATTTGCATTTCTAAAATTTTAATATTTATTTAGGAGGAAGAAAAAAGAAACGAAATGGAAATTTTGAATAAATTTAATTTGATGAAAAAGGAATTGCGAAAAGAAAGTGTTTATGAAAATTTGACAAATGTTCAATTTGAAAGAGAAATTGCAAAAAAGTTGGGCACAAATCGAAACAAAATTTATAAATTGAAGAAAAAATTGGGACAAAAAAGAGAGAAGAGAACGGAGGAAAGTGAAGAAACAAAAATGGAACTGATCAGAAAATTTGATCAAATAAGAAAAGAAAAAATATATTGGCTTAGAGATAAAGAGAAGAAAAGGACTAAAATTGAAGAAGAAATTGCTGATGAATTGGGAATTAGTCGAAACAACATTTACAAATGGAACAAGGAATTTGGTAAGAAACAAAGACAAATTTTAATCATTGTCTTATTTTAAGGTTTATTAAAGGGATTTTCAAATCAGCAAAAACAAGAAAAAATTGAACAATTTGAAAAAGTGAGAGAAGAATTTACAAAGAAATTCAATTTGAAAACGAATTGGAAAACAGATGAAAAAATTGCGAAAAAAATTGGTGTTGCATTGAGAACAATTATCGATGGAAAAGAAAAATTGATTTAATCACTCGTAATATTTTTAAATTTTTTTATTCTTAAAAAATAAATTTGCTTTTCTTTAAGGAGAAAGAAAATTTTACTCGAATGCTGAAAAATTGGAATATGTGAAAAGAAGTGAGGAGATGAGAAAAAGAAACCCAATGATAACTGAGAGAAAAATTGCCGAAAAATTGGGCATTCCAATTGCCAACTTAAGACGATGGACGAAGAAATTCGGCACCAAATCGATTCATTTTTAATTATTAAATTTAATGAAATTTTATTTATTAATTTTAATTAATTTTTAAATGAAATTGCTTTTATTTTAAGGAAAGTCCAAAATTTACTCGGATGCTGAGAAATTGGAATTTGTAAAAAGAAGTGAGAGTAGTATTGGGACAGAAATGTGGGCCCCCCCCTGGGCAGAGAGATGCACATTCACTATAGGAGAGAGGAGAGAATTAGAGAAAAAGAGTAATTCTTAAAACTTGGAAAAGCGATTAAATTTGTAAAGCGAGACCCAAGACATTAATTTGGCACCAATCCCTCAGCCTATAGGTATTGATTGGTTCGCTTTTTCATGCGCGGGTATGCTGCCGTGTTTTTATATATTTGATAAATGTATTATTGAAGCAAACAAAAAAAATTATTTTGACCACATATATTAATTATAATTGTGCAAGCAAAATAAAATAATATTTTAGAAGAATATGAAACCATCCCCTTCTCTGTTCTCTTTTGTTTTCGAAAATTTATTAGTGCATTAGTGCGGGAAAAGAAGGGCAATTTTGTTCTCTTTTAATTTTAAGGGTTATATTTATTTGTTGCCGTTAAGAAATTAAAAAAAAATATTTATGGACCCAAATATAAACACTTTTTAGAAAAACTATTTGAATTAAAAAATTTGCCCCCTCGGTTCTCTTTTGACCACGGCAATTTTTAGTGTGGTAAATAAAGAAAGGACTATGAAATTGAGAGAAATAATGATTTTGTGTTAATATTTATATTTTTATCGATTTTTATTACAGAATTTTAGTAAATACTGTCAGAGGGTTTTTAAAAAATCATAGAAATTCACCCTCATCTTAGCTAAGGGTTATATCTTTTTTTTGCTGTTAAAAAGTAAAAAAAGATTTAAAATAAAAATCCGCTCGGGTATGTGTGGGGCGATGACATCCTCTTTTCGGAGATGGTCCCCTTATTCGATGACAAAGGAAATTGATTGGAAAATTAAAAGATGAGAAATTATAAAAAGACAAAAATTAAATTTAAGGACACCAAAGTCGCAAAAATTAATGCAAAATTAAGGACAATAAATATATTCGAAAATTTTAGAAATTTATAAGAAAAGAGAAAATTAACAGTAATTAAAAGAATTGTTTAAATAGTTTTAAGGAGAATTTGAAAAAATGAATATTTGAAAAATTGTTGTGTTCGAAACACATTATTTTTGCAGTATTATTTTACTTTTTTAAAATATTTTTTTCATTTGAACTTGAATAATGATATATTTAAAATAATAAATATAGCACATATTTTTATAAGCATTTGTGTTACTAAATTTCAAATGTATTTTATTCAGAGTTTTTTAAGAATAAGATCTACTATTTTTACTCCCTCCTATATTGACTGTAAAATATTTCATTTAATTGTCGATGTATTCATTTCTAATGTGGCCCATTTTTTGTTTTTCTTCGTTAATTTTTTCTGAAATTCCTTGTACTTTTCTCACCCCTTCTAATAGCCTACCGAACCATGTTTTTATACCCGGGGCCTCAGGGTGACGAACTTTAGTTTTCTCAGCCTCCGTAATTGCCCTATGAGACGCAGCCGCAAAATCTCGGGCTTCGCCATTTAATCTGACAGTATCCCGAAAATTTTTTTCAATACTTTTTCTCGCAGCATTTAATTGTTGTTTTTCCTCATTTGATAGGCAGCAACAACTGCTATTTGTTTGGCCAAATACAAAACTAAAAAATACAAATAAAATTATTTTATTCATTTTTTATTTTGTTTATTTTTTGTCGGAGTTCTTTTATATTTTATTTATTTGATTTTTCGAAACTTTTACCATTTCGGCATCATAAAAAATTCCTTTAATGTTATCGCCATTTAAATCTTCAATTCGGTAAGCGATTGGGTCTGATTTAATTATTTTATATATTTTAAAAATTTCTTCCGTAAAATTCGGAAGATATCCCTTGGCGAATTTTCCTTTTTCTTTTGTAATTCGGACTAAATCACCGATTTTAAATTTATTCTTTTTTTCTTTTTCCAAATTACCAAATAATCTTTCCCAAACAATTTCGGCATTTTCAAAATTAATTGAAGACGGCTTGACCCCCAGTGTCCTATTCACACTGTTGTTAATGTTTGTTATTATTTTGTCTATTACATCAACCCATCGTAGAGTGTCCATCTTTGTAAAATATCTGTACAAGCGCTCCTTTATTGTTCGATTTGCCCTTTCAACGACTCCGGCGTGGAGGTCGGGGCTATACATTACATTTTTGATGATTGAATTTTTCCTCAAAATACTTTCTCATTTTTCCCGCCTGAAGCTCTAAGCCGCTGTCACTATATATTTTCAACTTGTAACCGTCGTTATGCTTTTTCAACTGGTCAAATATGCACAAATCGCACTGCCAATCGGTGTGGAAGCCGCTCGGTATCGTCTTTAGTCTCGGGAATTTTTTCCGTATGGGTTTGTGAATCGTATATGTTCTCTGCTTTTCTAGGAATTTATTTACATCTTCACTCGTGATTTCCGGGTCAATCTTTTTCGCCTCATTTAAAATTTTTTGAATTCCAGCAAAACTTGCCGGAGATTTTAAACTATAATAAATTTTTGATAAAATTTTATCTTTATTCATTTTATTTTAAATTCTCGATCATTTTTGTTTTATATTTTCATTTCTGATATTTCCATATTTTTCATTTTTTAAAAATATATTAAAATCGTTATTTTTCCGAATATTTTGAGTTTATTGATTATATATATTTTGTGCGTATTTGGCTTTTTTTTTGGTACCTCTTGTGGGCATGGATATTACTAATACATACCAACATCGCATTTGTGCCTAACTTTTAATCTGCACCTGCAAATAAACATACTTGCACCTGCACCTAGCACACACAACTACACCATACCACTTGAGCACACATGCACGAAAGCATGTACCTGCACATTCAAAGAAACACACACTTGCACTTGCACCTGACACACACAAACACACACACCTATTCACACAAACCACTTGCTTTTGCATTTAACCTGTATTTGCATCTGCACTTGCAAAAACACCTGCACCTGACACACCCACACATACTTGCCTAGACCCAAAACGCGTGCACATAACACACATTTGCACCTAACATGCACCTACACCTACACTTCCAGGCACACACATCGGACTTGCACTTTGCACCAACTTTGCACAACATCACATGTGCACGCACGCATGCACGCACGCATCCACATGCTTTTGCATATCTCATGCATAATCAAATCACATATGCACGCACACATGCACACACACACACACACACACAACACCACATGTGTACGCACGCACGCACCTACTCACGCACGCACGAACGCATGTACACCCATATGCATGCACCTGACACACACACACACACACACACGCACCAGCGCATGCATGTACATGTATTTGCAAATACATGCAACAGCGCAACGCACAAATACATTCACACGCACCACATGCGCACGCATGCACCTGCACCCGCACACAACGACGCACACACTATCACTAACTCTCACTCTGATCACTGTCTGATTACCCACTTTTATATGATCACACCTATTCACTCTGACCGCTTCTGGTCATACCCCCACATTCACTCACATTATTAGGCTGATGGTTCTGATAGTTTTTGATCATTTTCTCCTTCTGATCATTTTCTGATCACTACTACATCTCTCTCTCTCTCTATGAGCCCTCATAACTTTGATCAATATCTTTTGTTATTTGGTCATCCTGATGATCAATATCTTTTGTTATTTGGTCATCCTGATCACACACATACTTACTCTGACATATTTTTTGATCACTCGCTCTCACTCTGATCATTTCTGATCACTCTCTCTCTTTCTGATTCTTTTCTGATCAATCTCTCTCTCTCTCTGATCACCCTCTTGTTCACACACGTACTCTGATTGCGTTCCGGTCATACACTCATACATTCACCAACAATTTGATCACTCACTCGTCCCTACTCATTCTCTGGTCAAGTCTTATCACTCACTCCCTATGACCACTGAGTAACTCGGAACACTCTATCTCTCTTTTTTGATCACTCACACATTTCTTAACATTCATTGATCATTCGCTCAGTCACTGATTACTCATTCACTCATTTTTTAATCAATTCTTTTCTTATTATTAACACTCATGTTCTTTCTCTGAACTCTTCTGAGCAGTTTTGATCACGCACTCTCTCCGTGATCATTCTTTCATTCCGATCACGCACTATTCCGATCACACTCTCTCTTTCTTTCGGTCTCTGAACAATCAGCACTCGTCGATCATCCAAATATTCTTAATCCACACTATTTTGGTCGCTCACTATATCTTTGACATACACTTGCTTCTAATCACTATTGTTCACTCATTCTATATCAGACCGTTTACTCGCGTACACATTCTTTGATATTTTCGGATCACTCTCTACTTCGATCAGTCTCTCATTCTCTATGGTCGCTCTCGCTCAGTAGTCACTGTCACTCAAACATGCACTCGGACTCACGCACTCACATTGATCAATTACACATTGATAATCACTCACTCTCACTCATGCATTCGATCAATGCACCCATAGATACCGAACACTTGATCAACGATTTTTCATTATTTTCATCTATTTTTTCATTCTTTGAACATATTACCCTAAACCTCTCATTTAATTTTCTGTTTTATCTCCACATTTATAATTCAAAACTGATATTGATAATTTTATTATTTTGATATTTTTCACAGCTTTCCTGATCAGAATACTTTTCATCATTTGAAAGTTACAGTCTTACATAAATTGGAGGAAGTTTTATTTTAGTTCGTACAGAATTGGTACTGTTTTCAGTGTCCAATTCGATTTTTCTTCCTTTAAGCTGTATCTTGGGTCTTAGAATTTTAACTTTTGCTTTTTGAGGAATTTGTTTCTCTAAGTTTTGAGGAGTTTCTTTTTTCTCCACTTTTTTCGGAGGCCTTCCTCTTGGTTTCTTTTGTTTCTCCATTTTTATTTTATTTTTTTTTGTTACTTTTATTTCTTTTATACATTTGAAAAATATTAAGGGCAAAAACCCAAAAAATAAATAAAGAAAAGACAACAATTAAAATATTTATTCAAAAAAAAAATCACCAACAACCAAAAGGCAAAACAGTTAAATTTTCATCGTCCAAAATAACCTAAAATATTTTTTTTAGTCTTTAAATTTAGAAAATAAATACAAACCCCTTCTTTTGAATTGGTTTATAATCCTTTGTAATATTTCGGCTAATCACATAACTTTCCCTCGTAGGCCTAAATAAAATTAATTATTTTTTTGCTAAAATTAAAAAACACACCCGAATTTATTTGGGTGTTTAAACTGGATTTTTTTTTCTTCCTGATAATTTAAAACCATGTCCTTAAACTCCTCATAATCAATTTTGTTATTCTTATTCTGTGTCATCCCTCTAATTTTTGTTTTGTACCAAATTTCTCCATTTTCTTTTTGTAATTTCAAAGCATATTGTTTAGGTCCTAAAATGAGCATTTATTTTTATTTTGTTTTTATTCCCTACCCGCACAAACAACTTCTAATATTTTTAAATCCGCATATTCTTTTGACATTTCACTAAAATTAAAAATTAAAGGAATTTTTTGCTCTTCCTTACCCTAAAAAACTCCCTTCGTTAATTGGAGACGTTCCCTTTGGGTGCATAAAAAATAAACTGTCTAAAATTTAAAAGTTTAAAAATATTTTTTTTTGGTCCACCTGTATCCGTATAAATTAATTTACAACTTTCAGCATTATTTATTCTTTCCATATAAGAGTATAGTTTAAGCCGCGCCTGGGCGGTGGTCCTAAATTATTATTTATTTTTAATAAAAGTTCACATAATTACCATATTGATATCATAACATTTGAGCATTTATGCTCATTTATAAACTCGTCCTTTTTACAATATATTACGCGTAATGTGTTATCATTAAATCTGATCGGTTTAGCCATTTCAATTGTATAGTCATTAATCAATTCAAAAAAGTCCGACGGTTTGCTAATCATTTTTGTAGAGCTTAATTTATTCCGCATACTAAATTTCCCCCTAAAATAATTTTTATTGTTATATTTGATATTTTTTACCATAAGGAATTTAATGCCAATTTGGCAATATGTCGAAGTCCAGGATTAAAATTCATATTGTTTGGATCCAACTCAATTTCATATGTTTCTTTGTATTTTTTTACAAATTCCAATTTTTCTTTTTCACTTTTAACATCCTGAGGCCACCCGGAAGCCTCAACTTTTAACTTTAAAAATTTTCGAACATATTCTTTAAAAAGATTCCCATCAAAGTTTTCGTAATGATATCCACGGTAAAATCGATCAATAACAGCCCCCAATTCCAAAGCTTAAACGATTGATTATTTTACTCATAAGAAGTTTAGTCACCTTTTTTCAATTCTAATGTACAAAATTCCCCGGTCAGTGCCCGCTGTTCAGTATTATGTCTAGATTTTTTGGTATTTTTTGCGTAAATAAAGTCAGTTTTAGATTTTTTGGCACATGAAGAACAATTTGTGAATAATAATAGGTCGTCCTAAAAATGAAGAAAATTAAAAAAACTATCTCAACCTACAGTATGAAACGGTAAAACGGGAAGGAATTGATTTTTGGGTGGAATGACTCGTACTTTCAAAAGTCCATCGTAAGGTATATCGTCAGGTGAAGTCCTAAAAATACATTTTAAATCTTTTTTTTGCAGAACAAACTACCATTTTACTATATATTGTTTTGGAATGACTATTTTCGGGATGCCAACAGGATAGGGGGTGGAATAATTCACCCAAGGGTACAGACTAACTATATCAAAAATCGAAATTTCCATGTTCTCAGAAGCCTCAGCATAAAGACATAATGGGCCTAAAAATAATTGTTACACCAAGAAAAACACTTAAACCCACCGGTACGGCCACCCGCAAAACCATTTCTTGGAATAATAGGCCCTAAATATTTGTTAAATTGCTTTTTGTTTTGACTACCTCACCCTTATCTGGAATTGAATCGAAATATTTCTTCATTTCTATGTCATAATTTTCATTATCACGTGGGTTGAGCTTTCGTCGGACCTCACATTCCTAAAAATATTAATCAAAAAATCATTAACTTGTACTGACCCATATTTCCTCCACCCGTATTCCAAAATTATTGCATAATTTTCTAAGTTTAAACATTCGGTTTTTTGTCCTTACAAAATTTTCTTCTGCAGTTTTACCATTGGGCCCAATTTGAAAAGGTTTGAAACATTTTTTACATCCTTAATATCATATTTACCAAAAATTTTGATATAACAAACCGTGAAAAACACATCCCTAAAATAATCAAGCTTTTAGTTAAGATATATTTATTAACCTGAAATTCGATTATGGTTTTGAATTTCCCGCAAATAAAATCAACTTTGAATTCTTAATTTTAAAATTAATTAATGATTTTCATTACTAAGACCTCCTATATTAATCTCGCCCCCGTTAGCTGCGTGTCTCCCTTTAACACAATGTTTATGCATATAATATTCAAAATATTTTATTGCTATCATGCTTTGGTTATTTTGTTTTTCAAAGCCCCCCTCAGGGACTATAGCTAGGTGTTTTTCCTTTAAAAATTTGGCCCTGTAAATTTTTATTGCCGCTCCTGCGATTGTCGTACTGTCCTTAATTTGGCATAAATGGTAACTCAAAATATAAATTACCTTAAAAACATCATAACCGTTAGGGGTTTCCGAGTCTTTTGTTATTTCAATAAAAATTTTTCGCATACTCAGTATCGATTTTAATAAAATTTCTGTATCCTGTCCACAATAAATTTGTAATTGTTCCTCTAAATTAATTTTTTTTAAAAAAGGTCGCTCATTTTTATTATACCTAACAAAAAAGGATTTTTTTTGTTTTTTTGGTACCATTCTTTGAATTTTTCAAATTCGTCATCTTTCATGCTTTCAGGACAATAATCATCCATAGGGGGAAGGGTCGGGAGTAATTTACCTAAAAAAATTGTAGCAAAATTATAATAAAAAATTTTACCGTAATTTCTTTCTGAATAGAATTTATGAGGGAAAAATAATTTTGGTGTACAGTCTAAACCGAACGTTTTTGGAAGGTGTGGCGTAATGTGCGTAACAATAAGTCTCAAAATTTTTAAAAGACATGACCAAATTTAAAAATTCTAAAACAGGATTGACTCTGTCTACCGTACACCAAGTACGGTGGCGTATTCCTTTGGGACCGCAGATTTCACTATCTCTATTCTGGCCGTCACACTCTGAACATGTAAATCGTGCTGATAAAAAAACAACCTTATGCTCAAATTTTCCCTCACTATCAGAGCTAACCAAATTATCGACCTAAATTTAAATATTAAAAAGTAATTTTACCAAATTCTTACTGAACACTCTATGTCATAGCTAATTATCCGGTATACTGGTAAATTTTTTGGAATTTTAATTTTTTTAATGTAACAATTTTCTGATTTTGCGTGCTTGATTTTACATATTTTGCAGAATTTTGTCCCTAAAATAATAGAATATTTTATTTGATCTTTAAAATTTTACCGCATATATGTTTGTCAGTTGTTTTATATTCCTGGTCACACATTATACATCTTTTGTACCATCTACATGCCAATTTAAAGTGATTTTGGTAGCAAAAATTATTTAAAAAGATTCGGTTGCATTTCGGACACACAACTGGTTCAGAATTTTCTGGTTTACAAGGGAAATTGGTCCCTAAAATTTTCATTTACTTTAATAAAGTTCATTTCATACCCCATCCACCACAACGCTGACATTTTATTACACAATTAACAGTGTGTTTTATTTTTTCTCGAAACGTCTGCTCACAATATATACAATAATAATGTTTTATGTTGAAAAATTGTTTTACACTTTTCAAACCTAGATTATAAAATTAATTTTTTCGAGTAATTATATTTACCATCCCAGTGTCCATTTTCAAGAAAGACACATATAATGAATTTTTTTTGTCCGTCCCCCTTGTATATAGGTTTTAATGCCCATTCCTAAATTTAATTTATTGTAAAATCGCTTTTCATTTAAACCTTTGAAAAAGCGGCTATTAGGAATTTCCCAGGAAATTCTTCGTCAAAGTATTTTTGGATTTCTTTAATGTCGTCAATTCCATAATTATTTTTGTTTGGGTCTATTTTAGCGTTTTTAATTAAATCCTCAGCAAAAATTTTTTGTCTTTTTCCGTTGTTATAAATTTTCCTAAATTGAGAGTATGAAATTTCAGTGCCTATTATTTGGTACAATTTGCTCAATATTATACTGTAAAAAAGACAGTAATTATCTGAATTTTTGACTAACAATCTCCCGTTTTCTTTTACTCCAAACAATTGATTTATTAATTGCCCTAAAATTAAAAATGATTTATACTGAATTTTTCTTAATACCAGATCCTTTTGGGGCAGCATACGTAGTTATGATCAAAGAGATTTCCTCATTCAATAAATCAATTTCGCTAAAACTCTGTTGTATGTGGTAAAAAGATTCCAAAACTACATCTGCATTATTTTGTACCAAATCCCTAGGCGGAATTATTAGTGGATCACTCAGAGCTTCACAATATAAATAATACGAAATTTTTTCTATTACCCAACCCTTTTCATTTTTTTCCATTGTTTTATCTGTTAAATATTCAATAATTTTTTTGAAATTTTCTTTTGAATTTTCTTCGGAATTTTTAAATATAAATCTTATAACATTTTCTTTGATTCCAAATTTCTTGTTTTCTTTTTGTGTGTTTGCTAATTCCGTATAATAACTATCATTTGGAATATTTTTTTATTACTGAAATAATTTTTTTTATTTCTCAATTGTCGTTTTTCTTTTGGGGTTTTCAAAAAGGATTTTCCCTCCATTTTTAAACAAAAATAAATGATCTAAATGAAAACAAAATAATTATTGATTTTGTATTAAGATATTTAAAGATTTTTCCAATTAAAGACTCATGAAACTCAAAATATAAAATGAAAATATTACAAAATTATAAATTTCAACAAAAGATATTCAGATTAACAGATCAAAAATTCCCTAATTTTCTCCAAATCATGCTCCAACTCCCGGTGGCGGCGGCTGTGGAGGATCTTGGTTGTTGCGGCGCATTGGCGGCACATTTTCCTCTGGAATGATTTGAAGAAGCTCCCGGTTGCGCCTTCTTAGACGAGGGTCCCTCAGCGCCACTAAATGTAAATCAAAAGAATAAAATTGATTTTTTTTCACACCCCAGGCGTAGGAGGACGAATTGGCGCCCAACGCTGCGGCCGAATTTGTCCATGTTGTGGCTGTTGGGCCAAAACATTTGGAGCAACAAAAGCATGCGCCAAATCGGGATGACGCGGTGGGTGGTTATGAATTAGATGCAGTGGAATTGGCCGAAATGGAATTCCCTAAAATAAATTATCACCTTGAATAAGATTCTTAATTTTTTCAATCCTTTTAGCTCTTTTTTTCCCGTTATTGATTCCCAAATTTCTTAATTATTTTAAGAAAAAAGCGATGCAAAAATGTGCTTCACCAAAATTATTTTTCAAGATTCTCTGTTTCTGAAAGCCTGAGTCCAAAAATTAGTAACTTTTAATTTAGTACATGAATTTTTTTCAAATGATTTTAGACAAATAAACAGTTTCGAAATTACAGTATATTTTTTTGTAAACCCACAGGGACCAGCGGTGGAGGTGGGTACGCAATTGGTGGCACAGGTGGTGGCATGTACAATTGCGGTGGAGGTAATTGTCCATAGGGCTGCCAGACTCCATGCACATGCGCGGCTGGGCCAAACAATTGCGGTGGTGGGCCCAAAGCATGCTGATTCATCGGGCCAAAAGCATGTTGAGGCAACGGTCCAAATCCCAGGCCTAAATCGTTTTGATGCACTATTCCAAATGGCGGTGCCGGTCCAATTTCCGGCGGCTGGTTTTCGTCGTTACCTTGATTTTAAATTTCTGATTAAATGAAAAAATTTAAAGTTTTAATGGCCCCAATGAATAAGAAAACCCCGTTCTTACCAGGAAAATCGTCCATTGGAATATCCGGCACAATTTCTTCTTCATCCTCGGGCTCTTGCTTTATTTCGGGATCCACCGGTGGACTGACAACTCCCAGAATCTCGCGGCGCCATGTCCTGAAAAAAAAGAAAAAGTTGAAAAAAATTTCAGGAAAATTTCATTTTTTTTCTCGTACGCAAATTCCGCCAAGACTGTCGGGTTATATGGAATATGTCCATTAAATTGTGTTTGTTCCGGGAAAAACAGCTGTCCGTATTTTTGGGGTTGAAAATTAAACATAATAATTTTTTCTAAAATTATTTAAATTTTATTAAAATTCATGTATGACTAACAATTTTCCCAATGTTTAAGTAAGCGAATACTATTAAAGAGTTCATTTTTGAAAAAGTGAGGGTTAGGCCCTTTAACTCACCGTTATGGGGCGGGCAGGGGGGGGGGTGTGGCGTCCATTGGCACTGTGGCGGCATCTGCGTTATGGTCCTTTAAAAAAAAGTGCCCTTGGGGGCGTACAGCGCCGTACCATTTTGGGTTTTTAAAATTTCATTTTTTGCCGTTAATTAATTGGGCCCCTTTTTAAATGTATTTAGTTGTGATTATTAAATAAATATTTCAAAAATAGTAAATTGGTGGATTTCCCGAAATTTGTTTATATGTGACCAAAAAGAGGGCGTGGTTTCTTTTTATCATCATGTGATTAAAAATTTCGAAATAAAGTCACGTGCTTTTGGTGAAGATGGATGGCACAAAAAAAATCGATATTTGGTCTCAATATGAATGGTACAGGTTGGCACCACTTTTTTGTGCCAATGAGAATTCCGAAATATTGGGTCCATTTGAATGGTACAGGGTGGCACCGCTTTTGGGCTCAGAGATTTTTTTGAATTTTTTTGGGTCCATTTGAATGGTACCGGGTGGCACCACTTTTGGGCTCAGAGATTTTTTTGAATTTTTTTGGGTCCATTTGAATGGTACCGGGTGGCACCACTTTTGGGCTCAGAGATTTTTTTGAATTTTTTTGGGTCCATTTGAATGGTACCGGGTGGCACCACTTTTGGGCTCAGAGATTTTTTGAATTTTTTTGGGTCCATTTGAATGGTACCGGGTGGCACCACTTTTGGGCTCAGAGATTTTTTGAATTTTTTTGGGTCCATTTGAATGGTACCGGGTGGCACCACTTTTGAGCTCAGAGATTTTTTGAATTTTTTTGGGTCCATTTGAATGGTACAGGGTGGCACCACTTTTGGGCTCAGAGATTTTTTTGAATTTTTTTGGGTCCATTTCAACGGTACCGGATGGCACAACTTTTTTGTGCCAACGAATATTTTCATTTTTTTTTGGTCAATTTGAACGGTACAGGATGGTACTAGTCTCGTTGTTGAAAGTTTACATATTTTTTGATTGACATTATCTAATATCTATTTTTAAAGACTGTCCTTTTAGGTTTTGAAATTCAATTATTTGTTTTTTAATTATTCTTTTTCATACCATTTTAATTATTTTCTATGTAAAAAAGTTTCAAGTTTTAGAGTACATTTCAACCATCTCATTTTTGTTGTTTTTGCCGAGTCGCGATGTTTGGGGAGATAATTTCACAAGGATGTTTTTTTTAAGTTACCCATTTTAAATTTTCATCGCATTTGACACATCAATTTCTCTTTTGTCGGTGTCAGTAATTTTTTGGGGTGTTCGTTGGTCGGAGTTTGTATTGGGTTGTTAATTGATAAAATGAGAAATTAACCAATAAATAATAAATTATGGTTATTTTTCTCTATCCAATGCAAAACAGAATTGTTTATTTTGGTCTAAAGAATGTATGTCTAAAAGATCTAACAAATTTTCAAAAATTTCGTAAAATTTTAGATCGAATGGTTGAATTGTTACAGATAGATCTAATTTTGCATAGGTCATTAAGAAAATTTTGTCTCTTTTTATTCAGAATCAGTTGCTTAATACTTGCTTATAAAATGGTTTTAAACTTTAAAACATTTCAAATTCTACCAAATTGTTAAAGTTGGATAAAATCATTGTTTATATGTGTTATCAAATTCTCTTTTTAATCACAAATTTATTTTCCTAATTATTGTTGTTTAATTTTTTTAGTTCAATCAAATTATTTAATTTATTCACTATGCAAAACAATTTCTGTTAAAATGAAAATAGTGTAAGGGGGGAGATAGTTAGACAAAAAGTGGTGCGCGCACCTAACAGCAGCGACGAGAGGGGAATGGGTACGGACGTAATTTGCTTCTTACAAATGTGCACTTCCCTTTTCAAAAATTTGGGTGCTGCTCCCTCCCAACCATCACGCAACCACGTGGGCGTTGGACCTCTTTCAACAATGTTTAGTCCTGGGTGGCATTCTCTTGGGGGCGGGGGGCGTATGCAGGCAGCAGTGGCGAGAGTGAGTGATTTGATAATGCACGCTGACCGCAAATGCATGCAACAGTGGCGAGAGTGAGTGATTTGATAATGCACGCTGACCGCAAATGCATGCAACAGTGGCGAGAGTGAGTGATTTGATAATGCACGCTGACCGCAAATGCATGCAACAGTGGCGAGAGTGAGTGATTTGATGGTGCGCGCTGACCGCAAACGCAGGCAGTAGTGGCGAGAGTGAATTGATGCTGCGCGCTGACCGCAATACACTCTGCCGCCCCCCCCCCCCCCATTTTTACCGCGTGTATCTGGGGGGTCAAGAAGGGGGTCAAAAATACCCCCCCCCCCCAATACTACTAGTGAGGAAATGAAAAAAAGAAACCCAATGATAACTGAAAGAAAAATTGCCGAAAAATTGGGCATTCCAATTGCCAACTTAAGACGATGGACGAAGAAATTCGGCACCAAATCGAATCATTATATTATAGATCACAATTAGGAAATAGATTTTCAATAGTTTATTTGTTTTCCGGTCATAATTAGTGAATGATTTTCAATGTTTCATTTTGTTTCTTCGGCTTTCTTTCGATGATAAATGCAGGAAAACCTCTTTAGTCCGGAAACTTTTAACTTAAACGCCACTATGGAAATGTAAGGTGCCGGGTCGTTACTCAAAAACCATCAAATGGAAATTTCTGACAGAAAATTCTTCATAACTTCGCCCAAAATCTACCAAATTTTAAATTTTCATATCATTCGATAGCCCTAAATGTTTTCAATTATCATGGAAAATGTCAAAAAAATTGGTTATGTTTCAATAGCACCAAATTTAACACTTGTTGTTTTTGCCGACCCATAAAAAAAAGATAAAAATCTGCTCAGAAATTTCATGAGAAAATAAAAAATAGGTTAGCAAAAAAATTCGAGCAATAAAAAGAACTCATTCGAGCGTTTCTAAGGCGCGTTTTAAAAAAATTTAAACTTTTTTCGAGGGATAAGAATTTTTTCATCAACTAATTCATTTATCTACATATTTCATTTTTTGGAATTTGATTAATTATTTTTCAATATTAATAAAAAGGGAAAAGGAAATTTAAAAAAAATATATTTTATATTTAAAATAATTATTTACTTGATTTCATAATTTTCTACAATGACAGTCTAAAATAATCAATTATTGATGCAATTTTTGGTGGGGAAAAATTTTAAAAAGGTATATTTTTAAACAATTCTGTTAAATAAATAATTAATATATGCAGAAGGAGAGTCTAAAATATAGGAAGTTTCATTTCTTGGGTCGAAGAGAATGGACCTCTTTTTCATCTGATTAATTGAGTGTGAGTCGAGAATTCCTTCTCGGGTTCATTCCCCATAATACGGGTCTGTATTGTTTTGGCGCCGTCGTTTTGGCGCCAGTCCAAGTTTTCGGATTACTAATAGAACATGTGAGGAGCTTTCGACTGATAGCAAGATCTTAGATTTGGTCACAAAGAAAAAAAGTAATAATCAATAAACTAAGGCTGGCGCCAAAACGTCGGCGCCAAAACGACCTAGTCCCCCATAACACACCACAAACTAATGGATTTCTCCACATTGACAGCACCTACTGGAAGGAGGTGCAACTCTGGCAATTATGAATAGAGATCGGGCCGGTCGGTTTTGTTCCTTTAAATCTCCCAAAAATTCAATATAAATATTAAAGAGCATTTTTCTGTTAATAAAAAAAAGGTTTATTGCTTTTTTGAGGAAAAAAATAAACAATCAAAAAACCGAAATAAACCGAAAACTTTTCTTCGGTGTTTTTCGTTTTCGGTTTTTTTTCGGTTTTTGACCTAAACAGAGACCGACTGACTCTCTTGTCCGTTCTCTAATTATGATCCCGTAATGAGGCAAAAAGTACACCTTGTCTTGGTTCGCAAGGCGCTTTTGCCATCAACGCAATTATCAACGTAATTTTTAAAAAGTGCGATAATTTTTTAAAATTTGTTTCAACGGGTAATAATTTTAGTGGGAGAGATAACGCAAAAATGATAAAGTGCAGAATTTCAGTCCCAGTCATACAAAACATTTTTTGCGTTATCTCTCCCAATAAAATTATAACCCGTTGAAACAAATTTTAAAAAATATCGCAATTTTTAAAAATTACGGTGATAATTGCGTTGAGGCAAAATGTTAGTTGATTTAATTAAATATCAACACTTAAATTGATACTCCTCAAAAAGCAATAAAAAGGTTGATTTGCCTATCTCTAGCATAAGCGACGTTAAAAGCACGTCCTCTGCCCTCATTTTCGATCGAGAAACGTGAATTTTTAATCAAATTATCCAAGAATTTCTGTTACTTAAAAAAAATAAATATAATATAAAAGATTACATGTTTTAGGGGATTTAAAAACGTTAAAATTATATTCCTTAAAATTTTTAGTTTTTTAAATGTGCGATTCGGATGCTTTTTTCAACTCCTAAAATTCTTTGCCGTGCCATAAAGAAACAAATAGAAAACTGCTCAGAAAATTTCTCTCTTGAATTAATTTTTCTTTATTCTTCTTCATCAAAAATGCTTTTGTATGACTGGGGCTCAATTTAACACCCTCTCATTTTTGCGTTATCTTTCTCTCTATTTATACATAAGATGAATATAAAATTGAAATGATTAGGGCATAAAATTATATGGAAATATCCATATTTTTTCCCTGGACTGTGGGAGGCCTGAAACGCATGAAAAACATGTTTTTAGCTTGGTTTGAAGCTTCTAGGATGGATTTCTATATCCATTTTTTCCATATTTCGCGATTTATGTCCATATTTGTCCATATTTTGGCATTTATAATTTTTTAGCAAAATTTTCACGAAAAATATTTTAAATTAGTTTTTTAGCTCAAAATTTGGAAATGTATCTTATATGCAATTTCACCAATAAATTTGAAGAAATTTTGAGAAATTATACCCTTAATTTGGAAAAATTTATGTCCATATTTTGCAATTTTATGTCCATATTTTGAGATTTTTGCTATTTTATGTCCATATTTTGCGATTTGTTGTCCATATTTTATGGCCATATTTCGTGTTTTTATATCCATATTTTTGGATGCCCTAGAAATGATATTTAAGTTTTTTGTGGGCAGCTTCTGAAAAATATTTGTTCTGTTTTCATTGCTCAGCGTTCTCTCGCAAACATTCCAATTTTCATCTTTCAAAAGCGACTCCGTTCACGGGCCATCTGCGCGCAGTCAGTTCATTTTTCTGAATCATCAAAAATTGGTCCAAATTAAAACGCAAATGGAAAAAAACAAGTATATGGCACAATTGCCCTTTGAATTGGTTACTTATCATTTCGTCACTGATTCGTTTCGTCACCGTTCATTTCATCACTGACAAGGGAACATATCGAAATGTATGTGTCCAAATCTCTTTAAAACCACTTTTATTGTGTATAGCATAGTCGATTTACCATTGCCAATTTTCTGCTTTTTTGGCTCCGGCGACAAAAATGATCAGAAAAAAAGTGATCAATGTTTCGAAAATCGATAAAAATGACAAAATTTTAAAAATTCACAAAAAATTCAAAAATAATGTTAAGTCATACACTTTTTTTTAATGATCAGCAAACAATTCTCTATCAAATATTATTATAAAATAAATTCAAATAATAAGCTAGATGGAAATTCAAAATAATTCATCATCTGCCCAGCGGGTCCGAACTTTTAAAAACTTTATTCATCTTCCTTTTTGATAGAAAAAGCATCAGAGAGCCTTATTTAACTTGTAAATAGAATTTGGTGCGAAATTTTTAATTCCTTTTTAAACAGTCCAAAAGTTTAGGCTTAACTTTTTAGTGAAAATTCAATCTCATTTTTCGAGTAGTGATCAGAATCGCACCAGGTTTTGCAGGGGCCTAAAAAGGTCAAGGAAAGGCGTCTCTGCGTTCATTTAACAGTAGTACCTATGAATTTAAATTTTCTATTAATTTTTAAAGTTTCACTATTTATTTATTTTTGCAAAATTAATTCATAATTATTTTTTCAGAAAATGCTCTGAAACGCACCAAATGCTATTTACAATTTAAATAAGGCTCTCTGATGCTTTTTCTAGCAAAAAGGGAGATGAATAAAAATTTAAAAATTTTTAATTCCTTTTTAAACAGTCCAAAAGTTTAGGCTTAACTTTTTAGTGAAAATTCAATCTCATTTTTCGAGTAGTGATCAGAATTGCACCAGGTTTTGCAGGGGCCTAAAAAGGTCTATAAAAGGCGTCTCTGCGTTGATTTAACAGTAGTACCTATGAATTTAAATTTTCTAATTAATTTTTAAAGTTTCACTATTTATTTATTTTTGCAAAATTAATACTACAATGTACGAGTACTTTCTTTGATTATCGGTTTTTTTCAATCCTTATTTTCGGACCCCCCCCCCCGCCCCCGCACCCCATACCTATTGGATGATCTTTGATACCTATGGGATGGTGCGCGAGACTTTAATTAATTAATTTAAATTTAATTTATTAAATTAATTATTTAAATATTTTTGTGCGCGAGATTTTTTGCTGCGCGAGATTTTGTCCGATAAATTATGGAAAATCAAAAACATGGTCGCGGGCTCGAACCTCTGAGAGTGGAAGCAAGGAGCTTAACCACTTGGCCATAAGGGCAGTTGGAAGGTATGGGATAATTATTGACTGAATGATGAAAATTCCGAAAAATTGTGAAAAATCAAAAACATGGTAGCGGACTCGAACCGTTGAGAGTGGAAGCGAGGAGCTTAACCACTTGGCCACAGGGAGAGTTGAAAGGAACTGGATAATTGTTAACTAAATGGTGAAAAAATTTTCCCCTTTACCACAAGCGATTTTTTAATGCCAGAATCAAGTTTATTATAAAAAATTATTTTCTTATTTAAAAAAATATTTTATACAATTAAATAATTAATTGCGCGGTGAAGAGTCATTCGGCACCGGATTGGACCACATTCGGTTCGATTTTATTCATTTTTTGGCTAAATGAAAAGCCAACTGTCGAAATTGGTTCACTTTTATACCTCCTCTCCCCTTCCTCTGTCCTAAATTAAAAACCAAAATTTCAGGAAAAAAATTCAACCTTCTACTTTTGTCATTGTACCATAAAATCAGAGGAACAGGACAAAATTTCATCTCCTATTTAAAATATTTTGCTTTTTCGAAATTTCAAAATTTTTGATACACCCAAGATCAGTGTTAATCCGTTGAACAAGTACACACCAGGGATGGGCCAAATCGGAAAATAAAATGCGAAACGCGAAACGCGAAATTTGCGAAAGTGAAAAATGCGAAATGAAAATAAATGCGAAACGCGAAATTCCAAAAAACGCGAAATTGCGAAACGCGAAACGCGAAAGCGAAATTTTTTCTACCACTTTTTTAATAGTCAAAATCATAAAGCAAAAATCATTTTATGTAAATTTTATTCCAAATTTTAAAAATCAATAAAAAGCTTTTTTGAGGCGCGCTTTTTCCACAAAATTTTTTGGGAAGAGGGGGCAGGCGGCGCCAGTAGGCGCCGCCGGGAAAATTTTTTTGAAGATTTGAATAAAATTTGTTGACAGATTTTCACTAAAAAAGATCAAATTTTGCGATTTTTGTATCATTTTTCTAAGGAAAAATAAGAGTTTTGGTGCGCGGCGGTGCCGATAGGCGCCGCTGGGAACGGATTTTTACGAAAAATTTACAAAATTTTGCAATTTTGGTCCATTTTTCTAAGAAAAAATAGGAGTTTTGGGGGCGGGGCGGTGCCGATAGGCGCCGCCGGTGGGAAAAATTGGAAATTTTGATCATTTATAAACAAGTTCTCACTGAAAATTAGCCAATTTATAGGTAAAATTTTGAAAAATTTATGGGAATTTAATACAATTCTTAGGGGTGTAAAAGTCGCGTTTCGCGCCAAATTGCGAAACGCGAAACGCGAAAGCGAAAGTGCCAAAAAAAGCGAAATATGCGAAAGCGAAACGCGAAAGCGAAAGCGAAAGCCCATCCCTGGTACACACCATCCCAGAAATTAGCTCCAATACCAAAAAAGATTTAAATACCTGTCTCAGTGGTCTGTGAGAAGGTCACCAAAGGGGGTCCCAGGTTCGATTCTCAGTGCATGCTATAGCTGTATTTCGATGATTTTAATGAATAAATAAAATGAAAAGTGAGCAAAATGATTTTAAAATTGTTTACTAATTTTTAATATTTTTATTTGCTATCTGTAATGAAAATAGAAAACCATCAATCCTCGATCAGTCAATGACATCGACGTCAGCTTCTTGATCACTTTCTTCATTTGTTTTTTCTTCCTCCGCTTGCTCCCGCCTTTCCTCCTCCTCTTAATTTGTTTGATCAGATTTTAAACCCCTTCCATCAACTCACCAGCTTCAATTCGTCGAGTCTGCCGGTGTCCAGCAACCAATTCGAGACGAAATGATGCTCCAGCTGTTGGCGCATCTGTTCATCGTCCGGCATCGTCTTCCAAAGTTGCTCAAGTCGCCGCCACACGGAATGCAGTGCCTCATCACCTGAAAAATCACAACATTTAAAATTGAGCCCCCAAAAATGATATGGTCCCAGCCTGCTCATACAAAAGGCCCAAAAAAAAAAGAAAAACAGAAGAGAACGGGTGAAAGAAATATCATTTTACATAATTTTTTTCAGTTAGGGTCAGGGAGATCTTAGAATGGTACTAATATGGAAAATCGAAAATTCAGGTCAAGTTTCCGCAGCGAAAAATCAACCGTGACGGATATATCAAGGCCCAGTTCTTTTTGTCATCACCGTCAAGCGAGTCGCCGTCCCCACCTAGGGGGAAAAAAGTACGTCAAAGAAATGCAAAAAAATAAGTTTAAATCTGCTTTTGAATGGTGCAAATGGGTTTTGTGGGCAACACAAATGTCTATTTATAATCAAATATCGATGGTGCCGGGTCGTTACTCAAAAAACAATCAATAAAAATATAACAAAAAAATTATTTTTTGTTTCCTTATTTGTCAGATAAAACCTACAAACCTCCGTCCGGCGGAAGGCGGTGTAATAAATTGGCGGACGAAGTGGTGGACGACTCACTTGACCAGATGGGCCTGACGGAACCAATGGAGGTCTGCCGCGAATGGGCCGGAGTGGCTGCATATGAGGGAGGGGGCCAGGGGAGGAATTTTCGGAAATTTTGTATATATATATTTCATTCAAATATTTAGGCATTTTCGGATTTTTCTTGGTTAAGTCAGAAAAAAATTTACAAGCATTTTACTGATCACGAATCCGGCATCCATTTTGGCCAATTCCGAATTCCATACCCGAATTCAAACAAAAATTTGAAAGTTTGAATTTCTCGTTTAAAAATGATTTAATTTTTGTCTAAATTTAAAAACATTCCAATTTTTCACAGGTGATGTCTTTCGGCATTCAGTGACAGATCCCAAAAAACCTTTAATTTATAGATTTAAAAATATTTTTGAATACATTGTCGTTTTGCTGTTCCTCCAACGCGGCAGTGAAATTTTCCATGACAAAATTGACCAAATCTGAGTCATTTTTCGATCCCTGCGCAGACAAAATGGGGATTTTTATAATTTAATTAAATTTAGAGTTTACAAAATTACAAAAATAATGGTACGTTCCGTTTTTGGGCCGCATATTCAAATTAAAAAAAATAAATTGGCCTTTTGGCCTTTTGCCCTACCTCTCCCTCTCACATTCTTTTACCTTTTGTTGGACAATGATGGAGTTCTCCAGCACCGCCGCCATTTGGGCCTCCCATTCCTCCGGGCCCACGCTGCCATCCTCAAGGCCACCACCAGCTCTCTCTACCTGGAAATTTCCAAAAAAGTTGCCCACAAAACCCATTTGCACCATTCAAAAGCAGATTTAAACTTATTTTTTTGCATTTCTTTGACGTACCCTTTTTCCCCTTAGGTGATGGGGACGGCGACTCGCTTGACGGTGATGACTAAAAGAACTGGGCCTTGATATATCCGTCACGGTTGATTTTTCGCTGCGGAAACTTGACCTGAATTTTCGATTTTTCATATTAGTACCATTCCAAGATCTCCCTGACCCTAACTCAAAAAAATTATGTAAAATGATTTCTTTCACTCTTTCACTCTTTCACTCTTTCTCTTCTGTTTTTCTTTTTTATCTTCTCCCTCACTTGCGATCTCTTCTCTCTCTCTCTCTCTCTCTCTCTCTCTCTCTAGTTCACCCGTTTCTCACTCTCTTTTCTCTCACTTTCTCTCCCCCTCTGTATCTTTCTCTCTCTCTCTAGTTCACCCGTTTCTCACTAACTTTTCTCTCTCTTTCTCTTATCTTTCTCTCTCTCACCTTTTCCCCTTTTTCTCTCACTCATTTATTCCTTTCCCCCTTTATCTCTCATTCACCCTTTCCCCTTTCTCTCCTCGTCTACGTCTCTCTCTCTCTCTTCTTTTTCTCTTCCTCCCTCTCTTCTTTTTTTCTGATCCATTTTCCCTTTCTTCCTTTCTCTATCACCCTTTTCCGCATTTCTCTCTCTCACTCCTCTTCTCTCTCTCTCTCTTCTATCTCATTCCTTTCCCCCTTTCTCTCTCACTCATTCATTCTTTTCCCCCTTTTCTCTCTCTCATTTACCATTTCCCCTTTCTCTCCTCGTCTACGTCTTTCTCTCTCTCTACTTCTCTGTCTGTTTTTCACTAATCCATTTTCCCTTTCTTCCTTTCTCTCTCACTGACATATTTTCCGGTCATGACCGATTTCCTCTCCCCTCCACTCGCCCCCGAAGGTATATTCTAAAAAAAATTGAACTATTTTAAAATAAATAAATCCAGAAGTTACGTTTACAATGGTACGTTCCGTTTTTGGGCCGCACATTCAAATTAAAAAACATAAATTGACCTTTTGCCCTTCATCTCCCTCTCCCATTCTTTTAACATTTGTTGGACAATGATGAGTCCTCCAGCCCCGCCGCCATTTGGGCCTCCCATTCCTCCGAGCCCACGCTGCCATCCTCAAGGCCACTACCAGCTCTCTCTACCTGTAAAATTTCCAAAAAATTGACGCCCACAATTTAATTTTCAAGTCATGAAAATTTTTCCCACGACGAATTCCCCTCCCTCCCCCTTCTTTCCTTATAATCACTTCAGCCGCTTCTGCTTCTTCATTTCATTTTTTATCCGCCTTTTCACTTTGCTTTTCATCGCCCTTTTCCTATTCGCTGCTAATCGCCAATAAATCGCTTGCTTCAAACTTCACCTTTGGAAAATTAAACTTGATCTTACATAATTCGTGGTCTAAACACAAGCAATCCTAAGTTCGGGTTCCCCTTCCCATCCCAACCACGACACATTTCTTCAAATTCCAAATCCCGGACCCAAAATCAAACAAAAAGACGAAAATTAAATCATTTTTAAACGAGAAATTCAAACTTTCAAATTTTTGTTCGAATTCGGGTATGGAATTCGGAATTGGCCAAAATGGATGCCGGATTCGTGATCAGTAAAATGCTTGTAAATTTTTTTCTGACTTAACCAAGAAAATTTCCGAAAATTCCTCCCCTGGCCCCCTCCCTCATATGCAGCCACTCCGGCCCATTCGCGGCAGACCTCCATTGGTTCCGTCAGGCCCATCTGGTCAAGTGAGTCGTCCACCACTTCGTCCGCCAATTTCTTACACCGTCTTCCGCCGGACGGAGGTTTGTAGGTTTTATCTGACAAATGAGGAAACAAAAAATAAATTTTTTTGTTATATTTTTATTGATTGTTTTTTGAGTAACGACCCGGCACCATCGATATTTGATTATAAATAGACATTTGTGTTGCCCACAAAACCCATTTGCACCATTCAAAAGCAGATTTAAACTTATTTTTTTGCATTTCTTTGACGTACTTTTTTTCCCCTTAGGTGATGGGGACGGCGACTCGCTTGACGGTGATGACAAAAAGAACTGGGCCTTGATATATCCGTCACGGTTGATTTTTCGCTGCGGAAACTTGACCTGAATTTTCGATTTTCCATATTAGTACCATTCTAAGATCTCCCTGACATAACTCAAAAAAATTATGTAAAATGATATTTCTTTCACTCGTTCTTTTCTGTTTTTCTTTTTTTGGGCCTTTTGTATGAGCAGGGTGGGACCATATCATTTTTGGGGGCTCAATTTTAAATGTTGTGATTTTTCAGGTGATGAGGCACTGCATTCCGTGTGGCGGCGACTTGAGCAACTTTGGAAGACGATGCCGGACGATGAACAGATGCGCCAACAGCTGGAGCATCATTTCGTCTCGAATTGGTTGCTGGACACCGGCAGACTCGACGAATTGAAGCTGGTGAGTTGATGGAAGGGGTTTAAAATCTGATCAAACAAATTAAGAGGAGGAGGAAAGGCGGGAGCAAGCGGAGGAAGAAAAAACAAATGAAGAAAGTGATCAAGAAGCTGACATCGATGTCATTGACTGATCGAGGATTGATGGTTTTCTATTTTCATTACACATAGCAAATAAAAATATTAAAAAATTAGTAAACAATTTTAAAATCATTTTGCTCACTTTTCATTTTATTTATTCATTAAAATCATCGAAATACAGCTATAGCATGCACTGAGAATCGAACCTGGGACCCCCTTTGGTGACCTTCTCACAGACCACTGAGACAGGTATTTAAATCTTTTTTGGTATTGGAGCTAATTTCTGGGATGGTGTGTACTTGTTCAACGGATTAAACTGATCTTGGGTGTATCAAAAATTTTGAAATTTCGAAAAAGCAAAATATTTTAAATAGGAGATGAAATTTTGTCCTGTTCCTCTGATTTTATGGTACAATGACAAAAGTAGAAGGTTGAATTTTTTTTCCTGAAATTTTGGTTTTTAATTTAGGACAGAGGAAGGGGAGAGGAGGTATAAAAGTGAACCAATTTCGACAGTTGGCTTTTCATTTAGCCAAAAAATGAATAAAATCGAACCGAATGTGGTCCAATCCGGTGCCGAATGAATCTTCACCGCGCAATGACAATTGACGGCCGCGCACCTTGGCAGCACGGTCAAAATACGGACCGCCCCGAAGCTTGGCAACACGGTCAACCGCACACGCTGTTGGCATTAAACGGGCATCGTCTGACAAAATGTGAAGTCAATAATGGCATTAAATTTGTAAAAAAAAAATTAAATTTTTGTTAAATTGAAAGAAATTTCTTTAATTTTGGATTGTAAATTTAATTTAAAAATGAAATTTACAAATTTTCTATTTATAAAAAATGGGGAGGGAGGGGGGGGGGGGGTGGGTCGAGTTATTCCGTACAAAAGAGAGTTTTAAATGAAATTGTACAATGTCGAAACAGGAAAAAGTAAAACAAACAAACCGACCGGTGGTTGTTTTATTTTTGAAGTAGGGAATGCCGTCCAAATTTGCTGCGATGACAGCCAACGAATCGGACGGCTTGACTAAGGCATTGCGTCCAATGATCATATAAAGATCCTAAAATGAACAAATCTACTGTCATTGGAAAAATGCCGTACCCCATCGACATCGAACGCGGCGCCAATGTCATGTTCACCGAGTGCCATTTGGGTTGTTTTCTTTGAATCATGGAAACATCCTTGCAATCACTTTCGGTTTCCTGTAGGTCAAATCCGGATCCGGATGACCACCTAAGAAAATATTAAAGGTCAAAATAGAAAACAATAACTAAACGGACGTTCAGTGGGATGTCAAAGAAGCGAGAAAAAAATTGTTTTCCCCACAAAATATTATTTCAGGGAGAGTTTTGTGCCATTGTTCAACCTCCAAAGTCCGGTTTCGGCACCGTCCGTAGACAACTTTGTGCCGGCGCGACGAGTCGGTCCACAAAAATGGTGGACACATAGGGCCCAGTGACGCCGTGCATTGAGACGCCAGCAGCCGAAAGGGACGCCCATTGGCCATTCCACCGGTGAGAAGGGAGCGGATCTGAAAAGGACAAAAATGAAAAGTTGGCATAGAAGAAATTTATACAAAAAAATGGCAAAAAATAAAATAAAGAGAAAAATTTAAAAAACTAACTTTTTTGGGGGGATAAAAGCAACAATTTTTGGTTAAATCTCGTCAAATCCGGGCTGTGTGAACTTGTACACAGTTCTTTTGTTGGTTTTTTTGAAGCCGTAGGCGGAAAATAACATTTATTGTGAGCAGTATTTTGCCGCAAAACAAAATTTTTTTTGGGGGGGGGGGTGGGTGTGGAGGGGGAGGGGGAGGGGGTGGGAGTGATGGACCGGGGGATGGGGGAGATGGAGCTGCGGGAGTGGCGGCGATTTGGTCAACAAAATTTTAGGTTGTTTTTCCGCATCGGATGGGTCCCCCGTACAAAAGGGCGCTCAAAACATTGGCAGCAGAACTCACGCAAATGATTATCCAAGACGATGGTATGTTTGAGTATATATACCTACAAGTAATTTGAATCCATTCGTCTGAATCAAAAAAAAATTTTGAATACAGAAATATAAAAAAATTCATATAATCAAAAAATTTCCTTGGGAAGATTCTTGGATGCATTAGCATTTTTTTGAAAATTTTATATGTTTATTTGTTTTTTTAACTCTCAAAAAATCGAGGACATTAAAAAAATTTCATGAAGTCGGTTGCGAAACTGCCATAGAAGGGAATGCGCGCTTTGTCCGCGTTCTGTTTGAGTTGGTCAAAAGCGCCGGCACGGGAAGTGTCGGCACAGACAAGGCACGTCTTCCACCCCATCTCCTTGTAGTAGTAGGCCATCTGATTGCAAATGAATAATAAAATTTAAAATATATGGTTTGCGTCCCCAAACCTTTGTGCAGGTGGTCGTTTTTCCGGCACGGAGGGGGAGGGGGTGGGAGTGATGGACCGGGGGATGGGGGAGATGGAGCTGCGGGAGTGGCGGCGATTTGGTCGCCGATACAATGGGGGAGGGATGGTATTGGGGAGTGGGAAATTGTGGGCCACAGAATAGGGAGGAAGGGCCGCGGGGAAGGAGGGGGGAGGGGTGTTTTCGAGAGGGAAAGGGATGGAAGCGGAGTGGGAAATGGGAGTCACAATGGTCGGGGGATGGGTGGTGTGGGAAGGGGAGGAAAGGGAGTAATGGGAAAGAAGTGAAGAAACGGCGGTGAGGTACACGGAGGGGGAGTGTGAGAGGGGTACAATTTGGGGGGAATTAGAGGTGGGGATAGTTTGGGAAGGAGAGAGAGAAATAGGGGTGGGAGTGGGGGCATTAGTAAAACAGAAGGAGGAAAAATTTGGGGGGATTGGAAATGATGTTTTGGAAGAGGGAGGGGATGGGACGGGCGGCAGAAGAAGAGGAGGAGGAAGGGTTTGGGTTAAGTGGGGGGGGGGATTAAAATTAATTGAAAAAAGAGAGGGAGGGCGAGTCGGCATGGCGCGGTTTGACATTCTAAAAGTGAGAAATTGATCGTTAGTAAAAAAGTGCGAACTAAAAGTGGAAATTAGGGGGTCAATTTTACTAAAAATATAATGTTGACCAATTACAGGGGAGAAGAAAGAAGCAGATCTTAAATAGTTAGACCAGGATTTACATGCTTTTAGAGTACTAAAATTTCCAATTAAATAGAAAAAATGTCTAGCCCGGGAAACTGCGACTGAAACTATGTTGGGGTATTTTAAAAAATATAGTGATCTGCTCATCTCATCGGGAGTGGTGGGGAGGGATCGGGTGGTGATAAGGACAATTGCACCTGATTCTTAGGCCTGGAAGAAATCAACCGTCAAAACAGTTACGTTTTTTTAAGGGAGGAAGAGTTTTGGTAGTATTTAAATCTTTTTTGCTATTGGAGCTAATTTCTGGGATGGTGTGTACATGTTCAACGGATTGACACTGATCTTGGGTGTATCCAAAAATTTTTAAATTTCGAAAAAGCAAATTTTTAAATAGGAGATGAAATTTGTAGAATTCAGTCATTTTTGAATTGTCCAATTTTGACTCTACCTCTATCTCAGCGTATATTAGCCGTAGACCCACCATTCAAAGGGCAATTCGGAAGAAAATTTTGTCCTCTTTCTGATAGGCCTATGCAAAATCTCCAGAAAAATTTTCCCAACCCCCTAGGAATTTTTTTTCAAAAATTTCCCGATTTTTAGTGTATTTTGTGGGATCCCGATCACTATGAAGGAGTGACCTGATCATGTTGGGGTAAACGACTTTTTTTTAGAATCAAAAGAAAAGCCAACACGAATTATTTCAGATTTTTATGATCTTTTGAAATAGTTTTTTTAGTTTGGTAAAAGACTTTTTTCCGTCCCAAAAGTGATCAGTTCCTGTTCCCGTCCCAATATTTTAAAAGTTTGTGGACAAAATCTGGTAAAATTTTGCAAACCAATAGAGCAGATGTATTGCTTCAAAAAATGTCTTACAACTTGTATATTGAACAACTTATTAATACAAAAATAGTCACTGAACAAATTTCGGAGGTTTCGAACAAAGTCATCAGATTCAAACGCGGCAATCGTAAAGAATGGGGATCCTAATTTAACTTTTTTGTTTTAGGCTTAAAATCAGTTTCTGGGGGTTTACGATGGTTCTGATTACGAATCCGGGCTCGGTTTTGCTCAATTCCGAACCCCGGACCCGAATTCGAACAAAAAAGTTGAATTTTTTTCAAAATACGCGTTAAAATCGGTCTAATTTTGGCGTAAATTGCATATTTTTATGCAATTAATAGTTGAAGCATTATTTTGGACCAAAATAAATAGTTGTTATATAAATTCGAAGCTTTTACCCAGAAAAATGTACTTTTGAAAAAAATTCCAACTTTTTTGTTCGAATTCGGGTCCGGGGTTCGGAATTGAGCAAATCCGAGTTACGTTTCGTGATCAGCACCCTACAAAACCAACAAATACTTGAGCTCAAATAAAAAATAATAATTTTATATTTGGGACCCCCATTCTTTACGATTGCCGGTTAAGCCTTTTGACTTTCATTATTTGTCTCTTGGGTTCAATTTCACGACAGAACAGAAAATTTTTTATATTTTCTTTACATTATTTCAATTGAAATTTAAGTAATAAAAAATATTTCACCTTAAAGATTATTGTTTTTTCTTTTTTAAGCAGCCTAAAACCATAAATTAGCCTAATTTTGTTCATTTTTTACATTTAAAAGATTGTTAATTTATTTTAAAAATCCAGAATTTTGGACTTAAAATTCCAAGATCACCATGAAATGAAAACTTTTAAAAATTTTCATCGAATTCGTCCCCAAACCGAAAATACAAAATGTTATGGGTACATTTTTGAATATTGGCAATTTTCGTAACAAAGTACACTCAAATTTTTATTTTTTTTTCAAAAAATTTTCTCTTGGGAAAATTCCGTTTTGGTCCCGGCTTTTTTCGCGGTCCCGGACGAAAACGAGGTCCCGGTCCCGACTTTTATGGTCCCGGTTTTTGTCAAAATTGCCGGTCCCGTGCAACTCTAGTACAAATTTCCACAATCTCGCAAGTCGTATCTTTAACTAAAACATTTCGCCAAACAATTTTAATTTTTTCAAATTTTGGGTAATTTCACTGGTGAAGAAATTTGAGGCGCTGACCAAAAAATTTATCATTTTTTGTTCAGTGGCTATTTTTGTATTAATAAGTTGTTCAATATACAAGTTGTAAGACATTTTTTAAGCAATACATGTGCTCTATTGGTTTGCAAAATTTTATCAGATTTTGTCCACAAACTTTTGAAATATTGGGACGGGAACAGGAACTGATCACTTTTGGGACGGAACATAAAGACTTATATTCGGTTGAAAAATTGATCACCATAAATGATCAATTTTTTATCATTTCCCATTGAAATTCTGTAGAATTCAGTCATTTTTGAATGTTAGACATGTGTTGTCTGATTGCCCAACACGAAGAGGCGGAAAAGGACAGAGCCAAGCGAGCCGACAGCGAGGAGGACGTTGACCAGCGGCATGAACCGCAAAATTCTTTTTTAAAATTAATTTGACGCTTGGGGCTCCTTTACGCGGGCACCCCAAAACGTCGCCGGCCGAAACGTCGCCGGAAGACTTTTTGGACCATAACTTTGTTCATTGTAAATCAAATTAAGCATTCTTGGTGTTGTTCGATAGCTTTATGTGTTTACTATTAATAGGCTAAATTTAAAAAATTTTCGTTAAGTTTCAAAAAAGTTATGGCCAGAAGCAGCTCAAAAACCTAGTATTTCGAACTTTTTTTGCTCTGATTTTTTTTGTACATTAATAAAAAATTTTGAAAAATTTGTAGCTTATAGAGTTTTTCATAAGCTTTGGAACAATACCAAGAATGTTTAATATGGTTGAGTAGGAAAAAAGTTATGGTTCAAAAATTCGCCCGGCGAGGTTTCGGCTGGCGACGTTTTTTCCTGGTCCGCTCCTTTACACCCACACCGGCACCCTCCTCCAAATATACAAAATGTTTTGTTCCCATCTCTGACTGGAAGCGAATCCCGGTAGTTTCTCTCCAGTCCTATGCCATCCATCGGGAAGCGGTGGACGAAATGTTCACCCCAAAGGAACATTCTGGACAGGAATTTGGATAGGGGGACCGAAGGAGGAAGCCATGTCAGGATCGGGGACGATCCTTGGCATAGGGGGAGGTGTAAGGAGCATCACAAGTCAAATTAATTTTTAATTAAATTCATTTTCCGCCAACGACGATCGATCATTTCTTCTTTTCATTACACTATTTCCTTTTCTCTGACCACATATATATTGTTAACATTTTCCACAATTCTTTAGTCAGTTAGCTAATGTGTTGACACTTTTCTCGCTTTATCCTTTTGTTATGTATCCTCCCACAGTCCAGCAAAAAAAAACATGGATTTCCTTATAATTACCAGCCCTTGTGATGAATGATTGGTGCAATGAAAAGTTTGATGAAATTTTGAATAAAAAATTAAAAAGATTAAGGTAAGTATTATTTCTTAGAATTCTCATATTTGTAGTTTTAAATAAGAGAAATTTTTGGAAGAAAACTATTATATTTTTTTCTTTTCTGTGCGATTAATTTAAATTAAATGAATAAATTATAGTGGGCTGAATAATAGAGAAGGTGGCTGGTTTTAAAAAAATAATAAAAAACTCTCATTAATATATAATTATCTTTTTGATTATTTATGGTCATGAATAGTGTGATTATATTTAGAAAAATACCAAACATATTTTAATTAATTATTTAAGATGAATGCCAAAAAATTTAAGAAAATATTGAACAAAATGAGAAATTTAAAGCAACAAAAATTGAAATTTGTTTCACGATTAAATACAAATATGAAAAAATGCAAAAAGGAAAAAAGAAAAATTATTCTCTGTTACAGTTGAAAATTTTCAAAAAAAAAAAATAGATATGAAATGAAATGTAAAAATTATAATTAGAAGAAATAAAATAAACAATTTTGCCGTAAAAATATTTTTTGAGAATTCTCTAAAATTGGCACCACTTGGTTGCCTTAAATTTCAATATTTTTGAATTAGAATGGAATTATTTTTACGGCTCTAAATCGTCAGAATAATTAGTTCGAAACGAATATAAAATTTGTAAGCCGCAAAAACCTCAAATGTTTAACAAAAATTGTTGCTGAATTTGTGATAGAGAATTTGTTTTGAAAATTGATTTATTCAATTGATGCAAAAAATGAACATTTTTTTCCCCATAAAGAAAAATGAAAAAAGCGCTGAAACAGGGATACTGTAAATGGTATAAACATAGGGATACTGTAAGGTTGAAAAGGGGAGAATTTTTGAATTCGTATAATTCGTGGTGAGTCGAAGTGACAAAAGTACAAATGTGTGGTGATCAGAAGAGGTTGGATCATTTCAGTATGGAAGATTTATTATTATGATTAAATCAATTATTTAAATTGATAATTGATTAATCCAAATATGCACCTAAACTACATAGGCATGAAAAAAGTGAAAAAAGGCACACACAAAAAATTGGAAAAAGGCAGCAAAAAGTAACATTGGACATTTAAAAAAAAATTTTGGTTAAGGATTTTTAGGGAGCAAAACACGTGAAACTTAATCAAAAAACTTATTTTTGGTCATTTAAATGATTATCAAATAAACATTTAATAAATTTTTCGAATAGGTTAGGGATTGATCAATTGGTGTCAAATGTGCAAGGAACATTAGGTCATTTTCTAATGAGAATCAGTCCAAAATCGGTTACCCCACATTTGCGCCCCACTGGTTTTCTTTTAATACAAAAATTTATAAAATGCTTATTTTTGAATTGTATATTCAAAAGTGGTGACTTTCCATAGAGCGCCCAAAATCTGTTACTAAACTGCACAAAAATTCCAATTTTTCCAGGCGTGTCGCACCGTTGGAAGCTCTCTTTGTATTACTTTTAAAAATTTGGTTCAAAAACATCACACCCTAAAAGTGTTATTTGTCGCCTGACCTTTGACAAATTACTTAAAATTTAGCATCTTCCGTCTAATTTTGACTATAATTAAAAAACAAATTCGGCTTTTTTAATATTCTTGATTTTTTGTCAAATTTAGTTTAATTATCACATCCAAACTTTCATCTCTTTTATAATTAACGTACGTGTATTAATTGCCAATTGCAAAATCATTTCATTAATTGGCAATTTTTTACTCAGTTTTCAATTTTAATGCATAAACTCAGTTTCTTCTAATTCATTATTGTGAACTTATATTTAAAATTCTGCAAAACTCATTGAAATGCAAAAAGTGAATTTGACCAAACGAAGAAAATATTTCGCAAATAGAATTGTAGAAAAAATTATGCCTAAATTTGTTAGAAAATAGGAGTTGGCCACGAAACAATTACAAATGGAAGAAACAATGTGGAATTAGCAAAAAGAAATCACGGAGAAAATAAAAACAATTTGCGATGAAATAATTGTTATGAATTGAAAAATCAAAAGAAGAAAAGAAAGTCTCAAGAAATGTTTACTTTCGTTCATTGTGCACTCTTAAATTTGAGAAAACAATTACCCTATATGTATTCTTCTATTAAATTATCTGTTAAAGAAAATTTTGAAAATAAAAAAAAAGTCGGACAAAATGTCGTAGATTGATTTTAAAAATATAATAATGTGTAGCCATCGTTTAGAAAAAAAAAAGTGACGACAGAGATGACAAAGTGCCCACAAACCGGAAAAAGTGTCGACAAATTGGACAAAATGTCAAACCTCGATTTTTTACTGAAAAAACTTTAATTGTTTTATATTATGCGTAGCCATCGGAAATTCATTTTTAGTGACTATATAATATTAAGGAATGTTTCATCCAAAAGCGTAAATATTTTCGATTAATTAATAATAACAAAAAATTGCATATAGAATTCATATAAAGGAAAAAAGTGAAAAATCAGGACACATTTAAAAATAAGAATCATTTTTAATTGGCTAAAACTTGCCTACATTTGCAAGAAAATTAGCATAATTATGGTATAATATAGAAATAGAATAATTAATTGGCATTAGAAAGCAAAAAAATCACTGAGAAAAAAATGAAATGCAAAAATTCATATTCACTATTTTGAATAGTTTTTTTAATAATTTTTACACAAATAATCAAAAATGATTACAAATTTTATTTTGAAATTTTTATTTAATGAAAGATTAAATAATAAAGTTTTTTTTGCGAATAATCAGGACATATTTGACAAAAAATAAATAATTTTTAAGTGCATTTTTCAGATATTTTAAATTAGCAATAACAGGAAAAAATTAAAAACTTTTTTTATACCTTTTATGCTATTAGTATTACAAAATATGGACAAATATAAAAAAATCCAAATGAGCAAAATCAGGAAAAATTGAAAAACCTTTTTTATATTGATTTAAAAAAGGCGCTCGAAATAAATTTTTTAAAATTTTTAAGGGCAATTAACGTCCATTTGGCCTCAGTCTCTCATAACAGAGAACTTTTCTTCATTTTTTGTTGTGGTTGTGCGTCAATGTCATGTCACTGTTCCATGTCCAACACTCACCGGTAATTAAAAGCCTTGAAAATGCTTGAGTTTTAGCAGTGCCGAGATAGATGCGGCTGGAAAATTTTGGAAATTTTTATTGAATTTATTATAAAATTGGGCTACCCAACTTTTGGGGATTTGAAACTTGGGGACCCGACATTTGGGGACCCGACTTTTGGGGACCCGACACTTAGGGAACCAGACATTTGGGGACCGAGCGTCTTTTGGGGATACGACATTTGGGGAACTCGACATTTGGGGACCCGACATTTAATATTTTTTTAAATAATTCTGTTTCCGGACTCACCGCGATGAGATAGCCGAATTTGAGCCCATACTAACCACAATACAATAGACAAACCACAAGTCATTTTTTAATGAAGAAGGAATTACGAAACGAAAATATTTATAAACCTTTGACAAATATTCAATATGAACGCGAAATTGCTAAAAAGTTGGGCACAAATCGCACCGAAATTTATAAATTGAGGAAAAAATTGGTACAAAAAAGAGAGAGAAATGAGGAAAGAGAAGAATCAAAAATGGAACTGATCAGAAAATTTGATGTAATTAGAAAAGAAATAATTTATGGCGCTAAATATAAAGAAAAGAAAAGATCAAAAATTGAACGTGAAATTGCTAATGAATTGGGAATTAATTGGATGAAAATTTACAAATGGAAGAAGGAATTGGAATTTGGTAAGAATTCAATGGCATAATTAATTTGAATATTTCTCATTTTAAGGTATAAAAAAGCAATTTTCAACGCAACAACAAATTGAAAAAATTAAAGAATTTGGAAAAGTGATAGAGGAATTCTTTAAAAAATTCAAATTAAAAGCGAATTGGAAAATTAAAGAAAAAATAGCGGGTAAAATAGGTGTTAGTTTGAACACAATAAGACGATGGAAAAAGAAATTCGGCACCAAATCCATTCGTTAGTTTTGGTAAATAAATTTTTTCCTGTGACACTTAGATCAATTCCACCATGAAAAGCCTAGTAATATCTCTTTGTATCTCTTTTCTTTATAATTCCTTTAAGTTTGGCGAACTTTCTCTTTGTTCTTAGCGGATAAATCGATTTATACAATGTTTTTTTCCATTTTTTCAAAAAAAATATTTTACATTTATTTATTTTTACAAATTATTATATTTTATTAAATTTTTTCACCATAACGAAATCATTTTTAAAGTCGAAAAATTCGAAAAGATCTTTAAATTTTTGTTTTAAACTATTACAAAATATATTTCTTTTGTAATTTTGTTTGTAGTTAAAAATTGAACCAAAGGCAACCAAAAACTATTCTTAAAAAGAAAAAATACTCAAAAAAATTTTGAATATAAGATTATGATGTTTTTTTTGCATGTCCCTCGAACGAAAACGTCCTGGCCCATCGGCATTTTTGTTTTAAAATATTACAAATATAATTAATTTTAAATTTTCTACGTAATTATGAAAAATGCATTTTCCCCCATTATTCCACTCGCTCATTCTCGGACCTAAATCCCCTTCCTAATTGTCCTGCTGTTGGTCAGTTGGGATTAAACTCCTTGCTACCTTCACTAATGATAGAACAATTACTGACTGACAAATTTGTTATTTTACATGGATTTGTTGGCCGCCGAGCGAAATCGGGCTGAGCAGCCACGGTGAACTCAAAAGAAAATGCCAAAAATAGGGATAACATGGTGCCAGTGAGGTTGCCGTGTTTTTGATGGTGTTCAGCCGGTCTGTTTCAATTTTCATTGTCTCATTTTAAGGTATAATAATGAAACTTTCGCTTTCAAACGAACGAAAAATAAAAAATTAAAAAATTTGAAAAAGTGAAAGAAGAAATTTCAAAAAAATTCAATTTGCAAATTAATATGAAAGTTGAAACAAAAATTGCAAAAAAATTGGGTGTTGGGTTGAGAACAAAAGAGAAAATTCGGCACACGTATTAATTAATTTACTTTATAAAAAAATTAATTTTTTTTTAGGAGAAAGAAAACGCTACTCGAATGCTGAGAAATTGGAATACCTGAAAAAAAGTGAGGAAATGAAAAAAGGTAACCCAATGATAAGTGAGAGAAAAATTGCCGAAAAATTAGGCATTTCAAATTACAATTTGAGAGATTGGACGAAGAAATTTGCACCAAATTGATTCGTTAGCTATGGTCAAATATATTTTATCCTGTCACTCTTGGGTCACTATGTAGAGAAAATCTGTGTACTATTTCCTTGTTTCTTTTTTCTTTGTAATTTCTCTCACTTTGGCGTACTATCTGTTTATTTAAATAGATAAAATGCAACAACTTTTATTTTGCTCTATATCATTTCATTTTACTATTAAATCATTTTTTGTCGTTGAGCGGGTTATAATTTTATGGAGAGAGATAATGCAAAAAAGAGAGAGTGCTTGATTTGGCTCCCGGACAATTGGACAGTCGACAATCCGACAGTAAATACACAAAAAAAAAGAATAAAATGCCATCGCCGAAAGGGACCGATTATGACATAATCCAAGGACGGCATTCGTGTGCGATGAATGGCAAGAAAAGCACTTATATTCAACAAATGCGCATTTGTCACTTACAAAATGGAAATCGCATCTAATTAATATGCTTCGAAATAATGTTTTATGATTGCATCCGCATTTTTATTTCTCCTAAACATATTAATATTTTTTCATTTGTTAATAAGTAAAAATGGTATAATCTTCGGGTTTATTTGAATTTTTTTTTTTTTTTGGTTGAATTTTTCACACAGCAAAAGTAAAAGGGAACTCTCACTTTGGCGTACTATCTGTTTATTTAAATAGATAAAATGCAACAATTTTTATTTTGCTCTATATCATTTCATTTTACTATTATAATCATTTTTTGTCGCGCGTTTTTTCCAAAGAAAATTTGGGGAACAATATCAACAAACATTATGCCATTAACGTTAATATCAACGCTATTTTATTTTTAAAATTTAGCGCTTATATTCAACAAATGCGCATTCGTTACTTACAAAATGCAAAATCCCATCTAATTAATATGAATCGAAATAAGGTTTTAGAATGCACCCGCATTTTTATTTCTCCTAAATATATTAATATTTTTTCATTTGTTAATAAGTAAAAATGGTATAATCTTCGGGTTTATTTGAGTTTTTTTTTTTTGGTTGAATTTTTCACACAGCAAAAGTAAAAGGGAAATTTAACAAACACTTTTGAATTTAAAGATAAATTAATCTTAAACACGTTAATAGTAAATCAATTATTCAATCATTAAGAGTTGGCAATTGATTTAATAGTTTTTCTATAATGACAAATTCATATAAAAAAAATATATAATGCATGCTAAGATAAACGTAAAATATTGATGCAATTTTTGGTGAGGGCGGGAAAATTAAAAAATATATATATATTTTTAAAGATTTCTGTCAATCATAAAATAATTTATACACGCAGAAAATTTTCTTTTGAAAATATTTTAAGCTAAAAAAATGATGCAAATTAATTTTATGACACTTTTCTTTTTGTTTTTAATCCTACAAATTGATGGGTTTGATGAAGATTTATTTGATGATTTGTGGAAAAACTTAAAGCCATCGACCTCAAAAAACACCAAAAAACAAAAATTCGTAGAAATTAATGCCATAAAGCAAGAAATAGTTGATATGAATGAAATTTATGAACAACAAAATGCCAATAAAATGGAAAAAGTATTACAAAAAATTAAAAAGGAACCATTGGAAGAGCAAAACAATAATTTAAACACAAAAAGTAAAGTGCCAAAAATTGAAATGGACAAATTGAGCGAAGAATCTTTTGGAAATGAGTTTGATGAACAAGGTGATCAGAATGTTTTGTCTGCTCATCAAAACGATTCTTCAGATTATGAGGTACAAATAAATACGATATTATACAGATAAAACAAAATGCAAATTTGCTGGGTTCTAATATTTGAATTTTTAAAAAATATTTATTCTTATTTAGCAAACAGAACAAGAAAAGAAATGGAAATTTTGGATAAATTTAATTTGATGAAAAAGAAATTACGAAAAGAAAATGTTTATAAAAATTTGACAAAAAATCAATTTGAATCCGAAATTGCAAAAAAGTTGGGCACAAATCGTAAAGCAATTTATGAAATGAAGAAAAAATTAAAGCAAAAAAGAGAGAGAATGGAAGGAAGTGAAGAAACAAAAATGGAACTGATCAGAAAATTTGATCAATTAAAAAAAGAAAAAATATATTGGCTTAGAGATAAAGAGAAAAATAAATCCAAAATTGAAGAAGAAATTGCTAATGAATTGGGAACTAATCATGTTAACATTTATAAATGGAAGAGGCAATTTGGTAAAAAAAACATAATCGAATTTTAATCATTGTCTTATTTTAAGGTTTATTAAATAGAATATCAAATCAGCAAAAACAGGAAAAAATTAAACAATTTGAAAAAGTGAGAGAAGAATTTACGAAAAAATTCAATTTGAAAACAACAAATAAAATTGATGAAAAAATTGCAAAAAAAATTGGTGTTACATTAAGAACAATTTATCGATGGAAGAGAAAAACCGATTTAATCACTCGTAATATTTTAATACTTAAATTTTTTTATTCTTAAAAAATAAATTTGCTTTTCTTTAAGGAGAAAGAAAATTTTATTCTGATGCTGAAAAAATGGAATATGTGAAAAGAGGTGAGGAGATGAGAGAAAGAAACCCAATGATAACTAAGAGAAAAATTGCCGAAAAATTGGGCATTCCATTTGCCAATTTACAACGATGGACGACTAAATATGGCACCGAATCGATTGGTTAGTTTTGGCAAAAGTAATTTTATCCGGCCCAATTCGAAATTAGTGAAAAATAGCATAAAAAATTGGGCGTAAATTGAGACCAATTAAAGGTGGAAGAGAACACTCGGTTTAACTAATCTTATTATTTTTTAATTATTTGAATTCAACGAAAGTTTATTTAATAATTTTAATTAAATTTTTAATTATTTGAGTTTATTAAGAAAAGTTCCGAATTTACTCGGCTGATAAATTGGAATGTGCGAAAGAAAGTAAAGAGATGAAAAAAAGAAACCCAATGATAACTGAAAGAAAAATTGCCGAAAAATTAGGCATTCCAATTGCCAATTTATAACGATGGACGAAGAAAGTTGGCACCGAATCGAATCATGATATTTTAGATCACAATTAGGAAATAGCTTTTAAATCGTTAGTTTGTTTTTCGGTCATAATTAGTGAATGATTTGCAGTATTTCATTTTGTTTCTGCGGCTTTCTTTTGATGATAAATGCAGAAAAGCATCTTTAGCCCGGCAATTATTAACTTAAACGCCACTATGGAAATTTAAGGTGTCGGGTCGTTACTCAAAAACCATCAAATGGAAATTGTTGACAGAAAATTCTTCATAACTTCGCCTAAAATGAAACAAATTTTAAATTTTAATATTATTCGATAGCCCTAAATGTTTTCTATTATCCTGCAAAATGTCAAAAAAATTGGTTAAGTTTCAAAAAACTGAGAGACTCAAAATCTAAGTTCTTTTTGTACATATTTTTAGTCATAACTTTGTTGAAACTTCATGAACATTTTTGAAAAATTTCATGATAGTAGGTAGAAAAGACGACCGAATGCTATTAAGAATTAAAAATTCGGTTACTTTTGAGCAAAGTTATTTGAAAAAAGTTTCTCATTTGATAGTTTTAACTAACATCATAACACCAAATTTAACAGTTTGTTGTTTTTGCCGACCCTAAATAAACAAATAAAAACCTGCTCAGAAATTTCATGAGAAAATAAAAATAGGTTAGCAAAAAAAAATGCAAGCAATAAAAAGAACTCATTCAAGCATTTCTAAGGCGCGTTTAAAAAAAAATTAAACTTTTTTTGATGTATAAGAATTTTTTCATCAACTAATTCATTAATATACATATTTCATTTTCGGAATTAAATAAAATTATATTTCAACATTTATAAAAAGGGAAATTTTAAAAGATTTTATATTATTCAGTCATTAAATGGTGACAATTGATTTCGTAATTTTCTTTAATGACAATAGCCATGTAAAAAATTATAAGCAACATGCTAAAATAAAAGTAAAATATTGATGTAATTTTTGGTGGGGAGAAAATTAAAAGAAATGTGTATATTTTAAAAAATTTCTATTAAATCATATAATTAATATATGAAGAAAATTTAATTTTGAAAATATTTAACGTAAAAAATGCTGCAAATTAATTTGATGATTATTTTTTTTCTCATTTTTAATCGTTTTAATAGATGGAATTGATGAAGAAGATTTATTTGATGATTTATGGAAAACCGTAAAGCCATCGACCTCAAAAAACATCAAAAAACAAAAATTCGGAGAAATTAATGTCATTAAGGAAGAAATTGATAATGAAAATTATGAACAAGGATATGCCAATAAAATAATGATAAAGTCTGAAAATTACAATGAAAAAGAAATGGAAGAGAAAAAGCCAAAAATATTGCAAAAAATTAAAAAGGAAAAAACATTGGAAGAAAATAATAATTTAAAACCCAAAATAAAAGAGCCAAAAATTGAAATGGACAAATTGAGCGAAGAATCATTTGAAAATGAGTTTAATGAGCAAGCTGATCAAAATGTTTCGTTTACTGATCAGAGAAATTCTGCTGACAATTATATGGTAATTCAATAAGCCTGGGAAAAATTATTTAAAATTCTTTGGGTTCTAAGTTTTGCATTTCTAAAATTTTAATGATTTAATTAGGAGTCTGAAACAAGAAATAAAATGGAAATTTTGAATAAGTTCAATTTGATGAAAACGGAATTGCGAGAAGAAAATATTTATAAAAATTTGACAATTTTTCAATTTGAAAGCGAAATTGCTAAAAAGTTGGGCACAAATCGAAACAAAATTTATAAATTGAAGAAAAAATTAGGACAAAAAAGAGAGAAGAGAACGGAGGAAAGTGAAGAAACAAAAATGGAAGTGATCAGAAAATTTGATAAAATGAAAAAAGAAAAAATTTATGGCTTTAAATATGACAGACAGAATAGGACTAAAATTGAATGTGAAATTTCTAATAAATTGGGAATTAATAGGAATAAAATTTACAAATGGAAAAAGGAATTTGGTAAGAAAATAAATGGAAAAACCGAATTTTATTCATTTTCTCATTTTAAGGCATAATAATGAAACTTTCGCTTTCAAACGAACAAAAAATAGAAAAATTAAACAATTTGAAAAAGTGAAAGAAGAAATTTCAAAAAAAATCAATTTCAAAATTAATATGAAAGTTGAAACAAAAATTGCAAAAAAATTGGGTGTTGGGTTGAGAACAAAAGAGAAAATTCGGTTTAAACACACGTATTAATTAATTTACTTTATAAAAAAATTAATTTTTTTTTAGGAGAAAGAAAACGCTACTCGAATACTGAGAAATTGGAATACTTGAAAAATAGTGAGGAAATGAAAAAAGGTAACCCAATGATAAGTGAGAAAAAAATTGCCGAAAAATTGGGCATTTCAAATTGCAATTTGAGAGATTGGACGAAGAAATTCGCACCAAATTGATTCGCTAGCTATGGTCAAATATATTTTATCCTCTGACAAATGGGTCAACTTCACTATGTAGAGAAAATCAGTGTACTATTTCCTTGTTTCTGTTTTCTTTGTAATTGCTCTCAATTTGGCGTACTATCTCTTTATTTTTAGCTGATAAAAGGCAACAGTGTTTCGCTTTATATAATTTGTTTTTTTCATTTTTTTGCAAATAAATATTTTTTACATGGAGCCCAATATGCTAAGATACAAGTATAATATTGATGCAAAAATTTTATGGGGAGAAAAACTAAAAGAAATGTATATTTTAAACAATTTCTGTAAAAAACACATAATTAATATATGCAGAATAATTTGATTCCATTTATGTAAGGCAAAAGGAAAACTTATACCGATGCTGAGAAACAGAAATATGTGAAAAAATGAAGAAATGAAAATCAAAAAACCAATGATAAGAGCAAGGGTTGCCAGAGAATTTCAGTCACTGCACGGAAAGGGTGCTAGGTCGTTTCCTAAAAACCGCCAAGGGGTAGAAAATAAAAAATGTAAAACAAATAAATCATATCTTGTCTCAAATTCAATCAAATAAATATTTCATGTACATATTACTCAATAGCTCACGGTGTTTTATATTAGAATATTATTGAAAATTTATGTCCATAACCTTTTTACAATTTATGAAAAAATTTCTAAATTAATATTCTTGTAGAGAGAATCTTGTGTTATAAATGATACCAAGAATTATTAATTTTGTTGAATTTAAGCCAAGTTATGAATTTGTATGTCTTACATTTTTTGTTTTCCTACCACTTAGCGGTTTTTAGGAAACGCCCATGGTGGCGGTTTTTAGGAAACGCCCATGGTGGCGGTTTTTAGGAAACGCCCATGGTGGCGGTTTTTAAGAAACGCCCTGGCGGATTTAGGAAACGCCTATGGTGGCGGTTTTTAGGGGTGCTACGACGTTAAAAAAAAATGCAATAAAGGTCGTTACAAAAAAAGTGCAAAAATGGTCATTACAAAAAAAAGTGCAATAATGGTCAATACAAAAAAGGGGCAATAATGGTCAATACAAAAAAGGGGCAATATTTAAAAATACAGTACTTTGCATTAAAATACAGTACTTCTCGTAACAAAGAAAGGCCGAACTTATTGCAGACATGTTTCCAATTCGTTTTTATCTGGATATTCATGAATTTTAAGTGGAACAAAATGACTTTAACAAGGACTTTTTATTTGATATGGTTGGTGCATTGACAAAAAAAAAACAAATTTGGATGAATTCTGCTATTTATGTAAGCGTTTCATTTTACAATTTAAGTATGTATTATTTAAATTATGGCCATTAAGCTAAAAGTGGTGCCGTCAAACAATTTTCAAAAATTTCAAAAGATGCTATACTTTTGCTTCATGCTGTCCAAGCTGGACACCGTGTTGGTGTGGTTGATTGTTAAAGAAATCAAAAACCGATGTTTGAATAAACATACTCAATGTCATAAAATATGATCGAAAAAAGACCTCGCATATTTTCAATTACTTTTTTGCTTTGGAAAAAAAATATAAAATTAATCTTTGTTACGAGAAGTACTGTATTTTAATGCAAAGTACTGTATTTTTAAATATTGCCCCTTTTTTGTATTGACCTGACCATTTTTTTGTATTGGCCATTATTGCACTTTTTTTGTAATGACCATTATTGCATTTTTTTTGTAACGACTCGTCACGGTTTTTAGGAAACGACCCAGCACGCACGGAAAGCATAGGAGAGCAGTAGAAAAATAAGCGGCAACCCTGGATAAGAAGAGAAAGGGAAATTGCCGAAAATTTTGGTATCGGCATAATGAACATAAGAAGATTAGGAGAAGAAATTCGGCACCAATTTGACAGTAATGTGAAGGCACAGAGACGAAACGCGATTATAAGCGATCATCGATCACTTTTTGATACCTTTTCCCGCCACTTTCGCTTCCTTTTCCCGCTCTCGCAACAGTCAGTTGAGTGGGGCTAGGCAGTCGAGAGCGATGGAGTGGGATGGGCTTTGGCTATTACTTTTCAAGATATTTATCGGGGCACAATAAATGATGTTGTGTTTTATTCCTTCTTGGCATTTCTCCATGCGCATTTAATCAGTAGGGATGGAAATTTAAGTCACGAAAAATTTCAAAAAAGTCGACTTAAAAAGTCATGAAAAATCGCCAAAAAGTCACTAAAAAGTCATAAAAAATGCAAAAAAGTCACAAAAAATGCAAAAAAGTCATGAAAAATAACCAAAAAGTCACATAAAAATGCCAAAAAAGCACTAAATAAACCCAAAAAAGTCCTGAAAATAAGCAAAATGTAAGTAAACCCAAAAGCCGTTTTAAACATTCTTCGAAGAAAGTAATTTAAAAACGACTAATTTTAATGGAAAACAATTCAAAAATGTTACACCGCCAGATTTTTATTTTATTTTTTATTTTTCAGTCCCGTCATTTGAGTCCTAATGGTATAAGAAATTTCAGTTCCGTCTCGAATTTGGCTTATTTTTCGGAATTTTCATCACAATAAGTCAAATTTTGCCTTAAAAAGTGTAAAAGCCATGAAAAAGTCACAAAGACGCAAAAAAGTAAAAAAAAATCACAAAAAATGTATGTAGAAGCTTCAAACAAAGTTTAGAACTGGACCAGGGATGGGCCAAATTAAAAAATAAAAAGCGAAATGCGAAATGCGAAAAAAAAAACGAAATTTTTTTTAAAAATTTTACCAATAGTAAAATCATAGATTTTGTGGTTGTGATGCAAAAAAAAAACAAAAACAAAATCTCTGCATTTTCCGGTTCAATTTTTTTCTCAAATCACATAATTTGCCAAATTCTACCCGTTTTGGGGTTAAAAATTTCAAAAATCAAGGTTAAATGAGAGTCCGGCGGTGCCGTCAGGCGCCGCGGAAATTTTTTGGAAATTCTAATAAAATATGATAGGAAAAGTGGCAAAATTTAAATTTTCAAATATATTCATTCTTAGGGTTGAAATTTCGCATTTCGCGTCAAAAAGCGAAATGCGAAAAGCGAAATGCGAAACGCCAAAAAAATGCGAATAATGCGAAATGCGAAAAGCGAAACCTCGGCCCATCCCTGGTTTGGACATCAGCACCTTCACTAAATTTAATTTATTTTTTTTACTGCTGAGCCCCGTCCTATACGCTTTTCAAAGAACCAATTGTTAACTTACCGATCGAATCTATTTTAATTTAATAGATAACGGTAAAGTTTGATAATTATTTACAAAAATTGCTGAAAAATTAAAATAATTAATTTAAATATTTATTAGCACATATAATATTTTGTTTTCGTCTCATTTTCTTAAAATTTTGTTGATATTTGATTTTTTTGCGTTAGATTATTCTACAACATTTATAAAAAGTGAAAAGGAAATTAACAATAATCTCAAAAAAAGTTGATTATTGATTCATAATTTTCTATAATGATAAAAGTCACATATAAAATTACAATCAATATATTCATTATAAAATCAATTCTTCATGCAATTATTAGTGGGGGAAAAATTTTTAAAAATTAAATCATAAAATTAATATAGGCAGAAAATACTATTTTTGAATTTTTTGCCTCTAAAAATGGTGCCTAATTTGGTGACAATTTTCTTCTTATTTATTATCGTGCGAATTGATGGTATTGATGATGATTTATTTGATGATTTGTGGAAAAATTTAAAGATTCCATCGACCTCAAAAAACTTTAAAAAACAAAAATTCGGAGAAATTCACGCCATAAAAGAAGAAATTATTGATAAAAATGAAATTTATGAACAACAAAATGCCAATAAAGTTGAAATGGAAGACACAAAGCTAAAAGTATTGCAAAAAATTAAAAAGGAACCATTTGAGGAACAAAATAATAATTTAAAAAGAAAAATTAAAGAGCCAAAAATTGAAATGGACAAATCGAGTGAATATTCATTTGAAAATCCGTTTGAGCAAGATGATCAGAATGTTTTATCTGCTAATCAGAACGATTCTGCGGATGATGATGAGGATTACAATGATATGGTAATTCAACAATCAGCGAAAAAGTTATTTAAAAATTCATTGGATTATAAATTTCCATTTTAAAAATTTTAATAATTTATTTAGGAGTTCGAAAAAAGAAACGAAATGGAAAGTGATATTTTGAATAAATTCAATTTGATGAAAAAGGAATTGAGAAAAGAAAATATTTATAAAAATTTGACATTTTGTAAATTTGAATGCGAAATTGCAGAAAAATTGGGCACAAATCGAACCAAAATTTATAAATTGAAGCGAAAATTGGGACAAAAAACGAAGGAAAATGAAGAAACAAAAAGGCAATTGATCAAAAAATTTGATCAAATGAGAAAAGAAAAAATTTGTGGGCTTAAATGCGACGAGAAGAAAAGATCATTTATTGAACGTGAAATTGCTAATGAATTGGGAATTAGTCGGGATAAAATTTTCAAATGGAAGAAGGAATTGGTATTAGGTAAGAGACCAATGGTCTAATCTAATTTTTAAAAATTGTCTTATTAATTCAACTGAACAAAAAATTGAAAAAATATTAAACAATTTGAAACCAAATTGGAAAATTGATAAAAAAAAATAGCGCAAAAAATTGGGGTTGTATGGAAAACAATTTATAGATGGAAGATAAAACCTGGTTTAAAGACGACTCGTAAAATTATATTTAAAAAAATAATAATAATAATTAAATTAACTTTTATTTTAAGGAAAGACCAAAATTTACACGGACGCTGAGAAATTGGAATATGTGAAAAGAAGTGAAGAAATGACAAAAAGGAACCCAATGATAAGTGAGAGAAAAATTGCGGAAACATTGGACATTCCATATACCAACTTAAGACGATGGAAGAGGAAATTCGGCACCAAACGGATTCATTAGCTTTGTCAAAATAATTAAATTCAGTGACACTTTGCGTTTTTCAGCTTTTGAGATTTATTTATCCTTTCCAATAATGACTAAGGTTGCCGCCCAAATCCAGATATTTTCTTACGTCCTACTGTAGCCTCGGTTCTTGGTGATTTCGTCAGTGAGTGATTTCGTAGTGGAAATCAATTCATTAAAAGCGTACACCTAGCCAGATATTACAAAAATTCAAAAAGTCGATACGTAAGAACCGGCTCATAAATATTTAAACGAGTCACGAGTTCTGGTCCCGGTTTTTCACGAGGTCCATATCCCGGACGCTGGTCCCGGTTTTTGTCAAAATTCCCGGTCCCGTGCAACTCTAGTTGACAATCGAGCAAATAATTTTATTTTTAATTGAAATACCGAATGAATTTAATTTTAAATGTTTTTTTGTAAAAAAAAAATGATTTTTATCACTGAACGAAATCCCTTAATGACGAAATCACTTGGGACGAAATTATATGTTACCGTAATCTCTGATAGTAGACCTCACTTATTTCTGTCGATTTGTACAAAGTTTCAATATAGAAATTCAAAAATTTGAATTAGTATTCTTAAATTGTTGCCATGTCGAACCAATTTTGATTTGCGCTTTTCAAGTGCCCACTTACTCGACTAGATTAAGACCATCAACACACTCAAAAAACTGAAATACAACACTGTCGAAAACACCTGACACGCAATTTTTCTGTACTGTCTGATACAAAAGGCTAGCATTATTTGCTTGTTTCATTATCATTGTAAACTTCTCTCATTTTGGTGTTTTAGCTCTTCATTTAACTGATAAAAAGCAAACTTTTTTATTTCGCTCTATAACCATTTTACATTTTTTGAAATAAATATTTTGCACCTATTATTTGAAATAGAGTAGAGCGGAACCGGGAATTTTGGGCAAAACCGGGACCGGGAACTTTTCGGGTCGAAAAACCGGGAATTTTTGGCTGGGATAACCGGAAAAAAACCACGACTAGTCCCGTTCCCGGTCAAAACCGGGAACTATGTACTCAGTTGTCCCGCTTTTTTCAGTACCGGGTCCCGCGGTCCCGCTCTACTCTAGTTTGAACAATAGATTCGTATTTCTAGTTTTTTATACCAGATAAAATATTTTTTACGAAAAAATTTGATTAGTCGACATTTTCTTTGCTGACACTTGCAGCGCTGATTGTGGAAATTCAATCCGTCATATTGAGAAGGATTTATTCCCACTTGCAATCCACCCTTCTGATTTGAGAGGAATACACGGGAGAATGACCTCAGTGGTCCATTTCTTTCTCCCCCCAAAGCCGTAGAATTCCAATTTCTTCGGAAGTCACTTTAGTGCTTTTCCGGTTTCATAAAATCACAAACTGTGTACGGAACTTAAAAAGCTCAAGATACAAATTTCCGAGGCTTCGAGAACCGAGGCTGAGAATTGAAGAAATGAACAAGTTTGAGAGTTGAGACCAAAAAAATCTTCTAGATTTATATTGTTTCAAATTGCCGGGATTCAGGATGTGATGGCAATTTCAGAATGAAAATTATCACACCGCCGATCATAAACAGTGCTGAAAACAAAATTAATAAAGCACATAATTTTAGTGCCGTGCCATGCTGCTGACTCAATGTCCGAATCTGTTCATAAGGCATACTGTTAATTGTCAGTACGAAGCAGATTTTAGGAATCTACCTAATTTTTGAGGCTTTTAAACCTTCGCACTCTTTTAAAAGCTGATAAAAAATTTTAAATTTTAAAAATCGTTCAACGACGCTTTAAAACCAATACGTCGTGTTATTCTGCATTAAAAATTTTCGATTATGAAGTCATTTTTCGTCACTATAAATCACTATTTTGACGTTTTGCACTAAAATAGTTAAAGTTCACTATTTTGGCATTTTGTCACTATTTCTACATTTTTTAGAAAATTTCTCAATAAAAATGCAATAAAAACGAAAAATACACCCTTAAAAATCGACTTAAAAAAGTTCAGGGTAGTTCAGCTGGTAGAACACTGGTCCGGTAAGCCCGAACCGCCGGTTCAATTCCGGGCCGCCCCATAATTTTTCCCTCAAAAGCTTCCCCAGCTCGTTCATATATTCAGTAATTTCATTTAAAGTTTAATTTGTCTGTATCAATTTCTATTTTATTTCCAACAATTTTTGTTTGTTTAATTAACAATTGATTTAATTCCGGTTGACCTACCCTTTTTATTTTATTTTTTAGGTTTTAAAAAATATATTTTATTAATTTCATTAAGATTTCTCGATTCCCGAGACAATAAATTTCTCGGATTTATTGGGTATCGGTTCGCGTATCGCTTCTCAGGATTCCCGATGAAAACATTTTTATTCTTGATATCATAGGTTCTTAGCCTAAAAATTTCAAAAAAATTTTTTTAATTAATAAACTTGGCCAAAAGTACACTTTTGTTGAGAAAATTTTTTTAATGAAATGAAAATTTAGTTATAAAATGTTTAGATTTTTTTTCCGAGCATACGTTAGTTCTAAATGTTTTCTATTATTCTTCAATTCGTTTCAAAAAAGTTATGACCAAAAATGTTTGAAAACCTGAATCCTGGTGTACATTTGGCCATAAGTTTGTTAAACATTTTGTAAATTTGAGAAATTGGAAAACACTTACTAATTTACTGAATAAATTAATTAACTTTAATTTAAAAAAATCATAGAGTTTCGAGTGAAAAGTGCTTATTGCTTTTTTGCCCACTTTTTACATTGTTTTTTCAATGCTTTATCTATTTTTTAAAGCCTCACAAAATCTTTTCTCATTTTTTCTGCTTTTTCTTTTAAAATATTTTTTACAAAATTCAAAATTTTTTTCAGATTTTTAATTTTATTAAAAATTTATTTCTTTTTTGTGTTTGCGAACAAAAGTTGGGATTTTTATTTACATATTTTGGACTTTTTATACATATTTCGGGGTTTTTATACATATTTGCTATATATTTTGGACATTTGTTTGGCATTTTTTCTAATTCTTTTTGAGAATTTATAAAAAATTCTTGTGAAAAATTTAAAATTTTTTGAAAATGTAACCCTAAAAATTGGTTTTTTTTTATTCAAAAAAGGAGATACCAAAAAGTAATTTTTAAAATACTAAAAATGGTTCTAAGCCTATTTAAGTAATTTTTATGGCATTTTGTGCCTATTTAATACTTTATGAGGAATTTTTAAAAATTTATTATATATTTGGGGTTTTCTTACATATTTGGGTTTTTAAATAACCAAGTCTTAAAAAAATTGCCGGTATTTTGGTTTTTTTAGAATTAGATTATTCTACAACTAAGAAATGGAAATAAAAATCATTTTTGAATTTAAATTAATTATTCATTCATTAAAAGTTAATAATTGATTTAATAATAATTTTATATAATGACAAAAGTCACTTAGAAAATTATAATCAACGTATTAATATAAAATCAATTATTGATGTAATTATTGGTGGGGGAAAATGAAAAATAATTTTAAATAATTTCTATTAAATCATAAAATAATATATGCAGAAAATTCTAAATATTGAATATTGAAAATATTTTAACATAAAAATGTTGAAAATTATTTTTGAGTTTATCTTATTCATTATCGTAATAATTGATGGAATTGATGAAGATTTATTTGATGATTTGTGGAAAAACTTAAAGCCATCATCTACCTCAAAAAACATCAAAAAATCGAAATTTGAAGAAATAAATGCCATAAAGAAAGAAATATTTGTTAAAAAAGAAATTGATGAACAAGGAAATGCCACTCAAATTGAAATGGAAGACATAAAGCCAAAATTATTACAAAAGATTAAAAAGGAACCATTTACAAAAATAAAAGTTCCAAAAATGGAATTGGAACAATTCAGTGAAGAACCACTTGAAAATGAGTTTAATGAGGAAGCTGATCAGAATGTTTCGTCCGCTGATCGTTGCAATTCTTCTGATGATGAGGATTACAATGATTCAGTATGAAAATACTCTAAAAGTTGAATTTTAATTTTAATGATTTTTTAGGATTTCGAAAGAATAAACCTAATGGAAATAGATATTTTGAATAAATTCAATTTGATGAAAAAGGAATTGAGAAAAGACAATTTTTATAAAAATTTGACACGTTATAAATTTGAAAGCGAAATTGCAGAACAATTGGGCACAAATCGTAAAGCAATTTATGAAATGAAGAAAAAATTAAGACAAAAAAAAGAGAGAACGGAAGAATGTAAAGAAACAAAAATAGAACTGATCAAAAAATTTGATAAAATGAAAAAAGAAAAAATTTGGGGGTTTAAATTTACGGAGAAGAAAAGAAAAACAATTGAAAGAGTAATTGCTAATGAATTGGGAATTAATCAGAAGAAAATTTACAAATGGAAGAAGGAACTTGGTAAGAAAACCAATGGCATAATCGAATTTTAATCATTTTCTTAATTTAAGGTTTATCAACGGGACTTTTAAATCATCAGCAAAAGCTTGAAATAATTGAAAAATTTGAAAAAGTAAGAGAAGAATTTACTAAAAAATTCAATTTGAAAACGACAATGAAAATTGAAATAAAAATAGCATCAAAATTGGAGGTTCTGCGGGGAACAATTTATGATTGGAAGAGAAAATTCGGTTTAACCACTCGTAATATTTTAATAATTAATTTTATTTAAAATTAACTTTTATTTTATTTTAAGAAAAGGCCAAAACCTAAACGGATGCTGAGAAAATGGACTTTGTGAAAAGAAGTGAAGAAATGGCAGAAAGAAACCCAATGATGAGGAAGACGAAAATTGCCGAGAAAATGGGCATTCCAAAAAACAAATTAAGACGATGGACGATGAAATTTGGCACCAAATCAATTCGCTAGCTATGGTCAAATATATTTTATCCTGTTACTCTTGGGTCACTATGTAGAGAAAAAATCATAGTACTATTTCTTTGTTTCTTTTTCTTTGTAATTCTCTCACTTTGGTGTACTATCTCTACATTTTTTAGCTGATAAAAAAACAGTGTTTACTCGCTCTATATAATTTGTTTTTTTCATTTTTGCAAATAAATATTTTTACATGGAGCCCAATAAAAATTGCGTGTGGTTGAAATTTGATAAATTTTATTGAACTTAGGGGGTCTTGTTGTGTTGACAAGTGCCGTAAGATAAAAACCGGAAATTTGATTCATTTGTTAAAAGCTTTTCAGTCAAAATGGCCAATTTTCTGGGAAATTCATAACATACAAATTTATTTATTTTACTACTGCATTGGGTTTTAAATTTGAGGGGCGAGTCTCCCGTAGTCCAGCGGTTCGTCCCGCTTCCGCCCAATTTAATTTTCAAGTGGATTTTGCCATTTACCGGTTTTACAATATTCAGATCGATTAAAATACCTTTGTATTTCCAGTGTGGAAAATAGGAGAAAATATTTAGATCTGATCACAGCCTTCAATATTATTAAACAAGAAACTCACCTAAACCCTCTAAAACTATACAATATGTCTCAAAGAAGAAATTCACATTTTCCCAGATTAATCACTAAATCTAAAATAACTAAAACTGAACATTCCTTTTTTAACCGTACTACAAAAAACTTACAAGAATTAAGCAAAACCATAGATTTCTCATCAATAAATTCCATACAAAGTTACAGAATCAAAAAATTGACAGCCGTAATCAGCATCACTCATTTTCATAGCTGATCATTGATACACTAAAGTTTTTTTTTCGTAAACAAAATCATGTTGGCCCTTAGGCACGTCTACCATTGTCATCGACATAAAAAAGTTCAAAAAAATTCAGAGAAATAAATGCCATAAAAGAAAAAATAAGAAAAAACTATGTAACATTAAATTAATGAACAACAATGTGCCAAAATGAATAAAAGAACATAGCCAAAAAACGATTGCAAAAAATTGTAAAGGAAAAAATTGGAGGAACAAAATAATAAATAATCAAGAAAATATATGGATACAAGCCATTGACCATCTTCCTCTCTGTTTCCAGCTCTTTGCTATTTCTTCTCTTATTTACAACATGGAAAGTGAGATTTTTTTTTATTAATAGGAACATAGAACACGGTAAATTCAAAATGAAATTTTCTAGGCGTCCATCCCATTGTGCCAGTATATAAGTCCACTCAATTTCCCCCTCGGGGGGCGGGTGGCTGCGAGTTGTCTGGGGTGGGTCAGTCTGTGCCTTTCCTTGCATTTGGCAATCCTTTCCCAGATAACCAATTGCAGTGACCCACCCAAAATGCTCTGAGGTTGTTGTTGACCCAAACTTGTTCCCGGTTTTTAACATATAATTATTAGTCTATCCCTCATGAGAGACTTGCGATGTAATTAAGTTTTCCTGGTTTTGCACCTCTGGTTGCTATGTCTGCCGGGTTTCGGCGGTTCGGACAAAATGGAAAGCACAGTGTGTTCATGAGAGTACGAATTTCCTTAACTTGCCCCTCAACGAATGTTGGTTGTGCTTTCTTTGAAGCAATGGTTTTTATGGTAGAATCTCACTGCTTGGGTCGAAGAGCATTGGACTCTTTTCATCTGATTAATTATGTGATCCCGAGTCTCGGGATCGTTCTCCATAACACACCACAAATTAATGGTTTTGTCCACTTGACAGCGGCGGTTTGGTCCCGTATCTAAAAGAGGAATTGGTATATTTATAGATGAAAATTACGTGGTTTCCTTTCCCCCGAAAACATGAACATTGAAGTGATTGCTATTCGGAGCTCAGTGCAGCTAAAGTCTCGTCCTGCCTTCATTATCGGTTGTTGAATTTAAATGAATTATTCACCCTTAAAAGTTAATCTTTGATTTAATAATCTTATATAATGACAAAAGTCACGTAGAAAATTACAATTATCATGCTACAGAAAAGTAAAATATTGATGTCATTTTTGATGCGGGAAAATTTTAAATCTATATTTTATAAATTTTCTGTTAAATCATATAATTAATATATACAGAAAAAAATTTGTTTTTTAAATATTTTGACTAAAATAATGTTGCAAATTAAGTTGGTGATTATTTTCTTCTTGTATTTAATTGTTTTAATTGATGCAATTGATGAAGATTTATTTGAAGATTTATGGAAAAATCTAAAGCCATCGACCTCAAAAAATATCAAAAAACAAAAATTCAGAGAAATTAATGCCATTAAGGAAGAAGTTTGTAATGAAACTTATGAACAAGGATATGCCAATAAAATAATGATAAAGTCTGAAAATTTCAATGAAAAAGAAATGGAAGACAAAAAAGCCAAAAATATTGCAAAAAATTAAAAAGGAAAAAAACATTGGACGAACAAAATAATAATTTAAAACCCAAAATAAAAATGCTAAAATTTAGAGGGATAAGTTTTTTTAAACAATTTCGTTTTTATAGAATTCCATAAGATTATTTTTCAACATTTACAAAAAAGGCAAAGGGAAATTAAAAAAAACATTTTGCAGTGAAAAAGTAACCGAAGACATAAAGCCAAAAGGATTGCAAAAAATGAAAAAGGAAAAAACATTGGAAGAACAAAATAATAATTTAAATACAAAAAGAAAAGTGCCAAAAACTGAGTTGGACCAATTGTTCGATAAATCATTTGAAAATGAGTTAATCGTGCAAAGTGACCAAAATAATTCATCTTCTGATCAAAGCAATCCTTCTGATCATGAGGGTTACAATAATGTTAGATTAATCCTTAAAATATTTGAAAATTCACTGCGTTCTAAGATTTACATTTCTAAATTTTTAATATTTTATTTAGGAGTCATAAAAAAGAAACGAAATGAAAATGCTAAATAAATTCAATTTGATGAAAAGGAAATTGAGAAAAGAAAATATTTATAAAAATTTGACAATTATTCAATTTGAATGCAAAATTGCAAAAAAGTTGGGCACAAATCGAAGCAAAATTTATGAATTGAAACGAAAATTGGGACAAAAAAGAGAGAAGAGAGCAGAGGAACGTGAAGAAACAAAAATGGAATTGATCAGAAAATTTGATAAAATGAGAAAAGAAAAAATTTGGGGGTTTAAATATGACAAGAAAAAAAGAAATGAAAGTGAAAGAGAAAGAGAATTGCTAATGAATTGGGAATTAATTGTCATAAAATTTACATATGGAAGAAGAATTTGGTAAGAAAGCGATAAAAGAATTGAATTTTATTCGTTTCTAATTTAAGGTTTAATAAAGAAACTTACAACGCAACAAAAAATTCAAAAAATTAAACAATTTGAAAGAGTAAAATTAGAATTTTCAAAAAAATTCAATTTGAAACTCAATTGGAAAGTTGAAATAAAAATAGCGCAAAAATTGGGATTTTGTGGGATACAATTTATAGATGGAAGAGAAAATACGGTTTAATCACTCGTAATATTTTTAATTAATTTATTTGAAAATTATTATTTTTTATTTTAAGGAAAGACCAAAAATTACACGGATGCTGAGAAATTGAAATATATAAAAAGAAGTGAAGATATGAAAACAGAAAACCCAATGATAAGTGAGAAAAAATTGCCGAAAAATTGGGCACCTGCAGACAGAATTTAAGACGATGGAAGAAGAAATTCGGCACCAAATCGAAAGAATAGCTTTGATCAAATGTGATTTACCCTGTAGCACTGGGTCAACTTCACTTTGCTGAGAAATGCACTTGTTTCCTTTTTTTTGTGATTTCTCTGACTTTGGCGTATTGTCTCTTCATTTTTAGCTGATAAAAAAAAAGAAAAACAGCGTTTACTTCGCTTTACAAAGTTTGAAGTTTTTGAAGCCAAAGTTTCGCCAATCCCTGATCGGTACCGCCGGACCCACCTCCGATTCTTTTTACCAAAATTTAAAAAAAAAGTGCCGCAAAAAAACTTTTTTAAAACAAAATGGTCGTGGCATAACTTGCCTAATCCCAAGCTAAAAGAGAAGGCTATCAAGTTTTTTAAATTTTATTAATCACGTTTCCACCAAATTTGAAAAAGTTATACAAAAATCTTTGATGAATATGGTGCCCAAAAAGACAAACATAATGAAATTATATGTGAGACGTGTCCATGAAAGAACATCTGTGGGATGTGATGACAATTTCAGAATGTAAATGATCACACCGGCCGATCATCAGCAGTGCACAAAAGAAATAAATAAAGCACACAACTTGAGTGCCATGCTGCTCAATTCGTTCATGTACGCGTTCAACTATTTCACGGACATTGGCACGCTTTCGTCTTCGGCAATTAATTTGTGAGCAAGCTGTGTGAGTTTGGTTATGGTCATTGAACTCAATGTCCGAATCTGTTCATAAGACATACTGTTATTTGTCAGTACAAAGCAGTTTTTAGGAATCTACCTAATTTTTGAGGTTTTTATACCTTTGCATTCTTTGAAAAGCTGATAAAAAATTAATAATTTTGAAAAATCTTTCAACATGCTTTAAAACTAACTTGTCGTGTTAATAAAAATTTCTATAGTGCTAAATCACGTAGAAAATATATTCAACATGTTAATATAAAAATCAATTATTGATGCAATTATTGGTGGGAGAAAATGAAAAAATATTAAAAATAATTTCTATTAAATCATATATTACTATATACAAAAATTTCTTTTTTAAATATTAACGTAAAAAATGCTGCATATTAATTTGGTGATTTTTTTCTTCTTTTTTTAATTTTAATTAACGGAATTGATGAAGATTTATTTGATGATTTGTGGAAAAACCTAAAGCCATCATCTACCTCAAAAAACATAAAAAAATCGAAATTCGAAGAAATAAATGCCATAAAGAAAGAAATATTTGTTAAAAAAGAAATTGATGAACAAGGAAATGCCACTCAAATTGAAATGGAAGACATAAAGCCAAAATTATTACAAAAGATTAAAAAGGAACCATTTACAAAAATAAAAGTTCCAAAAATGGAATTGGAACAATTCAGTGAAGAACCACTTGAAAATGAGTTTAATGAGGAAGCTGATCAGAATGTTTCGTCCGCTGATCGTTGCAATTCTTCTGATGATGAGGATTACAATGATTCAGTATGAAAATACTCTAAAAGTTGAATTTTAATTTTAATGATTTTTTAGGATTTCGAAAGAATAAACCTAATGGAAATAGATATTTTGAATAAATTCAATTTGATGAAAAAGGAATTGAGAAAAGACAATTTTTATAAAAATTTGATACGTTATAAATTTGAAAGCGAAATTGCAGAACAATTGGGCACAAATCGTAAAGCAATTTATGAAATGAAGAAAAAATTAGGTCAAAAAAAACAGAAGAGAACGGAGGAAAGTGAAGAAACAAAAATGGAACTGATCAGAAAATTTGATCAAATGAGAAAAGAAAAAATTTGGGGGTTTAAATTACGGAGAAGAAAAGAAAAACAATTGAAAGAGTAATTGCTAATGAATTGGGAATTAATCAGAAGAAAATTTACAAATGGAAGAAGGAACTTGGTAAGAAAACCAATGGCATAATCGAATTTTAATCATTTCTTAATTTAAGGTTTAATAAAGAAATTTTCAATGCAACAAAAAAATTGAAAAAATTAAACAATTTGAAAAAGTGAAAGAAGAATTTTCAAAAAAATTCAATTTGAAATCCACAAAGATAATTGATGAAAAAATAGCGCAAAAATTGGGCTTTTGTGGGATAGAATTTATAAATGGAAGAGAAAATTCGGTTTAATCACTCGTAATATTTTTAATAATTAATTTTATAAAAATTAACTTTTTATTTTTTAAGAAAAGCCCAAAATTTACACGGATGCTGAGAAATTGGAATTTGTAAAAAGAAGTGAAGAAATGGCAGAAAGAAACCCAATGATGAGTAAGACGAAAATTGCCGAAAAATTAGGCATTCCAATTAACAACTTAAGCCGATGGACGATGAAATTTGGCACCAAATCAATTCGCTAGCTATGGTCAAATATATTTTATCATGTTACTCTTGGGTCACTACGCAGAGAAAAAATCATAGTACTATTTCTTTGTTTCTTTTTTCTTTGTAATTTCTCTCATTCGCTGTACTACTCTACATTTTTTAGCTGATAAAAAGAAAGAGCGTTTACTTCGCTCTATATATATATTTTTTCTATTTTTCAAATAAATTGTGGTGACAAGTTGTGACTTGGATTTGGTCTACTCGGCCAAGTGGACTACATCCCAGTCAGAACACACATAACAACCACAAACTAGTGGTTTTGTCCACATTGACAGCGCCTATTTGTTGAATGTGATGATATTTAATTATATTAACTATCGACACGATTACTTTTTATTGATTAGTTATTTGTTGATGGGTCCACTCCAGGGCTGGCCGTGATCACGGATCACGGGTCACGGAAATCACGGGGTTTTTGGGGTGCGGTGATCTCGGATCACGGGTCACGAATTTTTTTTGAAGCCCCGTGATCACGGCTCACGGATTCCCGTGATTGGAAATTCAATCACGGCCAGCCCTGGTCCACTCCCAACGACCATTCTTTGTCTTTTGTATTATTTTACATTCGATGTTTATTTTCGGACTCTCTTAAATTTGACTCCGCCGTTATTTTATTATTGTTTTGTATCTTAATTTTATTCTTTATTCATTTAATAAATTTATCTTGTTTGTGTGTTAGCAAAACACAACACTATTGGAGGAGGTTCAGGAAAAAAATACACCTGTTTTGTTTCGCAAGGCGCTTTCTCGCGGGGTCAAGGCAGTTCGTACAATCTCACCAAAAAGTTATGATTTATAGTTTAGAAAAAATTAGGATTTTCTTGAATTTTTAAGTCTTAAATCATAATTTTTTGGTGAGATGATTAATCCCTTAGCTTTGGCTTAATGATAGCTTCTAAACACGTAGAGCTTTCGATTGATACCAATTTGAAGTAATCAACTGAATAACAAAAAAGTTATGGCCATTCCCATTTCAACTTGTACGAAACGCCATTGTACGAGGGCTATCGACCCCTTTCTCGCGCCCCCGGGGAGGTATGTTAGGTGCACTACTCGGTGCATGCCCCATTGTTTCACAAAGGGAGCAATATGCGATTTGGTCCCCTATCTAAAATAGGGATGATTGGTATATTTATAGATGTTTAAATCCGTTATTCACCTCATTAAAAGTTAATGATTGGATATAATAATTTTTATAATGACAAAATCACGTAGAAATTTATAATCAACGTGTTAATATAAAATCAATTATTGATGTAATTATTGATGGGGGAAATGAAAAAAAATTATAAAAAATAATTCCTGTTAAATCATATAATTAAAATATGCAGAAAATTTATTTTTGAACATATTATAACGTAAAGTATGCCGCAAATTAATTTTGTCATTATTTTCTTCTTCTTTTTAATCGTTTTAATTAATGGAATTAATGAAGATTTATTTGATGATTTGTGGAAAAACCTAAAGCCTTTGACCCCCAAAAACACAAAAAAACAAAAATTTGGAGAAATGAATGCCATAAAAAAAGAAATTGTTAGTCAAACTTATGTGCAACAAAATGCTAATAAAGTAATGATCAAATCAGAAAATTGCAGTGAAAAAGAAACCGAAGACATAAAGCCAAAAGAATTGCAAAAAATTAAAAAGGAAAAAACATTGGAAGAACAAAATAATAATTTAAATACAAAAATAAAAGTTTCAAAAAAAATTGAAATGAACCAATTCAGTGAAGAATCATTTGAAAATGAGTTTGATGAGGAAGCTGATCAAAATGTTTCTTTTACTGATCAGTGTAATTCTGCTGCTGACGATGAGGATTACAATGACCCGGTATTAAAATATAATGAGTTAATAATATATATAATTTTAAATTTTAAATAATTTATTTAGGGGTCAGAAAAAAGAAACAAAATGGAAATTGATATTTTGAACAAATTCATTTGATGAAAAAGAAATTGAGAAAAGAAAAGGTTTATAAAAATTTGACATTTTATCAATTTGAATGCGAAATTGCAGAACAATTGGGCACAAGTCGCTGGAAAATTAAAAAATTAAAGAAAAAATTTGAACAAAAAACGGAGGAAAATGAAGAAACAAAAAGGAAAATTATAAAAAAATTTGATCAATTGAAAAAAGAAAGAATTTATGGGCATAAATATGACGATAAACAAAGATCAAAAATTGAATGTGAAAATGCTAATGAATTGGGAATTACTCGGAAGAAAATTTACAAATGGAAGAGGGAATTTGGTAAAAAACCGATGGAAGAATTGAATTTTATTCACTTTTTCACTTTAAGGTGCAAAAAAGAAATTTTCAACGCAACAAAAAATTGAAAAAATTAAACAATTTGAAAAAGTGAAAGAAGAATTTACGAAAAAATTCAATTTGAAAACCACAAAGAAAATTGAAATAAAAATTGCAATAAAATTGGGAGTTGTGTGGGAAACAATTTATAGATGGAAGAAAAAATTCGGTTTAACCACTCGTAACATTTTAATAATTAATTTTATTTAAAAATTAATTCTTTTTATTTATTTTATTTAAGAAAAGAGCAATACATACTCGAATGCTGAGAAATTGGAATATGTGAAAAAAAGTGAGGAACTGGCAGAAAGAAACCCAATGATAAGTGAGAAAAAAATTGCCGAAAAATTGGGCATTTCAAATTGCAATTTGAGAGATTGGACGAAGAAATTCGGCAACAAACCAGAATTGGTCAAATCTATTTTATCCTCTGACAATTGGGTCAACTTCACTATGTATAGAAAACCATGGTAATATTTCCTTGTTTTTTTTTTGGTTTTTTTGTAATTTCTCTTACTTTGGCGTACTGTCTCTTCATTTAAATTGATAAAAAGGAACATTTTATTTTAATCTGTATCCATTTTCTATTTAAAAAATAAATAAATTTTGAATATTGAGTTTGAACAATCGTTTATTAATTATAGCAACGGCGTAGCCAGACCCTTGGCTTCGGGGTGGGGGGGGGGCTGAAGTCAAAAATTCGATTTTTAGGGGTGTATTTTTCTTTTTTAGGGGTGTATTTTTCGTTTTTTTGAAATCCCGAATTAGGGGGAGGGTGTATTTTCAAAAATTTTACGGCAAAAAATTATTATTTTTTGCCAATTTGGTCTGCATTTTAGCCTCCTCAGCCTCTCCCCCCCCCTTGCCTACGCCCTTGATTTATAGTGTTTTTTCTAGCAAAAAAAAAATTTTTAACGAAAAATTATGTAGATGTTGGTCTTTAACATACAATTTGTACAAAATTATAGCGCCAAAAATTTAAAGCTATTTACCAGGGATGGAATTCCGAGGCCCCAAAGATTTGTGGAAATCGGAATTCCGAGGGTCAAAAACTTTCGGAAATCGGAAACCGGAATTCCGAGGCCCAATTTTAACCAAATAAAAGGCGATTTAATAAATATTTTGGATATATTAGTATATTTTTTAAGAAAAATTCTTCAATGATTTTCATCAAAATGTTTTTTCATCTCATTTTACCTTGTTATAGAACATATTTGAAAGATCACATGCAAAAATTAAAAAGTAATCATTTGATGAAATAATTAATAATAATAATAATTTAGAAAAAAACTCAAAAATATAAATGGATAAATTGAGCAGAGAATCATTTGAAAATGAATTTGATGAGCAGGCTAATCAGAAACATTAAAATTTATTCAAAAAATCTCCATTATATATTAAGATCTTGAAATATTTAAGGTAAAAAAATACTGTCAAATACTAATTTTACTTAAAAAATTTCAAAAAATTTTCCCGAGTAAGAAAAGAATAACAAAATCAATTACATATACTTGTTGTCTCATTAATAGATAATTCAATTGAACAAAAAAACAAAAAATTTGAAAATTTCAGGCAAATTATAACCAAGTCATAAAATTTTTGACGGTATTTAGTTTTTTTGGAATTATATTATTCTACAACATTTATAAAAGAGTTCAAAAAATCAAACTCTGCAAAATTAATGCCATAAAAGAAGAAGTTAAAAATGAAAATTATGGACAACAAAATGCTAAGAAAATAATAATAAAGTCTGAAAATTGTAGTGAAAAAGAAATGGAAGACAAAAAGCCAAAAATATTGCAAAAAATTAAAAAGGAAAAAACATTGGAAGAACAAAATAACATTTTACTGACAAAAGGAAAAGCACTAAAAATTAAATTGGAACGATTCAGTGAAGAAGCATTTGAAAATGAGTTTGATGAGCAAACTGAACACAACACTTTTGCAGATGATGAGGATTACAGTGATTCGGTATTAAAATATAATAAGTTCAAAAACTTGAATATTTAAAAAGTTTTAATGATTTATTTAGGAGTTCGAAAAAAGAAACAAAAAAAAATTTTGAATGAGTATAATTCGTTGAAAAAGGAATTTCGAAAAGAAAATATTTATAAAAATCTGACAAAAACTCAATTTGAAAATGAAATTGCAAAAAATTGTGCATAAATCGAAACAAAATTTATAAATTGAAGAAGGAACTTGGTAAGAAAAGAATAATAAACCCGAATTTTTATTATTCATTTTCACACTTTTTAAGGTATAACAGAGATATTTTCATTTTCAAAAGAACAAAAAATAGAAAAAATTAATCAATTTGAACAAGTGAAAAAAGAATTTACTAAAAAATTCAATTTGAAAACGAACAAGAAAATTGAAACAAAAATTGCAAGAAAATTGGGGGTTTTGTGGGAAACAATTTTTAGATGGAAGAGAAAATTCGGTTTAACCACTCGTAACATTTGAATAATTGTTTTAAATTAAAAATTAAATTACTTTTATTTAAGGAAAGACTAAAATTACACGGATGTTAAGAAATTGGAATATGTGAAAAGAAGTGAGGAGATGAGAAAAAGAAACCCAATGATAAGTTTGAAAGAAATTGCCGAAAAATTGGGAATCGATAGAAATAATTTAAGACGATGGACGAAGAAATTGGGCACCAATTCGATTCATTAGAATTGGGTCAAATATATTTTATCCTGTGACAATTGAGCCAACTTCACTATGCTAAGAAAAAAAGCCTAGTACTATTTCCTTGTTTCTTTTTTCTTTGTAATTTCTCTCACTTTGGCCAACTATCTCTTCATTTTTAGCAGATCAAACGCAACAGCGTTTACCTCGCTTTATAAAATTCGTCTTTTTTTTAATTTTTACAAAAAAAAAACATTCTATTGGCTTTTAAAAAAGATAATATTTATTTTGACTTTTTCTAATTATTTTTGAAAAACAAAAATAAATTGTCCATTCTTGAGCCCCTTGAGCTGTCTATCTTTAGGGCTGCATTTTTTAACAGAAAACCAACAAAATATTCGGGTTGGGTTTCTTGATATATGAAAAAGCTTATTCTAATCCAAAATAGTCCATCAAAATAAAATTAAAAAAATATTTTGGATAGGAAAAAACAGAAACATTTATTTGCAGGGTGGGGGAATTGAGAATTGAACACAAGAAAAAAAATGAACATAAAGTGACAGCCACATTGGCTTTTCATTCTTTGTAAATGATATTGATAGTGTAAAAAGGAAAAGCTTCACATCTCGGCCAGAAGCTTCATTTAGCAAAAAAAAAAAAAAAAAATTTTTATAATAAAAAAGAGGGGTAACCTTTTTACTCTGAAAGTTTCATTCGGAATTCACACCGTCACTTGGTTACCTCTCATTTATAAGAGCAATCGTACGACACCGAAAATATAAAATTTTGGTAGCTTAAAGTAAAGTTCTGGATTTTTTTGAGATTTTTGAGAAAGCAAAATGTTTGAAAGGAAAAAAAGTTATGGCCACTTTCCTTGAATCGGGAAGGGTTCAAAGAAACCAAAAAGCTGGATTTTGGACTTTTTTTGCCATAATTTTGTTAGATTTTCAAAATATATGCAAAAAAAGAAATTTAAATGCTATCAAAAATGATCACGATTGTTTAATTTTGTATTTGAGCTAATTATGTATGCAAATTTTTTATTGTAATAGTATTTAATATAGCCCGGAACGGTACCGGGCCACGCCGGGATTTTGTTCGGGTCCCGGCCCCAGCCCCGTTTTTTGGGCAAACCACAGGGACCGGGTGAAGGAATACTTTAAATGAAATAAATAATTTAATTTTTTTCTCAAAAATTTCCCATTCCTCACCAATTCCCTTCTCTTTTCTCACCAGACCCTCATTCTTACCAGTGCTTATTTAGTCCCGCCGGGACCGGGACTGGCAAAACCGGGACCGGGATTTCTGTTTTCCCAAAAACCGGGACCGGGATCGGGAGCGGGACCTGAAAAACCCGGGAATTCCCGTCCCGGTCCCGGTCCCGTGCAACTCTAATTTGAACGTGAAAATACCAAAATATGGACATAAATAAGGAAACAAATATTGAACTGATTGGAAAAGTTGGTGAATTGAGAAAAGAAAAAATTTTTGGATTTAAATATTAAGTGAAAAAAATAAACAAAATTGAAGAAGAAATTGCTGATATATTGCAAATAGTCTAAAGAAAATTATCAATGAAGAAAGGAATTTGGTAAGAAAATAATAACAATTAAGGTATACTAAAGATATTTTCATTTCAAATAAACAAAAAACAGAAAAATTTGCACGCCCATAAATGACTAAATCTTAAAACTTTTGACTGTATTTGGTTTTTTTGGAATTAAATTATGCTACAACATTTATAAAAAGAGAAAAAAGGGAAATTAAC